>ML776564.1:158156-183548 GCA_009831015.1 Picea engelmannii
CCTAAGCTCTGATACCAACTTGATCTGAAAATGATAAAGGCTTGTATTCTTGAAAATATTTGCAAGTTTTAATTCAAGTGTTCTTATGCAAATGGATCAATTTTGCAAACAAATTTTTTTATAGAAATTACACATTCAAGATGCAGATAATAAGCAACAATTAACAGTGAGCAGTAAACACATAACACAACAAATGATAAAGGAGTTCACCGCTCTCTTGGGCTACATCTCCTGGTCCAGCTTCCAATGGATCTTTTATATTATTTGCTCAAAGTGATAAAATATGTGCTTTACAATGCTCAAAATGCCAAATAGATGGCTCCAATGGCTTCAGAACATCCAAGAACCCCTAGCTGGGCTTTTTCGGCACCTGATTTGTCCAAAAATTGAAGAAGATAGGCTTCCTAGAAGTTACCCTTCAAGCTTGTTGTCTCTCGATCACCAAAATGCACCTTTGTGTGTCCAACCTAGAACACGCGCTCATTTCCGTGCTAAAACCTAGCACCGGGCGTATAACCAAAAAACATGCAAATTGTAGGACGATTAGGGAGCCTAGCCCCTAACCGCCAAACCGTTGGGCATATGGCCATGTGACTACACAATAAAAAAGGCTAAACTCCAATCAAATGAGCAACCGACAAGTGTCAGCGCGTGGATTAAACCATTGGTAATTAAACTCCCGCGCAATGTATGAACCACCGGTCATATGTGTTGTTGACTTCGTTTGAATTACGTGCGCGGGTAGTCATATATTATACATATATGAATGGGGGTTCCGAATTCATTTGAAAAATGTGTGCAGGTAGGTCATATGGTAAGCCACATGTGAATGGGGGTCGGGGCTTAGCCCCCAACCATAATACAAATCAAACTCAAATAAAATCAAAATTGTATAGTGGTAAGAACCACATGGGTGGTGCGCCGGTTGGGCGGCCCTTCCCAAAGATATACCCCTGCCCGGAGGTCGCGAGGTCGAGTCCTGTTGACTACACAAATTTTAACCAACGCCCAGGTGACACATGGCAGCCCTTGCTTGGGCCACATGTCACCAATCCATTCGCCACAAATATGCCACGTGTCAAGAAATGATTCGACCGTCCAACTGCCAACTGTCCACCAACTCAGCCCTACCACATCAGCATACAGCCCTGCCACATCATCGTACGGCCCTGCCACATCAGCATTCGTACGAACTGTACGGACTGTACAGTCAGCAAATTTTTTTGCTTGTTTGACGATTTGAACAGAACGCAATATCTCACTCACCCAACGTCCGTTTGAACCTGAATGAGTTGCGTTGGGTTCGTGACGACGAGGCCTACGCACCCATTCGATTTGAAGCGATTCCAAGAACTTTGAATTTTGAGCAAAATTTGATCCCCTGGATCAAGTGGTCCCTTTAAACTTCATTTTAAAGTGATGGTCGTCGGATCTACGATCCAATGGTTCTAGACTGTTGATGCATGAGGTTTCATCGACAAAGGTAGAGGGATAGTAAGTGGAATTTTTTCTATGGATTTCCGATGATGAACTAGGATTGAGAGTGTTGATAGTCACCGATCTCTTCAGAGATAAGACGACTAAATATGGATTGTTCATTCCTATGCAATGTCATCAGTTTTAAGCGTTAAACCTATAGGGTGAAGGTTTAATCTTGATTGTTCAACCTTTGTAGTTTCCCTTGATTCATATAATGAATGTAAAGGAAGAGATGAGCGTTAACTTGAGGGTAATTTAAATTGTTGACTCACCCAGGACTGTAGGATGAGGGGTCTAAGGACCGTTGGATCTGGTAAAAGGGTTGATCAACATCTCATCATTAAGACAGTTTGAGTGTGTAGTGGCACTTTGCCGAAGTGAAATTTGGTGACAACGATAGGCTTATGTGGACAGAAGCTTCACTAAGATGAGAGGAGATAGGTGCCACATCACTACCACGATGTTTTCATGGTATAGGGCACAGGTGACAAAGTTCCATGTGGCAGTGAGGTTGATTTTGACTATGAGATCCAGGGGAAATTCATAAGACCACAAATTTTGATCCCAAGTTAGGAATTAAGCATGATTAGAGTCGTTGGAAACCTCTTGTCGAGTAGAAGATGATGGTACTCTCAAGGGGAGACTTTGATATAGTATAATAAAGGAGAAATATTAATGATCCTAATGGAACACATATAAATTCTAAGCCTTGAGCTTTACTTTATCCTTTTTATAATAACTCAGAAGTCGGTTTTCAAATATTAAATCAATTTCTCTTTTAGTATTAAGGCGCGCACGACGTCCTTCGTTGATTAATTTCCCCTTTTGATCGAACTATCCCTTTTGCCCCAAGTTTTTGGAGCCGCGTGATTGTTAAAAAACCAAGCCACTAGAGACCGCTTCGGAGTTTTGCACTTTGGGAATTTTTCCATGCCACAACTTCAAAGTCCCGATACCTGAAAAGTATTCGAAAGATCCTAGTCACTATACACATATACCTTCCTAAAGTCTTGACACATCACTACGAGTAATGTCTTGTCGGAAATTTAATAAAGTTAACTTGCCAATTCACGAAGCAGTAAATGCCAAAAAGTTAAACCCTAATTAATTAACTTAACCTCGATTAAAATTTAATTAATATCTTCGCACATTCAGAGTTTGGATATTTTCCATCCATCACATTCTGAATTCCCAAAGTCCGAACTTATGAAATACCTTAAACACTAACCAGGGTTAATTAAATTAAAAAATAATTATTCAATGATTAATCACTTCGCGGTTTTGGGTTTTGGGGATTCTATCTCGAGCTACTATCAAAATCCCGAAGTTCGAAAACCCGAAAATACTTAACAATAAACACGATTAATTAATGGGTTAAACAAGATTATCTCGCAATTAATTTTTCGCTAAATATCAATTTGGAAAATTTAAAATTTTATTCATCCAAGTTCTCGATTGCAAACCACCAATATTAATGGCATTAATCACGGCTCAACGGCAATAATTTCAATGTAGATCACAGATCACCGCCTAGATATTTTCATTAAGGTAAGTGAATGCATCGTCAGTAAAGGTATTCATAAATAAATACACTTAAGGTGAATAAGGATATTGTATTTTGAATTCTATTTCCATTCTCGCAGAACAACAAGTTTTAGAAAACTAAGAAGTTTATGGGCTTCTCTGTAATAGATAACACAGTTATGATCTCACTAATATCATGGCGCCACAAAAAATGGCTAAAGCAGTTGATGAGAGCATGAACCCGAACACAAATGTTCTCTCAAACACCTCATTGAGAGTTGTAGATACCGTGAAAACCTGGACACGGGTGTTTGATATTCTGCAACACAATTTGATCAACTGCCCAGAGGATTCGAGTGACAAGGTGACCGAAACCCATGCAACAGAGCTTAGGGATATAGCTCAATCAGAGCTTCACAAAATAGCCATAGGACCGAGGCCCATTCCATACAATGACATGATAGGCTGGGAGAATGTTGACATTTCAACCAGAAGCATCTGCAATTCACAGAAGGTGGTTGTCGGGTCCTTTCGACCGGAACATATACAAGTAATGTATAAATGATCTCCCACTTTTAAATATAGTTACAACATTGCTTTTATAATGGATTTTGACAAAGAAGAGTGCACTCAATATGGAAAAAACTACCCGGATTTAATCAAGGACTAGTGGGGACACCCTGAGAAATTTAGAGTAGACACCCATGGAATATATGCCACAACATCATTAGGCACCCATATTATTTATGTGGCTATGATGTTGTGTAGAATTTTTGGGAGGAAGGACACTGCTCACTTCCTGTTACCATGGGTACCAATCATGCATGAAGTAGCAGAGGGATATTCTTTCAACTGGGCCAAGATATTATCAGACAATTTGGCCAAGGAAATCATAGAGTATCAGTCGATGAAGGCCAAAGGGAAACCTACCCCTTTCTACATGTCGGCATACATTATGGATGACATTTTCTTTATGATGCCTTTCCCTTTGATGAGCCGGAGATGGACCTTGACCAACATTGAGCCCATACATTTCTATCACTCCAAGTTGTGGGAGGATAAATCCTGAGATTTATTTTATGAAATATGTCATTACATAGTGGTGTCGATGCATATCGCCCTCTACGGTTTCCCACCTCCTAGGATTTCAAACAGGATCATGGCCAACCTAGGGAAAATAGCAGACCGGTATATTGAGGAGCATTTTTCTTACATTAGGATTTTTGGGTGTTCAGTTCCCCCACACGCTTTACCAATTTTTTTACCAGATCGGCTGGTGTGTCGAGAGGTAGTGTATCAAACTATGATAGGGGTCATCATTAAAGAATTGAAAGCGGCCCAGAAAAAGGTATGGACAACCTTCCCGCTTCAGGTTGGTATGTTTTCGTCACAAGATTTCGGTCATTCGAAAGTAGAAGTTGCAGCCTTAGAAGACGTCAAGTTGGTTAATATTGAGTTCAAGAGGCACGATCCCTAGAATATCGTGGAAACCCACCTGGATCTATACAATCTAAATAAATACGTACATGAAGTTTCCCCATAGGATGAAATATTCTGGGGAGCCAGGTCGTACCAGGAAGTGTTGAGAAGAGTTCGAACTCTGGCTCCAAATCAATTAGCCAATTTCTACAATATCCAAAGGCATAGAAGGAATAGTTTGCCTAAGGTCTTACAGGGAGAACCTCATGCACCTCCATCTACACAGGAAGCTACAACTCAAGGTTTGGAGGCAGAAAGTTCCAGCGAACAAGATACTTAGGAGGATCCAAAGAAAATTGAAGTTTTGACACAGAAAGTGGATACTGCATTATCAAATCCACCTGGTAATCAAGCAAAAGCTCAATTTGAAGATTTGATAAAAAAAAGGGACAGTATACATCACCATCCACACCAAATAAATCGGCTACCAACATGGTAGAGAAATGACCATCCACTGAGATAGGTAGCCCCATCATGTCATTAACACCTTTACAGTCAAGTCAAGGAAATCCAAATGCTGAAGTCATATTTATAGAGGACCTTACTTCGATTTCAGCTGAAGAAATACCTCCTTCGGACTTCTTTTTCAGTAAGAAGAGGAGGGCCATAGTTAAAAGAGAAACGCATCAAAAATATGGTGTAACATCCAAAAGGAAAAGGATGTTGTATGATGGACAGGGCCTATATGATACAGATTTCGCGAGGGAAATGGCAGGCTCATTGGGTGCCTTTGCCACAATCAATCAATGTTCAGTAGAAAATTTAGCGGAGCAACTGGAATAGAGAAATATTTTGGTAAGGCAGTTGCAAGATCAGATGATAACCATGGGAAAAAATGTGAGAAATCAGATGAATAAATATTTTGAACATGTCAGAGCCAGTGACAGACAGCAGATTCAACAACTCAAAACTAACCTCGATGAACTGTATAAAAATTCACAGGCCAATAGAGAATTAGCCACTCAACAGGAAGAATTGATCAAGCAAATTTAGGCCAAGATAGATTTGGTTGAAGGTACAACAGTGGGGATGGTAGCTTTCCAAGATTAGACATTGGAGGTACATGAAAAGCTGGAATTATCCCAGCAAGATCTTTTTACGAAAGTGGAAGGCATTCAAAATTGTTATCGGGTGGTAAACCTTTCTCTAAATAACATTTACATTAAGGAAAGAGAAGCCACTACAGCTCAGGCCAATTTTCAGGAGGTCATCTTACTAAAACCAAAATATGATGTACCAAAGGTTCCTCGATTGTCTCTTTCTAAGCAAACCTGAGGCAACATAATTTCGAAGGCATGGGAGACAAATCTGGACAAAAGCAAAAGATTGTCTAGAGAGGTAAATAAATATTGTGAAGAAGCATTGTCTTCACTAGAAAAAGGGTTACTTGATGTTGAAGGAGATAGTATCTCTGAGGCTCTCAAACAGATTGACATAGCAAAGAATCAACATAATTCCAAGACAAGCAAAGAAGAAGCTCGGACAACCATCCAGCAAATGAAACAAATCGATCTTATCCAAATAAACAAATGGATAGTAGATTCCAGTTTGCAGCTATAAGCCACATCTTTGAGGGTGAAGAAGATACAGGATAGTTTGCCTCATATAGAAAATAAGATGTACATTTTTTAAGAAAATGTAGCAACAAAACCTTCTCTGTTGGTAGTACAGTTAGTAAGCAGATGTATCCAGTGTGTCGAATATGGGAAAGCTAATGCATATTGAAACAAGTAAGGAAACATGTACATACTACTCACACAGGTCATGATCATATGCCAGTTGTTTCCAGACTGAAGGATGAGGAGAAGAAATGTCTCTTCCAGTAGACGAAGAGACAGAGGAGATGTTAATGGAACCTTTCAGTTTTGCATATTGTAATATTTACTATTTTTAAACTATGAGAAGTCCAACCGTTAGGTTGAGACCATTTTGTATAAATACATATATTGAATACTTATTCCAGGCTGCTTCTTGCCGATTGTAATAGAGAAAACTCTCCTTATAGAGTATTAATACAAGTGCAAACAGAAATTCCAAGTTTTGTTCAAATCTGGGTTATGTGTTTCTTTTGTCTTCCACTTCTCAACTTTCTTTGTGTATTCCTAAATAAATGTTTGATTCCAATTTAATACAACAACTAATGCAAACTTATTGTATTAGTAATTTATTAGGTAAGCATATTTTCCTCTGTATTTACTGTGAGTAATACAAGACCTAGTTATTGTGTGGATTACTGTATTTTTATCCTTTATTTAAGGTTAAACTATCTATTTTCTTCTACTGCAACAAGGTGAGATTCTTGTGAAATTGATGCCTTGCTTTGTTTCACAGTTTTGTAATTTTCCTTCACATCAATTATTATTTTGATTTTGAGTTAGATATGAAATACGACCTCTGTGTTTCTACACGGTTAATTTCATTAAGGAAAGTTTCTCATATAACTAAGGTAGGAAAATCATTTTAAAACACACTCTTAAAAACTTCCCTGATGCCTAACATTATACTTTGAGCCTTAAGTTTAATCTCAAGACCAACATCTTTTTGGCGTCACTGCTGAGGATGGAGAAACGAAGTTATTTTTCCCTGGGAAAACGACAAGGTAACATTCTATCTTTGATAGCGAACAAAGATTGAATACTATATTAAGGCTATTTTTATCTTTCACTTGGCGACTCCACTATTGATAAGCTAGCATTATGTCAAAGGAATACCAGAAAGAACCCAGACGATCAACAAACCACCCCTATATCTGATCCCGAAAGGTTGTTAAAACCAAAAGGATACCTCAAGTCGACTACTGCGTCGGCAGGTAAGAAGTACCAACCAAAATTCACACAAATCAATACTAAGGTTCTGGGTGAAGAATCAACTCTTGAAAATAATTTTAAACAAACACCCTCCGCTAAGGAATTCGTACCTAAAATAAAGATTGAGAACGAGTCTTCTAATACTCCTAGTTTTCTTAACAAATAAACCTATTCTATACCCGTTGTTGTTAATTTTGTGTCTACCCCATCCTCTCTAGAAGTAAAGGTCTCGGTGCTCCAAAATCCCGAAGAGAATACTCTATATCATGATTCATCTCTTGTCAGCTCCCCTATTTACACTTCTTGTAAGTATGAAGAAGCTAGTCCACATTTCCCTTTTCCTCCCCTTCTATACTTTTCTTCTCTTAACGATCGTTTTCCATATTTCCCTTCCCCACATCCCGAGGAAGTCCTAATTTCACCACTTTGGTCCCTAGAAGTTTTCGAAACCCCTTTTTTTGACTCCCAAATTTCATCCCCCATACTTTCAATGGTTGTTGTTGGAGGTGGCCCAGGTGGTGTTGTTGGAGGGGGTGGTAAAGGACAACCTCCACTCCCTAGGATTTTTGCTAAAGTAGCTGCTAGATATGCTCCTTTAGTCCTTCCTCCCATCCTTCATGACCTACCTGAAAATTACATGAAGAATTTACCAAAGTTTACAGGGGAAGGAGATTTAACAACTACAGAGCACATAACGTTTTTCGATCAATTTGCTGATATCCTCGGTATTGAACATGAATATGTATACTCAAGGCTCCTAGTGCAAAATTTTGAGGGGCAAGTACGAATCTAGTTTTGAGGACTCCTGGTAGGATCCCTAAGGTCTTATGATGATTTAGAAAATGTTTTTTTAGGACAGTGGGGATAAAAGAAAGACCACTTGTACTATCTAACGGAATTTGGGGCTCTGAGAAAAAAGAATTATGAGTCGGTCCTAGAATTCACCCAGAGGTTTAACAAAATCTATCATAAAATTCCAGCAGAAGTTACACCCTCTTAACCCGCAACTAAAGTGACTTTCGCAGGGGCTTTTGAGCCCGAATTTGCCCTACTTTTAAGGGAAAGAAGATATGCTAACCTCACAGGAATGCAATACGATGCCATAGAAATTGATTCAAATATGATTACATCAGGTAAACTAAAATCCAAGCTTGAGACAAGAACCAAGGAACCTAGACGCTTTAGAGAACAAGTAGGATCCTCCAGATCCGGAAAATCTATGGAAGAAAAAATGGATGATATGGCTAAGATAATTAAAGATTTGTCAAATAAAATCTCTAGAATGGAACTAGACCAAGCCAAACCTGATCCATTTGCTAGAAAACATTTTAGGAGAAATCCCAATTCTCAGACCCAACAGAAACCAATAAAAAACGAAGATCAAAAAATCAGGCTCTGTTTAAGTCAGAAAATTTTATAGGAGATGATATACATTATTACGAAGGGTTAGATGAGGATGTAAACAACCTTATTGATGAAGACCATGAACCTCACCTAACTAGACAGGATTATGAAAATTCTCTAGAACAAAATCCCCTTGTTTGGCAATGAGGAAAGTACAAACAACTTGGGAGAGTCTGCATATCAAGGAATCGACGACTCCATAATGGCCGAAATTCAACATAAGTATAATTTAATTCCCAGAGAAACGAATACTGCAAATGATCCACCAAAAAATATCTTATCAAGAAACAAAGTGAATGAGGCAATTGTAACTAAACAAACAGTTGAAAAATAGGCTACCCAAGCTAAAAGAGTTGAAACCAAAGCAACACAAACTAAGAAAATGGAGAATATAGAAACACAAACTTCAACTAGGGAAAGCGAGAAAACAACTGGAGGTTTTAGTTTAGAAAAATAAATAAATAAAATTAAAATCCCCATGCCCTTGGTTGATCTTGCTAAGAATATGATTTATAAAAAACAAATCACTAAAATGATTAATTTCTCAGATGTGGAATGTTATGTAGATGTAATAAATTTACAAGATGAAAAGCCTACGATTTGGTCCGCACATTGAAATGATAGGGATTATGTAGCTCCTTTCTATATTACATTTAATTGTGCATGTTCATTTACTTCATAATTGCATGTTGGATTTTGGGGCCTCTCACAACTTAATGCCTGAAGTTGTCATGGAAAAGTTGGGCCTTGAAATCACCAGACCATACCGGGATTTATATTCTTTCAATTCTATAAAGATTAAGTGTCTGGGCATGATCAAGTATATAGTAGTGAATCTTGCAAAGATTCATGTAAATATCATCCTTATGGATGTAGCTTTTGCTCCCGTCCCTGCCAAATATGGAATGTTTTTATCCAGGTCCTAGGGTGAAAAACTCGAAGGATCACTTCAAGTGGACATGACATACGCTACTATTCCAAATTTTGGTGGGCAGTTTACTCGATTATACAAAGAGACTAGACTGGAATATATTGTAAGTGACCCTCAAAACCCAAATAATTATCTAGTCTATGTCGCTGATCAGGATCTAGGAAATTGTATTTTATCATTAGACGATGATTTTGATGACTGTATAGAATAAGAAAATAAAAAAATAGAAAAAACACAGAAAAATGTAAATACTAGGGAGGGAGTTTGGAAAATGTTTTTTGATGGCACTTCGTCATATGAAGGGGCAGGGGTAGGAGTGTTATTTGTTTCACCCGAAGAAGAATATGTCATTCTATTTTCATACAGACTACAGTGGGAAATCGATTATACAAATAATGTCTACGAGTACGAGGCTTTGGTTTTAGGATTGGAGGCTGATAGGAAACTAAAAATTGAAAACCTAATAGTTTATGGTGATGAAGAACTTATCATAAAACAAATAAAGCAACAATATTAGGATAAAATTCTGAGACTAAGGTCATACATAAATTGTGCCTAGGATCTTATTGAGAATTTTATCTCGTCATTTAACATTCATCGCATCCCAAGAATAGAAAATTAACAGGTGGATTCCTTAGCCAAAGCAACGTGAAATTTGTGCCTCCTATTGTTCTAAAGCTGAAGTATCATATAGAAATGAGACACAGACCTTCAATCCCAAATAATGTGCAACATTGGCAGGTCTTTGAATATGATGAGCAGATTAAACAATTTCTAGAAATGGTTGATGAATTCTCCGAGACTCATATAGATCAAGAAAACCAGAATGATCCTATCTGGATCATGCAAGAATATGAAGACCCTGAAAAGTTCCAAGATAAGACCTCAAATCATCAAATGCTAGTACTTAAGAATAATCAGATACCCATAGGTCTGATACTGTTAAAAAGATTTTTTGACAAAGACGACATACCCTTGAAATATACCCTACGACCTCAACCCGAGGAAGTTGAAGACTGCGACATAGGAACTAAATAAGAACCTAAGATAGTCAAGTTATCTAAATACCTTTCATATCATATGAAGAGTAAATATGCCGAATTGCTTAAAAAATAAAAAGATGTCTTTGCTTGGTCATATCATGATTTAAAGACTTATGATACCTCTATGATTGAACATAATATTTCGTTGAAGCATGGTATCAAACCTTTTAGAAAAAAGTTGAGACAAATTAACCCTATAATCTTACTTGTAATAGAAATAGGGGTCAAGAAGCTTCTAGACGCAAATATTACCGTTCCGCTTAGATATTCTAAATGGGTAGCAAATCTGGTACCCGTCAGGAAGAAAAGTGGAGAAATCAGGCTTTGCGTAGACTTTAGAAATTTAAATCAGTCATCACTGAAGGATAATTACCCACTGCCAAAAATTGATCATGTCCTGGAAAAAGTAGTAGGAGCTAACAGAATGTCAATGATCGATGGCTTCTCAGGTTATAACCAAATTGTTGTCCACGAAGATGAAAAATAAAAAACTGCATGCACTACTTCATGGGGAAATTTCATGTATGATAAAATGTCATTTGATTCGATGAACGCAGGGACCACCTTCTGAAGAGAAATGGACATAGATTTCATTAGTGAGAGAGATACGTTTTTTGTTATTTACTTATATGATCTAACAGTCTTCTCGAATTCTGATGCAGAACATCTGGTTCATCTCAATCAAACCTTTGATAAATGTAGAAAAATTGGTTTGTCTCTTAACCCTAAAAAGTCTCATTTTTCTATCCAAGAAGGAAAACTTCTAGTTCATGTAGTTTCGAAGGATGGAATTAAGTTCGATCCCAAGTGAATTGAGGCTATTGACACAATAAACATTCCTAGAAATAAAAAGTAAATCCAGTCTTTTTTAGGGAAAATAATTTTTTTAAGGAGGTTTATCCCTAACTTTGTTGAAATTGTCAAATTGATCATATAAATGCTGAAGAAAGACAGTGAAATCAAATGGATAGTTGAAGCTAAAGCGTCGTTCGAGAGAGTTAAGAAAGCTATAAGTGAAGATCTAGTATTAGCTAGTCCTGACTATACCAAGGAATTCCTGATCTTCTCTTTCGCATCTGAGCATACTATCACAGTTGTACTCCTGCAAAAGAATGAAGAAGGTTTCGAGAAGCCGATAGCCTTTTTCAGTAAAATTCTCAAAGACGTTGAAACCAGATACGATATATTGGAAAAGAAAGCCTACGTGATGGTGAAATCTCTCAAAGATTTTAGGACATATGTACTGCACTCCAAGATAATCACTTATGTGCCAACAAGTTCTATCAAAGATATATTGGTATAGCTAGACAGTGACGGTAGGAGAGGTCGGTGGTTAGCCAAAATTCAAGAGTTTGATATAGAGGTTAAAATGACCAAGCTGGTTAAAGGTCAGGGCCTCGATAAATTATTAGCAAAGTCGAATTTCAGAGCACTTGGGATAAAGAACTTGGAATCACATGGAACTATTCTAGACATGGGAGAGATTGATGATCAAACCCTCTCAGTTCATATCGAAGATAATTTTTCTTCCTCTGACTGGTACTGCAATATCATTGCATATCTCCTCACTCTTCAGTGCCCAAGCAATATGACTCCATCAAAATCAATAACGTTAAAACTACACGAAGTTAAGTATTGTATTATTGAAGGACAATTGTACTGGAAATACCCCCTAGGTTTCTTTTTGCGTTGCCTAATCAAACCGGAAACAGAGGATGTCATAAATGAATTTCACAAGGGAGTGTGTGGAGGACAACACGCCTGGAGGGCCATGACCTACAAGATTCTAAGAGCTGGATATTATTGGCCAAATCTATTTACTGATGTGAACACTAAGGTTAGAGCCTGCAACCCTTACCAATTGTTCTCTAGCAAGAAAAATCTCCCTACACTACTTTTGGTCCCAGTCAAGACAGAGGCTCCCTTTCAACAATGGGGCCTATAATTCATCGGAGAAATCCACCCACAGTCGAGCACCCAACATAAATGGATTCTGATTGCTACTGATTATTTCATGAAATGGGTGGAATCCATTCCAACTTGGAATGCCACAGATTCAGTAGTTATAAAATTTTTGGGGGAAAACATCTTATCTAGATTTGGCTACCCCAAAAAGATAGTTATAGATAATGCTCGAGCGTTCAAATCTATGGAAATGATAAGCTTTTGTCAAAAATACAACATTGTTCTCGAGCATTCTATAGCATATTGTCCTTAGGGAAATGGGTTGGTTGAATCGTCCAACAAAAGTTTGATAAATATAATCAAGAAAGTATTAATGGATAATAAGAAGGCTTGGCACGTCCACCTAAAGTATGCCTTATGGGAAAACCGGATCAGCACTAAGAAATCAATAGGTATGTCTCCTTTACAAATGGTTTATGGCACCGATGTTGTTCTCCCTATTAATCTAGCTCTTCCAGTAATGAAAATATGGCAAGAAGCAAACAAAGAGCCGAATGATGTGACGAGGAGGATAAACCAAATAATTGAAGTCCAACAAAACATGGTCAAAGTCGATGACATAATTCAAAAATACCAAGATAATATGAAATCTCTTTGCGATAAAAAAGCGAAAGACATGGAATTTATACTTGGGGATTTAGTTTTGAAATGGGATGCTAGGAAAGAATATGCAGGAAAACACAGTAAGTTTGATCACCTCTGGTTTGGGTCATTCAGGATTGCATCTGGAGAGGGGAAGAATTCATTCCTACTGGAGAATATCGACGGGAAAACTTTTGACGCCCCTATCAATGGGCACTATCTAAAACATTTTATGCAATAAACATATTTCACAACACCATTGTATATATCAGTTTGGTTTTTGTTTGCTTTCACAATTCTGTTTCTTTTTTCATAGGTTACCTGGATTTTACTTTTACTTTTAAATAAACCTAGTTTTATTTATTACTCTGAAAAGCAAAAATAAAATATCTGTACTACCTATCATTTCTATGTTGCATACCTTTCTGACTATTTCCTTTTTGCGTATTTTTTATTATTAGATGACAAGTAAGGAGGTATCGAAATACAACGCTCAGTTTTCAGAATATTTGTTTTTCTCAAAATAGGTGATGAATTAATAATTGTTTTGGTTGAAAATACAAATGAAATCCAAGCTATGAACTTCTACGCTCATTGTTCGAACCAAAATGCTAAAAGAAACCTTATAAAATATTAATAAGGTCGTACTCATGTAAAAAGCGATCATCTGATGAAAGATCAGAAAGATATAAATTTCTAGACTTCCAAATCAAGTAAGAATAAGACAAAATAAAATAAAAAGAAAAGAAAATAGAACAAAAGGGAATGTTTGATAATCAAAAAGTAAACTTATGCGGAAATGAGATCCATTTAAAAACCTCTGACTTCTCGTTATGTTTTCATCAAGCATATCTGAAAGGTTGTGCTCTATTCTAATTTTCACTACCTAACCTTAAATCTTCGCAGAAAGAAAGAATTTTTTCCTTACCTCCGAAGACTTAAAAAACATATCTTCGAAACAAGTTTAGGCAAAAATATTTATGTTCCTCTGATTTTAATTGGGAGAAAGTATGTCTAGGCTAATCTTGGCAACTTTATCTCTTCTAACAGATTTTAATTGATTAATTCACTCAAGGAAAATCCCTGAAAAATAAAATTCCCCATAAGATCCTCCCTATAGAAAAAGATGTATTGAAGATCAGGAGAGAGATAGCTCAGAGTACAATAAAAAATAGTTGACAGACATTCATTGTTAAATATTATGCAGATATCATCCATGTATGATTAATACAATTGATTCCCCCCACTTCAAAATTATAACAAAATATAAGACAAATGGTGAAAGGAAATTCATAAAATGATTGCCCCCATCTAGTCCAAGACAAATGGTGAAAGGAAATTTGTAAATTCGATTGCCCCAATTTTGTCCAAAAGATATGATGAAAGGAAATTCATGAAATGATTACCCTCTTCTCAAACAAAATGCAAAAATGATATTTGAAGTGGTGAAAGGAAATTCAATGGGAGATGTAGATAACTTCACCAGGGTACTAAACAGGATCGCTGGCAGTGAAGCAATATCTATGATATCTGTAAGGTTGGCATACATGTATAAACATACTCTGGAAGCTAGTTATTTTTCTGATAATATTTACATTCTGAACCGACAAGGGATTCCCTAAATAAATTGTTAAAGTTATCGTGCCTTGATGCGAACAAAATCAACCAAAGTCTGCCACTTCAATTAAAGTTATTTTGATTATCTTAAACAAATCCGAGCTTAGTTTTGGGAAAAGGGAAACTATTAATAGCCTAAACTCAATATTTGTGAAATATTGTGTTTTTTAAAGTTTTCTTAGACACGACTAAAGTCTAATGTCTTTATATATGTTTTTTTAAAAGGTGTTTCCCAGTAACCCAATGATGACTTCATTTACTCAATAAAGGAACTTGGTCTACTGTTCTTCCACGCCTCATAGGGAGACACGATCCCCAGATGGAGCCTATGTTGGAACACATATAAATTCTAAGCCTTGAGATTTACTTTATCCTTTTTATAATAACTCAGAAGTTGGTTTTCAAATATTAAATCAAATCCTCTTTTAGTCTCAAGGCATGCACGACATCCTCCGTTCATTAATTTCCCCCGTTGATCGAACGATCCCTTTTTCCCCGAGTTTTTGGAGCCACCTGATTGTTAAAATTCCAAGCCACTAGAGACTGCTTCGGAGTTTCTTGCTTCGGGCATTTCTTCATGCCGCAACTTCAAAGCCCTGATACCCAAAAAGTGTTCGAAAGATCCTAGTCACCATACACATATACCTTCCTAAAGTCTTGACACATCACTATCGGTAATGTCCTGTCAGAAAAGTAATAAAGTTAACTTGCCAATACACGAAGCAATAAATGCCAAAAATTTAAACCCCAATTAAAAGTTAATGAATAGCTTCATGCATTCGGAGTTAGAATATTCACCATCCATCACATTCTGAATTCCCGAAGGCCGAACTTCTGAAATACCTTAAACACTAAGCAAGGTTAATTTAAATTAAAAAATAATTATCCAATGATTAATCACTTCACGGTTTCAGGTTTTGGGGATTCTATATTGAGCTACTATCAAAATCTTGAAGTCCGAAAACCTAAAAACACTTAATGATAAACACTATTAATTAATGGGTTAAACAAGATTATCTCGCAATTAATTTTTCGCTAAATCACAATTCAAGAAATTTCAAATTTTATTCATCCAAGTTCCCGATCGGGAACCACCAATATTAATGGCATTAATCAGGGCTCAATGGAAATAATTTCAATGTAGATCGCAGATCACCACCTAGATATTTTCATTAAGGTAAGTGAATGCATCGTCAGTAAAGGTATTTGCAAATAAATACACTTAAGGTGAATAAGGATATTGGATTTTGAATTCTATTTCCATTCTCGCGGAACAAGAAGTTTTAGAAAACTAAGAAGTTTGTGCGCTTCTCTGTAACATGCAACACAGTTCTGAGCTCACTAATATCATGGCACCGCAAAAAATGGCTAAAGCAGCTGGTGAGAGCGTGAACTCGAACAAAGATATTCTATCAAACACCTCACCAAGAGTTGTAGATACCGTGAAAACCTGGACACGGGTATTTGATATTCTGTAACACGAGTTGATCAACTGCCTAGAGGATTCGAGCGACAAGGTGACTGAAACCCATGTGACAAAGATGAGGGATATAGCTCATTAGAGCTACACAAAATAGTCGTGCGGATGAGGCTCATGCCATACATCGACATGATAGGCTGGGCCTTGGAGAATGTTAACATTTCAACCATGAGCATTTGCAATTCACTGAAGGTGTTTGTAGGGTCCTTTTTATTAGAGCATATACAAGTAATGTATAAATTATCTCCCACTTTTAAATACAGTTACAATGCCACTTTCATAATGGATTTTGACAAAGAAAAGTGCACTCAATATGGAAAAAACTACCCGGATTTAATAAAGGACTGGTGGGGACACCTTGACAAATTCAGAATAGACACCCATGGCATATATGCCGCAACATCATTAGACGCCCATATGATTTATGTGGCTATGATGTTGTGTAGACTTTTTGGGAGGAAGGACACTGCTCACTTCCTGTTACCATGGGTACCAATCATGCATGAAGTAGAAAAGGGATATTCTTTCAACTGGGCCAAGATATTATCAGACAATCTGGCCAAGGAAATCATAGAGTATCAGTCGATGAAGGCCAAAGGGAAACTTTCCCCTTTCTACATGTCGGCATACATTATGGATGCCATTTGCTTTATCACGCATTTCCCTCTAATGCGTTGGAGCTGGACCCCGACCAACGACAAGCCCATCCATTTATATCACTCCAAGTTGTGGGAGGATAAAGCCCGAGATTTCTTTTATGAAATCTGTCATTACGTACTGGTGTCGATGGATATCGCCCTCTACAGTTTCCCGCCTCCCAGGATTTTAGACAGGATCATGACCAACCTAGGGAAAATAGCAGACTGGTATATTGAGGAGCATTTTTCTTACATCAGGGTTTTTAGTTGTTTAGTTCCCCCACACACTTTACCAAAGTTTTTACCAAATCGATTGGTGTGCTAAGAGGTAGTGTATAAAACTGTGATAGGGGGCATCAGTAAAGAATTGAAAGCGGCCCAGAAAAAGGTATGGCCAACCTTCCCACTTCAGGTTGGTATGTTTTTGTTACAATATTTCGGTCATTCGAAAGTAGAAGTTGAAGCCTTAGAAGACATCAAGTTGGTTAATATTTAGTTCAAGAGGCACGATCCCCGGAAGATCGTGGAAACCCACCTAGCTCTATACAATCTAAAGAAATATGTACACGAAGTTTCCCCACTGGATGAAATATTCTGGGGAGCCAGGTTGTACCAAGAAGTGTTGAGCAGAGTCTGAACTCTGGCTCCATATCAATTAGCCATTTTCTACAATTGCTAAAGGAATAGAAGGAATAATTTTCCTACGGTCTTACAGGGAGAACCTCAGGCACCTCCATCTACATAGGAAGCTACAACTCAGGGTTTGGAGGCAGGAAGTTCCAGTGAATAGGATACTCAGGAGGATCTGAAGAAAACTGAAGTTTTGACATAGAAAGTGGATACTGCATTATCAAATCCACCTGGTAATCAAGCAAAATCTCAATTTGAAGCTTTTATAAAAAAAAATGGACAAGATACATCGTTGTCCACAACAAATAAACTAGCTACCAACACGACAGAGCAACAATCGTGCACCGATATAGGTAGCCCCATCATGTCATTAACTCCTTTACAGTCAAGTCAAGGAAATCCAAATGTCGAAGTCATATTTGTAGAGGACCTTACTCCGATTTCAACCAAAAAAATGCCTCCTTCAGACTTCCTTTTCAGCAATAAGAGGAGGGACATAGTTAAAAGAGAAACGCATCAAAAATATGGTGCAACAATCAAAAGTCAAAGGATGTTGTATGATGGACAGGGCCTAGATGATACATATTTCTCTTGGGAAATGGCAGGCTCATTGGGTGCCTTTTCCACAACCAATCAATGTTCAGTAGAAAATTTAGCGGAGCAACTGAAATAGAGACATATGTTGGTAAGGAAGTTGTAAGATCAGATGATAACCATGGAAACAAATGTGAGAAATCAGATGAATAAATATTTTCAACATGTCAGAGCCAATGACAGACATCAGAATCAACAACTCAAAACTAACCTCGATGAACTGTATAAAAATTCACAGGCCAATAGAGAATTAGCCACTCAATAGGAAGAATTGATCAAGCAACTTTAGGCCAATATATATTTGGTTGAAGGTATAGCAGTGGGGATGGAATATTTCCAAGCTTAGGCATTGGAGGTACATGAAAAGATGGAATTAGCCCAACAAGATCTTTTTACGAAAGTGGAATCCATTCAAAATTGTTATCGGGTCACAGGCCTTTTTCTAAATAACATTTACACTAAGAAAAGAGAAGCCACTGTAGCTTGGGCCAAGTTTCAGGAGGACATCTTACTAAAACCAAAAGATGATGTACCAGAGGTTCCTTGATTGTCTCTTTCTGAGCAAACCCGAGGCGACATAATTTTGAAGGCTTGGGAGAAAAATATGGCTGAAATCAAAAGATTAGCCAGAGAGGTAAATAAATATTGTGAAGAATCATTATCTTCACTAGACAAAGAGTTACTTGATGTTCAAGGAGATAGTATATTCGAGTCTCTGGGACAAATTGACATAGCAAAGAATCAACATAATTCCAAGAAAAGAAAAGAAGAAGCACGGACAACCATCCATCAAATGAAACAAATCGATCTTATCCAAATAAACAAATGGATAGTAGATCCCAGTTTGTAGCTACAAGCCACATCTTTGGGGGTGAAGAAGATACAGGATAGGTTGCCTCGTATAGAAAAGAAGTTGTACATTTTTGAAGAAAATGAAGCAACAGAACCTTTTGGGTTGGTAGTACAGTTAGTAAGTAGATGTATCTAGTGTGTCAAATATGGGAAAGCTAGAACATCTGGAAACAAGTAAGGCGACATGTACATACTACTCACACAGGTCATGATCATATTCCAGCTATTTCCAAGCTGAAGGATGAGGAAAAGAAACGTCTCTACTAGCAGACAAAGAGACAGAGGAGATGTTAATGGAACCTTTTAGTTTTGCATATTGTAATATTTACTATTTTTAAACTATGAGAAGTCCAATCGTTAGGTTGAGACCATTTTGTATAAATACTTATATTTAAGACTTATTTCAGGCTGCTTCTTGTCGATTGTAATAGATAAAACTATCCTTAAAGAGTATTAATACAAGTTCAGATAGAGATTCCAAGTTTTGTTCAAATATGGGTTATGTGTTTCTTTTGTCTTCCACTTCTCAACTTTATTTATGTATTCCTGAATAAATGTTTGATTCCAATTTAGTACAACAACTACTATAATCTTATTGTATCAGTAATTTATTAGGTAGGCAACTTTTCCTCTGTATTTACTGTGAGTAATACAAAACCTGCTTACTGTGTGGATTACTGTATTTTTATGCTTTATTCAAGGTTACACTATATATTTTCTTCTACTGCAACAAGGTGAGATTCTTCTAAAATTGATGCCTTTCTTTGTTTAACAGTTTTGTAATTTTCCTTCACTTCATTTATTATTTCGATTTTGACTCAGATACGAAATATGGCCTATGTGATGCTACACGGTTAATTTCATTAAGAAAATTTTCTCATATAACTGAGGTAGGAAAAGCATTTTAAAACACACTCTTAAAAACTTTTGTGATGCCTAACATTATACTTTGAGCCTTAAGTTTAATCTCAAGACCAACAGATCCATCCCCTTAAATGTTACTTAGGGGGTTGGGTGTGTTACAACCGGTGGAGAAGTTTTCAATGTGCACCAATGCGTATAGTACTAAAACGCGCATTGAAAAAAAAACCTCCACAAAAACTTCTAACCGCCCACCTCCGCTATAAACAACTAAGGGATAATTTTTTCGAGGAGGTTCCGTAAAAAAACTCAAGAAGAAGATGTTTTCTTTGTAGTGGTAGTTTATTTTTACTAGTTCAACACCCAATTCTACATAAATCATCAACTAAAGATTCCCTTTAGGTTATCAATTCATTCTATCATGATTTTTCAAATCATCTGAGCATCCATGATGTTATCAACACCTATTATGAATTGACATTGAACACATAGATCCTAATCAATCATCATGCAAATATTGTCCCAAATTTTTATATTCCACTCGTTGCAAGTCAAGTTTTTTACACAAGGCTTGCCAGCCTCATCGAGGATCCATGAATTCCTATATTGTTTCTAAGAAAGGTCAGCTACCACATAAACCTCATTGGATTTCTCAACACCATATGAAATATTATTTTGTTTTCTCCTAAAAGCATTGGAGGCCAATGCTTTTGTTGTCTCCTAAAAGCATTGGAGGCAAATGCTTTTGTTGTTTGGAGGAATGATAGGGAATTTTAGTGATTAGCATATGATAGAACTATTTGTCTCACTTTATTATTGTGTGCACATAGGATATTATTGTCCATGCCTTCTTGGTTTCCTATTCTTGAAGAGTAGTTAAGATTATACATAGACTATCTCTATTATTGTATTTAGTAGTTTTTAAGATCTTATTGAGATTTTCTCTCTTAGTTTGTTGAGTCAGTTTTCTTTATGTAAAGCTCTATAATCTTGTGTTTGGATTAATGAAAATCAATTAGATATTTCATTTCGCACTTCTTGTGTAGAACTATGCTCATAAGTGGGATTTCCCACATCATTAATGAAAGTGGGAATTTTTTTAATAAAACTATGAGGGATATAGTGGAAAGAACGTATAGATGTTATTTTCACGTACAATACAAAAATCAATCCAATGGATCCAAGAACCAAGTTATATTTAAACTACAACAAGAATTTCTAGAGAAATGCTCAATGAGACCTATGGGACTTGTAATAACAAAAAAGAAACACTTAAAAAGTATTATTTCTAAACATATTTTTCTACAATGTGTACATACTAATCCAAAAATTACCAAATTTATATTTTTTCTATATTTATTTTAATATAAATATTAATATATGGTTTATCAAGTTTTTCATTTTTTAGGAGGATTAAGAAAATTAACCCCGATGATCGAGATGATATATGAAACAGGTCAGTAGGTATGTTCAAAAAAGTGTACTAGGATATGGTTAAAGAAATAATAATAATTGAATCACAAATAGAGCTACAAAAAAGTGTACTGAGAGATGGTTAAAGAAATAAGAATAATTGAATCACACATAAATCTATCCCAACAACAACATGCATTAAACGAGTGTAATCATTATTTTTTATGTGTAATCATAGAGTTTAATTATCAATGAAATACTAATTTTCAATTATTTTGTTGTTGCAGAAAAGAAAGAAAAATGGAACCCATTTAACACATAAGACAGTGCGACAAGGAAAAAAAGGGTTAATTGCAAATTTTAAGGGTACTTGCCTTTTCCTTACTTAACATTTCATATTTTCTATGATGTTTATATTTTAATTAATTTACAATCGTCCATGGATGTTTTCTATAGGTGATATTGTATAAAAAAGAGTTATTTGAACATTTGATTGACAATGGATTACATATGAGTCATGATTTTATGTCAGAGTATCAAGGGTTAATTGAATAATTTGTAAGTAGCTATGTCATTTTACTTCCCTTATTTTATAATTAATGGAACGACAAGAAACCCGTAATTATATCTAGGCTTTGTCATGGCATATAAAACTCATTGGAAACAAAGTATGGAGTGGAGCCACTAGAAGATATGTTGAGAGATTGCATGAGGAATGGTTTTGATAGAATGTGTATTGTTTTTTGAATCACTCACTACTATGATATGTTTTTAGATTTATACTATCACGTGTATTTTACTATAGATATAGATATTCTCATTATACTTTATCTCTATGTTTGTATATGGAACGTGAATAAGTGGAACAAGATCAGGTGAATCAACAAAGCATTGTAAATAACCCGAGTATAGTATCATGTGCAAGTGATGAAGAAATTAGGCATGCAAGTAGCTTGATAAATGATAATAGTTCGAGTGATTAATGATGATCAATATAATTGAATGTCACAACTTTGATATTTTGGTGTGCTTGTCTATAAAAATCAAAGACTTTTTTTAATGCTGACATATTGTCCCAGATGGTATGACAATGGGTTACCAATAATTGTAACAATTATTTATTGACATTTTGATTATCATAGACCTTTATGTTGTCCCATTTTGTATGACAAAGGGTCCTTTATTCACATATAATAAAATTGGTTTCTTATTCTATTGCAATCTCAGGTGTTGTAAAATGTTACATTGTAATGAATTTACATATGGGTGATTTACATTATTACAATGAATAAATGTGTAATCAACTGATATATTTGTTCAAACAATAAAATACAATAATGCAATTATTGTATCCAAACACATTAATTAAAATATAAAAATCAATATTATTATATAATATTTTTCAATTTTCTAATGATTGGTTGAAATTTTATTAAAAAATAAGAAACTGCATTTGCATACCCACAATGTAAAAAAAAATCCAGCACATAAACATATTAGTACATTGTATATTGATTTAAACTCAACAACGTGTTTCATACATGGTTATGCATTGATTTGTTTAAATAGTTGTTACACAGTAATGTGATATACATGTAAAAATGAATTGGTGTTTATTATTGTAGTAAAATCAACGATGCCCCATGTTGGACATGTGAATTTAGATAAACATGAGATGCATATTTTCATTAATATGATACAGATATAAACACATTGGTTATGACCTTTGGAATCATATTCCAAGAGGTCTCTTGGACTTCCAATGACCGTTCACATCTTATGACATTTCATATTCCTTCTCTGAGTAACCCTAACAGATTAAATTTCCAACATTCCCCCCCTAATATGAAGGGGTGTATGTGAGTCCATGACGAGAGATGAAATATGGAAGTGTACAACTGAAATTTCAAAGTGTGTGGCTACCAATGGTTGAATGTGATCTATAAATATGGTGAATATGGTGGTTTTGGGATGACCAAAAACCAAAAGGATTGAAAAAGTTGATGTTTTTTGCTAAATGGTGATGGTGGTTTAAGGAAGATCACAAACCAATATAGTGGTTTACAGATGACCACAAACTATGGAACTTGGCTCTAGGCTCAATGATTCCTGGAACATTTCCTAAGTTAGCTAGAAGTTGAAGTTGATGTCTTCTGCTAATTGGAAGTTCTCTTGAATGTTGGTTTAAATGACTATAAATTGTTGTCTAACAAAAGATGATGTATTCTACTTCATGG
This sequence comes from Picea engelmannii, assembly GCA_009831015.1. Lineage (NCBI taxonomy): Eukaryota > Viridiplantae > Streptophyta > Pinopsida > Pinales > Pinaceae > Picea > Picea engelmannii. Next base: position 181,693 of record ML776564.1, read on the forward strand.
AGGTTTAAGGAAAACCACAAACCGTGTTTAACAAAAGATGTAAGTCTTCTACTGAGTGGTGGATTAAGGAAAACCACAAACCAATATGGTGGTTTTGGATGACCACAAACCAAATCGCGCTCGCTTGTCACACTCATTTGTAATGCTCACTTTTTACAAATCGATTGATAGGAATTTGAAACTTGAATCCTTATTGTCAATCATTGATGGTGTTCCCGCTCGTCGAGTACAAGGTGAGAAGATGCAAATCTCCATTGCAAGATGTGTCAATAATCGAGAATGAATTCGTCTGTATGACTGATATATCTTCTTGACTATTGATGACCATTGCCAAGAGTTCATACACCCATATTGGTTATTTACTCTTGCAGATTACTTATAGATAGAATATCTATCTGAAAGATGATTGTGTTTTCCAAATACTCACAAGGATGAAGATAAAAGCATTGATCTTCCACATGGCCAACTCAATGAAAATGTTGGCATTTCAAAATATTCTCTCGAATTGGAGCAGGTGAATATGAACTCTCTTTAATAAATACAACACCCTGGAAATGGATCGGTTTAGTATAATCCAGAATATGATAGGTCACTTCCATTTTGTATCCTAGACCTGTTATGTGCTTGTTGTTAATGATTTCTTCTCAAGGTCTGATTATGGTCTTGGAAAGTGCAAGAGGAACTTGTTTATGACAAAATTCATCTTCATTTGAATCTACTTATGAAGTGGCATCACTGATTTGATCATTTGTTGGTTATGATAGGAATCATTCTCAAGTTCAAAAAGAGAATTGTTTTGAAGAAGGACTAGTTTAGAATGTTGTTTCTTATATTGTATTTCTTATTGTTTTAGTTGTGATTCAAGCTAGAGAAATTTGATTTTTTCCTACGAATCTTGTAAACATGTTATAACATTAGTGAGATTTTCTATGTCAATTGTGATTGTATTGTCCACATAAGAGAGTATTAGAGTGTTCATTAACTCTAACAATTCACCAATTTGATCCATTTAGACACTGACTTAGACCTCATGGGTTTCTTACAACTCCACCCTTTAAAAAATAAAAGATACCCATTCGGGTAGTCACCGGGCCCTTATATTTGCAACTATTATCTCAAAAAACAAAAGCTTCTACCATGAGGAAAAATCATTTTTCAATTGCAACATTCGTTTTTCATTCTTGGGATAATTTTATCAACAACATTTTCTCTATAAACACTGAATTTTTCAATCAATATTGAGAAGGATTCGATATATCTTTGAAATACCTTTCCTAGTTATATTCTTAATTTGGCTCTATATAGTGGCCACAATCTGCATTTTAATGGTTGCATACCTCGTGATTGTACAAAATCTGGTTAATGGTTACCCCGTGATTGTACAAAATATGGTTCTTACAGGATGAATATATTTAAAACGGAGATGAATATTGGAAATGAAAAAATATCCTTTGGTTTGTATTTGAATCTAGTTTGCAACTAAAATCATTCAAAATGGATATATATTGAAGGAGAAATCTAAATTTTACCAACAAGCACTCCAAAATCAATGAATTTCCCCTTCAATGATGTCTTCTCCTTAGATTGTATGCATTTCGATCATTATTTCTTCTTCATTGACTCATCAATGGCCTCCCATGGAACACTACCATGAAATTTGTAGTATAACTAATTATTCAATAATCATTAATATATGCAATTAACTATTGTGAAGTCTATTGTGAAGTGTTGCATCTCTTCACTAAAGCTTTAAGGCTATATATATATATATATATATATATATATATATATATATATATATATATATATAGCCTCATCATTCATTCATTGTTGTAAGATAGACATAATAATTAATA
>ML776564.1:199304-216787 GCA_009831015.1 Picea engelmannii
ACCCTTTCCTCTATCCTTTTGTCTTCCCCTGTTCTCCATGTTCAACGCATTTCCTGATGTCTCACCTGTGCTTTTCCGTCACATTTCCTCACTAAGGATAACACCAACAACATCATCAAATTTTAAAGTATTTGAACCAAAGATAGAGTTACTTACAGACATGACCAAGTTGTTCCAGCTTTCTGGCAATGAGCACAATATTAGAAGAGCCCTGACCTCATCATCAAAGTCCACTTTTACAGAACTTAGTTGATTAGTAATCGTATTAAAATCATTTAAATGATCTACAACAGACCCACCTTTCGACATCTTCATATTAAATAATCTCTTCATTAGAAATACCTTACTGGACACCGAGGGTTTTTCATACAATTTGGCCAATGCGTCCATCAAACCCTTCGTTGTCTTTTCTTTGGAAATATTGAAAGCCACCGACGCTTCCAGGCTCAGTCGTATCGTTCCTAGAGCCTTTCTATCAAGAATATCCCATTCTTTGTCCTTCGTAGCCGCCGACTTCTTTGCTATTCCGCCCAATGGTAGGAATAGATCCTTCTGATATAAATAGTCTTCCATCTGCATCTTCCATAACTGGTAGTTTTGGCCGTTAAATTTCTCGACCCTAAACTTTCCATCTTCTGACATTGCTCCCACTTGAACCAGGAACCCTCTTTTCTTGCAAGTTACCTTTCACTCTGATACCAGTTGTTAGAAAAACAGGATCGCGGAGCAATAAAATAAAACAAATGCAGAAACAAAACACAGAAGATACACAATACAAGAGAGACATATTTACGTGGTTCACCCAGTGTGGGCTACGTCCACCAGAGAAATTGTCAGGTCCTTCCTTTATTATTATCCAGCAAATGAAGGGATACAACCTACAGCAAAACCCGTTGTAACTTCCTCTTCTTTCTCTCACAGTCTCCTCTCTCAGAATACAATACTCGACATCAACCATAGCTGAAATACATTTCCCTCATAAAAGAGGGTTGCCTTCTAGGGAAAAAAACCCTAACATAATCTCTACCGTTAGATTTGCGACCTTATAATGAATGGTCCATATTTACAATGAAATTACAATATACATTTACAAGGCAATTTTTCCTTCGGGGGGTTCGCTTTCCCCCAGACCCCCCAGCCAGGGGGATAGCCCCCCCAGACCCCGCAGAGGGGGTACCCCCCCTCTGCACTCCCCCACGTGGAAGAGTGGTAACACTTATATGTTTTTTTCATTATTGCTTTCTTTAGGAATTGTGGATGTTCTTAATGAATACCAAGTTTGAAGTCTTCAATAAGTTCCAAGAGTTTAAATCTCTTGTGGAGAATGAGATAGTTAAGAATATTAAGGTGTTGAGATTTGAAAATGGAGGGGACTATACCTCCTAATATTTTGATTCCTTTTACAGTAATGCAAGGATCAAGAGGGAATTGATAGTACCTTACAACCCTCAATGTAATGGGGTTGCAATGAGGAAGAATGGTTCTGTCATAGAGACAACAAATGCTAAACTATATGATCTATATGTGTGTATGTATCTTCTAATATAAGCATGCATTACCAATTTCTATATTCTAATTAGGTGTCCTCATAGGGAATTGAAGGATAAGACACCAGAAGAAGCTTTTACAAGGAAGAAACCTCAAGTATCTCACTTCATAGTTTTAGTTGTCCCGTGTATATTCATATTCCTTACATGAAGATATCTAAGCTTGAACCTTCTAGCATGAAGGTATCTTTGCTAGATACCATGAGTCCTCTAAGTATTACAAGATTTATCTTCCATCATAGAGGAACACAACAATGAGACGAGATCATGTGAAATTTGATGACGATGCATTGTCCTATAAATCACAAAAGACTCCTACAGAGGCATGGGAGGGTAAACAGGTTATTGTCCTATGTGTTGATATGTAAAGTACAATAAATTTAGATGCATCTCCATTGGGTTGTAGTGTAGGAGTAGATAGGTTGTTCACCTAGACGTTGCAAGAGGCACAATATCAAGTGGGAGCACCCAATACTTCTTTTCGAGTGAGTCACCCCCTAAGAAATTTCCTAATTTTGTTGCATTGATGTCTTCCATCATTAATGTAAAGTATTTCAATTTTGAGGAGGCTAATGAAAAGTAGGTATGGAAGGATGCCATGATAGTATAACTTCATCCTAAAGAATTATGTATGGGATATTGTGCCAATGTTTTTTCTTAAAGAATTTTTTTTCCCATTTGGCTAAATTTTAGGCCAAATTTTTTCATATTTTCATTAAAATTAAAAAATTTGTTTCCTAATTTATGATAATAATTCTATATATCTTTGTACTTTTCACTAAAAAAATAAAACATTCTGTAAATGAGACAACATTTTTTAATACTTGACTTTTTTTGTTAACTTGTTTTGACCTATGGATGGTATACCATGTTGTATATAGTGTTTTCATATTGGATATTTTTAGCAAATTGAAGAAAATGTTCTATGTATTTCTAAAGATATTTTCCATTGCCATCATTTTTTGTTCTAAGTTCTCTTTCATCTCCATGAAAGTTTGGTTTTTCTCTAAGAATTTTCTTGTTATTATTATTTGCCAATTATGCACAAGTGACACTCAAGTGTCGGTGTTGTCACCTAAATTTTGAGGCAGTAACAAAATATTAATGGATTATCACCTAAGATAAATGACAATTATTTTCATAAATATGATTTGATTGCCAAATAGTTTGATAAGTTATGAATTATATGATTTGAAAAAATAAACATTGGATTGTGTCAAGGCTAGCAGGGAAATCAATGATTGATCGAGGTGTTTGTATAAGGTAAAACATGTGTGAAATTGTTGAATAAAGAAGTACAATCCGAGGTTTACAACAAGAATATTCTCTTGGAGAGAGGGAATTGACTATGAGGATACCTTTGGTCTAGTTGCCAAATATACTTCCATATAAACCATTATGTCTTTAGCATCAATTTTTGGTCGGTCTTTATAACATAAGGATGTAAAGATCGCTTTCATTAATGGTATGATTAAGGAGGAAGGATACATTAATCAATGGAGGGGTTTTGGGTGCATGGACAAGATGCCTATGTGTGAATGTTGAAGAATGTCATTTATGGGATGAAGTGGGGACCACATGCATGGTACTCTATAATTGATGAGTACCTATTTAGTTTGGGCTTCACTAATATTGTTGTAGATCATAACCTCTTACTTATTTGAGTAATTCAATCTTCTTGTCTTGGTCAAATATATTGATGACCTGATACTTATAGGTAATTTTGAGAATCTCATTGCATGGTGTAAGATAGATTTGGCTTGTGAATTTGACATAAAGAACATTGGACTTATGGGTTAATTTTTGGGTCTTGAGGTTTGGCAGGGTACATGCAAGGTCTTACTTGGACAAGGCAAGTATACAATGGAGATTCTAAAGAGATTTCAAATATTGGATTGTAAAACCTTGGCCACTTATGTGGTTTCAAATCTAGCATTTAGATGGATTTAGAAATGGATTTGGTATATATTTCTATGTATAGAAGTTGATTGGTTCCCTCATGCATCCATGTAATGTTGCCCCTAATATATGTTTTACATTGAATACTTTGAGCTAGTTCATGGTTGAACCTAGATAGTTTCATTAGTTAGCCACAAAACATGTGCTCGAATACTTGAGGGGCATAGTTTATTATGCCATGAGGTATGTGGGAGATAATGAGTTGATGTTGGATGGTTTTATTGACCATAATTTGGTAGGAGATGTAGGTGGGAGGAAGAGAACTTCAAGGTTTTGTTTTTCTTTGGGCTCAACCATGGTTTTCTAATTTGGTAAGAAGTAGGCAACATTTTCACTTAGTTCAATGAAGGCAAAGTATATGGCAGTTGGTTCTGCTAGTTGTGATTCCATTTGACTCCATAGATTGATACTGGAGTTGAAGAATTAGACGTTGAATTCTACAATTCCATACTTTGAAAATTAGAGTTCCATCAGACTCTTTAATAATCTAGAGTTGCATGATTGCACTAAACACATCGACATTAGATATCATTTCCTCAAAGGCATGGTTTAAAAGGGAACAATTGTTCTTGAGTATGTTTCTTCATATTCATAGGGGGTAGAGATTGACGAAGCCCGTAGCTAAGGGGGAATTCAAGGTATTGAGGAAGAGACTTGGATTGGTAGAGAACACTTTCCTTTCAAAATGGGAGTGTTAGAGTTTAACTCTGTTGATTAGTTAGTATTCTCCTCCAAGATGGTGTAGTAGGAAAATTCATATATCGGTAGCACACTTTAATGGATCCATCATAACTCATGTTATATGCATAACAAAGGGGTGTGTTGATAATGACACACACTACTTTTCTTTGGGAGGAGAGTTATAGTTATGTAGAGAGGTAGAGGGTGCATGCATGGTGTAGGCATCCATGTTCTAGCCTTATCATATTTCTAAATCTAGTTGTTAGTTCAAAATTAGGAAGAACCTTTTCTATTTTTAGTTTTATTTTCCAACTTTAGAAAAAGTGTGCATGAATTATGGAGTGACTCCATTCTTAAACCAGGGCATAGATTCCAAAACTAGAAAGAGGTGCATTGTATGAGGGTTTGTCCTATTCTAATATAGGCTCAATAATCTAAAACATGAGTCTCACATTTTATCAACCTTAACAACATGCATGGTTAATTTTAATGAGTTGCATGTAAATGTTATGCATAGTGGCATTTGGAGGAAGTGTGATCTGATAATTAATTATACTAATTAGTAATTTAATGCATGTTTGTGGAGGACTATAGTTAATAATCATGAAAACAAATTTCATTGTCACTCAACACCGAAGAGAGAGACAAACCCTGGTCTCTTGTCAATTGCTTGCACATCTATAACAAATTGGGTTAAGCTATCCTCTCTTCCTTTACTCATCCTTGGCATGAGACTTCATGCATCTTGATCTGAGTCTTTTTTTAATAAACATGATTAGGATTTGGTTCCATTAACATTGTTTTTTTTTTTTACAAGAAAGTGGATTATATATTAAGGAAGCAGTGGTGTGACCACTGTGAGAAAAACTACAAAATTCAGACATGCATTATGTGCATGAATTTCAAGATTACAAGTATGGCTACCCTGATATAAAGCCCATAAATTCTTATGCTGCCCTAAAATCAAAAAATTGACTACTGACAGGTCAAGAACCTGCTTACAATGTGTCTACCTGAAGATCAGAAATAGGCTTAAATCCTACGTACAGTGAATTTTCCATGGAGCCGAAAAAGGGATAGTTTCAAAAGTGAAGAGAAGCATAATTAAACCTTTTGATCCAGGTTGGAGGAACCTGCGCTCGAAGAAGCCTTCATCGTTGCTTCATTCTAGCGATTCGATATGGTGGCTTGAAACTCCATCTTTTCGAGTCTTGCATCCAATTCAACAATTTTTCTATTGGTATGTTGCGTTGTGTATGTGAGGGCTTCAACCGCTTCCTCCCTGAGATGGATTAAGTCTTCCTTGACCATCTCAAATCTTTGGCTTCCTTCCCATCCAGACAGAATAGAAATCCTCTATGCGCACTAAGAGTTCTCTTTAGCTTGCGAATTTTGAGTTCCAGAGAAGGAGGGGGGTTAGGGGGAGAGGCAGAATTGGAACTGGAAGCCATTGAGAGAGCTGGAGGGTGAGCTGAGAGAAAAAGAAGGGAGAGGGGCCAAACGAAACCAGGCGAGCAAGACAAACAATCACTGCAGAGGCAAGCCTCTGCCTTCCTTGATTTATCCTCAACTCGAACGTGTGTCACCCAGGGTTGAAAGGGACTCGCTCGAGCACCGTGCGGGAGGGGGATGGGCTGAGTGCAAAGCTGCATGGTGGAAGTGAGGGCAAGGGCGTGTGAGAGTGGGAAAGAGGACGCAAGCTGAAGGGTGAAGTACCCTCTCTCGAGGGAGAGGACAGTGCAGTGTGACGGGGACCGACTGCCACAAGATAGGGCATGCATAGAATCGGAATGCCACTTGCCACGCGACTTCCACCAGGTCACCCACCACATGCCATTATGAGAGGGAAGCGAAGGACATGGTCCCATTGAGGCATAGATGACCCTTGCTCAAGGGGGTGGCTACTTTTGCCGCCTGGTCTGCTTCACCATTTAGTTGTCGAAGCACGTGAAAAAATTCGATATTTCAGAAAGATTTAGAGAGTCTCGGGATTTTCTGGAAGATTTGACGAAGTTTCATTTGATTTGGCAGTGAATTGGTGACCAAAGCGTGGATTAGAATCCAAGAGTCTCCTATCACCATGATTTCATTGATATTTAGCTTCCAGGCTTGGCCAAGTCCTTGCCATAGACTTAGAGCTTCTGCATTGTTGTTGGTTTCTTCTCCTAAACCCTAGGAGTAGACTAGTTCTCGGAATTCACCGGGATTATAGATAACCCCTCCCCCTCTTACCACCCATGGATTTCCTTTCGAAGCTTCGTCAAAGAAGAGGATGTGGTTGTGTGATTGTGTCTCCCGTCTTCAAAATCCGCTTGCTTCTTGCGCATTTCCCAGGGTTCATGGAGCGTGGGAGGGAGTAGAGGGGGCTTAAGATCTGGAGCGAGACTGTGAATCCAATCTTCTTTAGAGGGGGAGAGGGTTTGAGAATGAGTGTTTGACCAGAGAAAGGAGAGGCAGTCACCCAATAAGGCCTTGTCTTTGGTAGAAACATGGATGGGGGTGGAAGTCTGATTTCTGAAGATTCGGGCCTTTCTTTCAAGCCAAATTTTCCAAAGGATAAATTTGGGAAGGGTCATCCAACAACATTTAAGTTGAGCCTTAGACTTGAGGGGGAAGGGGCAAGAGGAGATCCAATTTTTTAGTAGAGTAGGGATCTATGAGGGAGAATGGTCGATCAAGGCCCACTCTAGCAAGGTAGTCCGCCAAACTTCTTTTGCAAAGGAACAGTTAAGGAGCAGGTGGGTGGTAGTTTCTTCATGGGAGTGGTAGAGAGGACATCTCGAGGGACCTTCCCAGCCTTTCTTTCGAAGTTTGTCACCTGTTAGAATACTATTATGAGCTAGGGTCCAAATGAAGAAATCCACTTTGGGTAGGCTTTTAACTCACTAGATTTCTTTCCATAATGTCGGATCTCTTGGGGCCTGGGGTGCAACTGTGAGGGATTTGTAGCCAATTGTTGTTGTATAGCTCCATGATTGCATACCCCAGCCTCGTTGGTCCCTGAGTCTTTTGGAGATTAGGGATTTTCCTTGAAGTGAAGTGATCAACAACTCTTTTTCCCCATGAAGCTAAGTAGGGCAATCAGGGAAGTTCCATCTTGCACAGTCTTTGGAGCCATCACTTTGCCAGTGGGAGATATCCCAGAGGGTGCTGATGTGTTGAGCCTTTTGAAAGTCTTTAAGAAGAGCCATGGTTGGAATAGTATCAATCGGGGGGTCCCCCATTATAGAGTCTTCCCAGATTTGGATTTGCTTCCCATTGCCTGAGATCTAGGTGAGAGCAGGAGCAAAGAAGGCATGTGCTTTTGAGCAGACAGAGAAGATTGGGGATCCATGAGCAGTTTTAGGCGGTGAGTCAAGACAGTGAAGCCTCAAGCTAGAGAAGTATTTCTTCCAAATAGTTGTTTTGCACTAGGAGATCCTCCCAAAAACTACGTTCCATAGCAGTTTTTCTTCTAGGGCCAAATTTTGGGTGTGCAGATCTCGGAGTTGAAGACCGCCTTCATGAATGGGACGAGAAAATTTCCCCTAGCTGACCAATGGGAGCTTGTTTTCGTTGTTTTTCCCTCCTTTCCATAGAAAACGATGTAGCAAGGCTTCGATTTTGGAGATAATGCCTTTTGGAGCTAGTAGGATAGAGCATTGATAGATTGGAATGCTTGAGAGGATGGATTTTATGAGGACGAGCTTGTCTGCTGGATTTAACCAGCTTGAGCCCCAGGCACTTATTCTAGATTTGACTTTATTGACTAAGGGTACCCAACAGGAGGATTTAGCGGTGGCTCCGAAGATGGGAACTCCTAAGTACTTGAAGGAGTCCCACTGAGTTTTGCCCGTTATTCCCAGAATTAGAGTGATGTCAGTCATTTCCCTCGGTGTGCAGTTCCAACCATAGATTTGACTCTTCATGTAGTTGATTTTTCTGCCCGACATGGCTTGGTACTTGTCAAGTTCGGCTTTGAATTTGTTGGTCGACCGAGGGCTTGCGCTTCCAAGAAGGATGGTGTCATCAACAAACTACGCATGATTGATGTCTCTAACCCCTCTGGATATACGCAGTCCCATTAACTCTTGAAGATGTTGACTATGGTCCAGTTGGAAGCTCAACGTCGATGCCTTAATGGCATAGAGGAGCGGGGAGAGTGGGCAACCTTGCCATAGTCCTTGAGTGGCTTGAAAGAATCCACATGCTCGACCATTGACGAGAGGTGCTATCCAAGGTCTTCCAATGCATGCTTGTGTCTAGTTGATAAAGGATTGATCGAACCCAAGACACTGCATTACCTGATAAAGAAAGTCGTGTCTTACCCTGTCGAAGGCGCTTGCAAGATCCAATTTGATTATCATACCTTTTTCTTTCCGGGATTGGCTGGAATGGATGGCCTCCTGGATGAGAATGATATTGTCGTTGATGTTTTTGCCTTTGATGAAGCCACCTTGATTTTCCGGTATAATTGCAGGTAGGATAATTTTGAGCCTGTTGACCATGATTTTAGTTATTATCTTATAGCCAATATTGCAGAGGGAGATTGGTCTAAATCGGTCGAAGGAGGTGGCTCCTTTTTCCTTCAGGATGAGGACTAGAAAGGCAGAGTTGGTGCTTCCTCCTATTTTGCTGCAAGATTGTGACTTTTGGATCATTCTATGAAGATCATACTTGATAATTTTCTAGCAAGCTTTGATGAAACGAGCAGTAAAGCCATCTAGACATGGGGCTTTATCAGGCTCTATATTTGCTATGGATTTTTTTATTTCTTTTTTAGAGATCGGCGTTGAAAGGGCTAGATTGTCTTCTAAGGAGACCCTTTTAGGGATTAGGTTTAGGACATCACAGAAGATGGCTTCCATAGGAGGGTCCTCTTCTGAGTAAATGTTTCTAAAGTAAATATGGGAAGCATGTTTAATGTCCTCAAAATTGATAAGGGAATGCTCTTGGAGACAGATTTCTTTGATAGAGTTGAACTACTTTCTACCTTCCGCCTATTTGTGGAAAAAGTTTTTGTTTTTATCCCTCGATTGAAGCCACAAACTTCTTGATTTTTGCCTCCAATAGTCCTCCTCCTGTCGATAGGCCCAGTGGAGATTTCTGTGTAACTGATGTTCTTTTTCCAAAGAGTTGGGGTCAACCGAGGGGCGCTCTACTTGGATTTGATGTTGTTCCAAGGCTTGTTGCGCCTCCATCCTTTGAAGTAGAGGGGTTTTGAGGGATTTGGCCTAGGCTTTAAGAGATGCTTTGAGTTTCCTTAGCTTCTCTTCCCAGACAAAGAAGGGGGGGGTCGTTATTGCTTCCTTCCAGACTGAGGAGACAACGTCTAGAAACTCATCATGTTGGATCCAGGAGGGAGAAAAGAGGAAGGGGATGGGACCTAGATTGCGTTCTTGGGAAATTGACAAGAGGATAGGCTTGTGGTATGAGGCATTAAAGGGTAGAATAGAGGAGTCCAAGGTGAGGCCTAGGAGGAGGAGAGAGCATTGGACTAGGAATATGTCGATCCTAGCTGCGATATGTCTCGAGCCTATTCTTTTATTAGAGCAAGTGAAGAGTCCTTTGGGGGGATTTATATCTTCCAGATCCCAGTCCAAGATTAGGTCATCAATGATTTCCCCAAAAAGGTCTCTGACAGGGGTTCCCCCTTTTTTTTCCTGGGCATTTAGGGTAAGATTCAAATCCCCCACTAGTATTATATTCTTCGGGCGAAGAATTTGAAGGTGATCTTGGATAGAATTCCAACAGACTCTTTTTTCTACTTGAAGGACTGGAACATAAATGTTGAAGAGGCTTACCTGAAGGCCTGAATCTTTGTGACAAAGGATTGTAAGAATCCAATGTGAGCTAGCGTAGGTTTGAATCAGATCAAGTTTGTTGGGGTTCCAGAGGGTTCCTAGCCCGCCTGAGGCACCTTGGGAACTTATGGCTATTCCTTCACTTGAATTCCAAAAAAATTTTCTAACCTGGAAGAAATGTTGCTCTTCCATCTTGGTCTTCTGGATTAGCAGGATGTCTGGGGTGGCTATGCGCATTAAGTCTTTCATTGCTTCATCTTTCTGTTTTCTCCCAAGACCTCTACAATTCCAGTAGACAACTTTCGTTATTTACCCTTGCTAGTGGTGGTTGTTCCTTTATGGAACTGCCCATGTTGTCTCGTTGTTCTTGGATTGATCAACCCATCTAGAGTTAATTGTGCCCCCTGCATCTTGTCTTTGTAGGTTTCTGCTTCTCGGCGTTCCTTTGTTGATTTCCTTCCCCTCTTTGCAGTTTTCTTAGTGCTTTGTTTTAGATCTAATTCCCCTTCCTCTTCTTCCGACAGGTCTTCCTCTGATCCCTAGCTTGGAATTTCATAGGGGAGGGTTGTATTCAACGAAGGAGTAGGATCGGGTCCTTCTTTTTCTATCTGGGTTAGGGTGACAGGAGGATCAGACTCAGGGATGTTCCTTTCCTTTTCTAGTTCTTCCAGAACGGGGGGATTGTTACTTGGTTCAGATTGCTTTTTTGATAAGGAGGCTTGCTTTCTGGGCGATTGGGGGTTTGGAGCTTTTCCTTCTCGCTTAGTGCCATTTTTATTTGCCTCGTGTCTTTTGGGTCACTGCCATTCTTCGTCCAAATCATTTTCTTGCTAGGAAGGGGGAAGTCTTGGGCAGTTTTTCTGGAAATGCCCATACTTGTGGCAATGTCTGCATTTAAATGGAAGTTGTTCATAGTCTATCTTATGGAAATGCTGCCAGTCTCCTACAATCAATTTTATTTCTTCTGGTATGCCAACTTCTAAGTCAACTTCAACACAGATACATGCACACGAGTATTGATCTTTGGGGTTATCTTTATCGATGTACTTACTGAGCCCGTTGCTAATGGATTGCATCAAGGAGGTAGACCAACAATGGATCGGCAGGTTGGGTAGCCTAACCCACATCGGGATCACCTTGGGAACGTCCAACGCCGGATCAAAGTCGGGAGTCCAACGATTGAGGTACAGTCCTTTGGGCCCCATGAAATACGACCCATTTCTGAAGATTAGATCTCGGTCGTCTCTGGAGATGAATTCAAAGAGGAAAAAACCTTGTCCAACCGCATAGCAGGTGACACTACCGGTGATCAGGGGCCACCGGTTCTTTTAGATCTAGTTTTCAGTGGTGTGAGGCAAGGGCCAGAGCCCGACGAACTAACCCACTAGGGCTCGATCTACCAACAACGCCGCTATCTGCATAGGTTGATCCGGAGGGAGGGCGATTGACGAAATTTCATTCAGTTTTTTAACAAACTTGGAGGGCGGGTCATAGGCTGGCAATTCGCCTTCGGCAATGAGTAGTCGTTTGAAAGAAGTTGCGTCAGGGAGAGGCGGTGGCTCACCGCCCCTTTTAGAGCTCATGTGGCTAGGCAAACCTAGATTTCAGAGCCCAAAAAATAATCAAATTCAACCAGTTCCATTAACATTGTTATTTGATGGACAAAATGCATTTTCAACACTTCATAAAATTTCATTTAAGAGTTCAGTTTACTTTTTCCATTCACCACCTATTTGTTCATTGACTCTAACATTGGGGGAGTACAAATTTGAGATATGATCCTTACACAACAAAGAATAATATGATCAATGATTCTTTTAACAATGAGCAATAACTTTAATTGAAGAAGACAATCATTGAAAAACAATGTACAACCTCACTTTCAAAAACTCATTTGTAATTGAACAAGTCTCCAAAACTAACTACATTGTTTGAGGTATAGAAGTCACAATGTCCATAGAATAATGGTGCCTTTCTTTTTAAGTAAGTTATTTAACTTTGCAATTGTAGTTGCATTACCTTCAAAGAAGGCACAAAGAATAGATCTTGCTTGTAGGGAAGCTAATTTAGGACCCTTATGTATGTTATTATCAAATAACTAAGACAAGGCATTGGTAGACACACATTGTTGCTTGCAATGTATATGTTTGGATACAAGTTTTTTCTTTCCCAATAAGAGGTTAAACCTCCTCTTATGGCTTGGACTATAATTCTATGGCCTACCATCAATTACCCGTAGACATGCATTTGGGGGGGCATAGCTTTTAGTGAATTTGGTTTTCTCCCGCTATACTAAGGAAAGGCCACCTTGCTAAAGTAAACCGCACTTAGCTAGTGCAAGTATCCATAATGGTCAACATTTGGACTTGAACCTGAGACCTCTGGTAGTTGTGGAGTGTTTGGAGGAGGGTTGTTTGACCAAATCACCTACAAGCCCAAGCCCTTGTTTGGATAAGAGTTGTAATAACTCCAAGCACAATGTCACAAAAGTGGTAGTACACTTATAGTATTGATTTGGCATTCTAACTACCACAAATCTTGATGATGCCATAAGATTACCATAATGTCTTTTTTCTAGATAGTTCATTAAGACACATGAGAGTCCTTGCAATGTCTGAACACTTCTACCAACATAACCAAATGTCATTTCTACTTCTCACCATATAGCACACCTAAGAGTCCAATTTTCCTGTTTATTTTGGATGAAGAAGAACTAGGTAGCAAGACCATTATTTGGTAAACAAAATCTTCTTGTTGAGAGTCCATCTCGAATGCTCAAACCACTTTCTAAAGAATCTTCATGTACATCGATCTAGGGTTCTTTTAGAGGATCCTATTTGGTAAATCCACTTTTCCCTTGATGAACCCTACCTCTTGAACAATCCAGAGCCTTTGACGGAACTAGCCCCACTTCAAGCGATTTGGGGGAACATTAGTTCGAGTTATAGGACTTGGAATTAGAAACCACTTCACTAAATCTAGAGACGAGCTTTCCAAACAAAAAGTCACACCTTAACCTTGAAGAGAGGGATATAGGGCTATCACATGAGCTCAGCGTTGATGTGCATGCAATTAGATCCCTCATTTATACACCATGCACCTTCCATAGAACTGACATTAATTGTCTTGACAAACTTTGAACCCTTCACCCATTGACCCCTTTTACTATAGTATGTGCTAGTCTTAAGTCTCCCATGGTCCAAAACGCCCCTTAGGTCCTTTCAGCCATCATTAAGGTTGAACGAAGAGAACCCAAAAACCTCTCAAGGCTTCCAACACTTCAAAGACACTGCACTAGCCAAACCTAATTATGAAGTCTTATTGGGTGTTCATCATGCAAAAAAGAAGGATCATCATCCAAAAACCACTTATTCTCCAACTACTTACTCTTACACATCAAACTTAAAATGATCATCATAATATTTATATTAAAAAAAATTAATAATAACGAGTTTCACCTTCCTTTTTATCCCTCTCCACGCCCAACGAAGGATGGAATAATAATTTACCAAAAATATATCTTTGATAAACCTGTGAATTTAAGTGTGTATCAGGGTAAGTATACCGGTTGGATGTTAAAGGAGAAAGTTAGTCCAAATGTTCTAGGAAATTATTTTTTTAGGCTATTATTTTTTGGGGATATTTGGCCAAAATCTCGCCAGAAATTGTTAGATTTACATATTTGAATGATTATTTCTGTATAGTTGTCACATACCCACTACCATAATCAAATTTTTGTTGATTTCTGTAGAACCAGAGCCCCCGAATTACCTACGGAGGCCTAGCGCAAGCTAGCTCTTTCTCTCTCTCTGTTCCCACGTGATCGCGGGTCATGATCACAGGTCAAATAATCATGGCGCTTCTTTATATTTTGCGACTTGGCGCCACAGGAATGTCGAATCGTTTGACTCTGCAACCGTCAAACCCCGGCAGGGCTAACGAATGGCCAATGGGGACAATTCCCAACAGGGCTAGAGAACAACCAATGAGAACAGGCCCCGTCGCACGGTTAAGTGGAGTACAGGTGGCAGAGGGGGAAATGCGACATGGTAGTCGACAGGATAGGAGGGGGCCCCACTTCACACGCCAAACTATTCCAGACCCCCCCCCATTAAAGGCAGAATGGCAAGGGGGCTCTGGAATTCACCTGAGCACCGTTGATCAAGGTGAATTAATCTCAACCATTCGAGAGTTGCACGTCCGATTCTANCAGAATGAAACCTCAGTCGTAGATCTGGGCGGGTGGACTCTGGCCATCCAGATCTCCTCGTTACTTACCTTAATGCACATCCATGCCCCAGCTTAAAGTCGACATCTCTTCCTCACATCTCACGGTCATCCCAGACCTTGGATCCTCCAAAAGGATCCTGATCGTTCATCACTTGTAAAGGTTGAGAGGAGTCGATGAACTATCCTTTGCATCCCTCCCCCCCCCACATCTATAGGTGTCACAGACTCCAGATCCTCTGAAAGGATCTCATCCGTTGATCGATACTTAACCCTCATACTAACAGGCGAGGGTTTGCAAGTCTTAATTTCGAGATTTGTTGGCATAGGGAAGCATGCCCTTCGGTGTCCCAAGTACCGATATGCCGAAGTGTCAAACATGCCTCGTTTGGCAATTAGCCCCCCTGGGCTACGCCTTGGTCGATATGACCTCTTCTCATATGACCATAGTTTTATTTCCGTCGGGATTTATCAATGCGAGAGCCCAACCTCTTTTCAACGGAACTCCCGAATCCCCGATCCCCAATTTCCCAAAATGGGAAATCTTATGACACGTGGCCTCCCGAGATCGGGCGGTCTAGATCTATCCCGGGGTTTCCACCATGGAAAGTCTCGAACTCTCGTCACCAGGACTCCCGAGTCCGCGATTCCCGATTTCCCGAAATGGGTAATCTCACGACACGTGGCCTCCATTACTCGGACGGTCCAGATCTATCCCGGGGTTCTCGCCCCTATCCATTGGGGGTTTAACCCTCGGGTAACTCCTAACAGATCCAACGGCTATCGGGTTTTCCAGCCAAGATCTGACGGCTCAGATTGGTTCCTACCCGTGCATTCTTCCACGACTCCCTGGACGTGGAAAAATCAACGGTCTAGATACTCCCATGGTCCTTGGAGATCTACGGTCCCGATTTCTTCGCTGCCCACAAAGACACAGAAAATAAAGGGGTAAGGAATTTAACACCCTACTTACTCCTACCAATCTAACGATCATGCGTGACCACAGGTTTCCCGATGGAATCTCGTCCATCGATCAATACCTATCAGGGTTAAGGCACTTAACACTCCATCTTCTTCTTCCGATCTAACGGTCGTGAGTGACCACAGATCTCCCGATGGGATCTCGTCCGTCGATTCGATACTTCATCCTTATGCTACCATCTCGGGTTTTCAAGAGGATCATTCCTCCTCGTGCAGGGTTACTAAGGCCTTACGCCTTCACATTCTCTTTCCCAGTTCTTGATGGGCTTTTCAAGGAGGGTATCTCTATGGGGAGGTTTTTACCCAGGGTATTATCTGAGGCATATAAGGGTACCTTTCTCCCACGAATCAAACATGCAGTCTGAATTAGGTCGGTAAGCATATAAATAGCGAATTATGAAGACATAAGCCATACATAGTCTTTCCATTATGAACATGCATCTACCAGTATTGATCAAAACACCATACAGACATTCTTACTCTGGAATCATTCACCATTTCACAGCTTATAAACATAAATGTCAGACTAAATATATATTTCAAGATGCTAGAGGAAAAACACTTATCAGAAATAACACCAGGGGTTATGCAACTCCTGAGAGGGGTGCTCGTTTCCACCCAACCGTAGGCTCAGCGACTCCCAGCGGATTTACCGCTAGCCACCCCCGAGCTGAGACCACGATGCTGTGAGACTGCGTCTCTATCTGCCAGTGACCAGAAGTGAAGGTTACTCTCCTTCCTCTCTGCTATCACTCACTCTGCATATTGCCAGAGTTCTCTTCCTCCCCTCGCGTCTGCCCCCAATCACTTCTACCCCATGCCTTATCCTCTTGCGAGGTTGCGTGTGGTGTGATTTCCCTCGCACTGGTCAGTCATGATGGCTCTACGGATGGGCGGTTCACCTCCCCATCCCTCATTAATTCCTGAGGAGCCATCTACCTACCAGCCTGTGAGACATTTAATTTGGGTCCAGCGAGTCGCTTTTGGTTCTCCGGGCCAGTGAAGTCCAAATACGGTATTGATTCTCGGTGGAAGTTAACGCCACCTTTCCAGGTGCCTTCCACCGCCATCGTGGTCTCTTTTTCTACACATCCCCTCTCAACAGTCCTGCAATATAAATTCATAATGTTATTCACATTCATTGACCTTTTCCATAAGGTCCATTCACATCACATATTCATATTTCTGAGTTTTCCACAGTTCTTGGCCAGTCCAGTTATTTTTACAAACTGGGGGAAACAGGGTGTTACAATTCCCTCCCCCTTAAAGGAACATCGTCCTCGATGTTCTTATCTTTTAACATGAATTGCATGTACAGAAGTAAACAAAATCGGATATGCCTGTCTCATGGCATCCTCCATTTCCCATGTAGTCTCATCTGGGCCAAAATGTCTCCACTGCACCTTTACCTGTGCAATGGTTCGGTTCCGGAGTGGGGTTTCCTTTCGATCCAATATGCATTGGGGTTCTGGTAGAAATTCTCCCTCCGGTTCCACCTGGATCACAGACTAGTCAATTATATGATTAGCATCATGTACATATTTCTTCAATAATGAAACATGGAAAACATTATGTGCTTTTACTGTGGGAGGAAGTGCTAGCCGATAGGCTACAGGTCCCACTCTATCTAGAACCTCAAAGGGTCCACAATACCGGGGTGTCAACTTGGCACAAGCTCCCATTTTCAGGGAACTCCTTCTAGGCTTAATTCTGAGATATACATGGTCTCCCATTTTGAACTCTCTTGGAATTCTCTTTTGGTCAGCATAACTTTTCTGTCTGTTCTGAGCGACCTTTAGATTTTGTTTCATCTGAGTCGCTTGTTGTTCCATTTCTTTCAACATGTCGGGTCCAAAAGAAATCCTATTGACAGGATTACTCTAGCTGACTGGAGTATTACACGTCCTACCATAGAGGACCTCGAAGGGACTCATCTTTAAGGATGCTTGGTAGCCGTTGTTGTAGGTGAATTCTACCAATGGCAGGTAGTCTTCCCATTTCTTGGGTTGATGCATTACATGCATTCTTAACATATCCTCTAATATATGATTCACTCTTTCTGTCTGTCCGTCGGTTTGAGGGTGATAAGCGGTGCTAAACAACAATTTGGTCTCTAAACCAGCCATCAGTGATTTCCAAAAATTGGAAGTAAATTTTGTGTATCTGTCAGACACTATCTCTTTCGGCATACCGTGCAGTCGGAATACCTCTTTCATGAATACCTGGGCGATATCTATCGCCTTGCAGGTTGATTTGATGGGGATGAAATGAGCAGACTTGCTCAGTTTATCCACCACTACCATAA
>ML776564.1:220921-273249 GCA_009831015.1 Picea engelmannii
CACATCTACAGGTGTCACAGACTCCGGATCCTCCGAAAGGATCTCATCCGTTGATCGATACTTAACCCTCATACTAACAGACGGGGTTTTGCAAGTCTTAATTTCGGGATTTGTTGGCACAGGGAAGCATGCCCTTCGGTGTCCCGAGTACCGATATGCGGAAGTGTCAAACATGCCTCGTTTGGCAATTAGCCCCCCTGGGCTACGCCTTGGTCGATATGACCTCTTCTCATATGACCATAGTTTTATTTCCGTCGGGATTTATCAATACGAGAGTCCGACCTCTTGTCAACGGAACTCCCGAATCCCCAATCCCCGATTTCCTGAAATGGGAAATCTTATGACACGTGGCCTCCCGAGATCGGGCGGTCCAGATCTATCCTGGGGTTTCCACCATGGAAAGTCTCGAACTCTCGTCACCAGGACTCCCGAGTCCACGATTCCCGATTTCCCGAAATGGGTAATCTCACGACACGTGGCCTCCATTACTCGGACGGTCCAAATCTATCTCGGGGTTCTTGCCCCTATCCACTGGGGGTTTAACCCTCGGGTAACTCCTGACAGATCCAACGACTGTTGGGTTTTCCAGCCGAGATCTGACGGCTCAGATTGGTTCCTACCCGTGCATTCTTCCACGACTCCCTGGACGTGAAAAAATCAACGGTCCAGATACTCCCATGGTCCTTGGAGATCTACGGTCCCGATTTCTTCGTTGCCCACGAAGACACAGAAAATAAAGGGGTAAGGCATTTAACACCCTACTTACTCCTACCAATCTAATGGTCATGTGTGACCATAGGTTTCCCAATGGAATCTCGTCCGTCGATCAATACCTATCAGGGTTAAGACACTTAACACTCCATCTTCTTCTTCCGATCTAACGGTCGTGAGTGACCACAGATCTCCCGACGGGATCTCGTCCGTCGATTCGATACTTCATCCTTATGCTACCATCTCGGGTTTTCAAGAGGATCGTTCCTCCTCGTGCAGGGTTACTAAGGCCTTACGCCTTCACATTCTCTTTCCCGGTTCTTGATGGGCTTTTCAAGGAGGGTATTTCTATGGGGAGGTTTTTACCCAGGGTACTATCTGAGGCATATAAGGGTATCTTTCTCCCACGAATCAGACATGCAGTCTGAATTAGGTCGATAAGCATATAAATAGCGAATTATGAAGACATAAGCCATACATAGTGTTTCCATTATAAACATGCATCTACCAATATTGATCAAAACACCATACAAACATTCTTACTCTGGAATCATTCACCATTTCACAGCTTATAAACATAAATGTCAGACTAAATATATATTTCAAGATGCTAGAGGCAAAACACTTATCAGAAATAACACCAGGGGTTATGCAACTCCTGAGAGGGGTGCTCGTTTCCACCCAACCGTAGGCTCAACGACTCCCAATGGATTTACCGCTAGCCACCCCCGAGCTGAAACCACGATGCTGTGGGACTGCGTCTCTGTCTGCCAGTGACCAGAAGCGAAGGTTACTCTCCTTCCTCTCTGCTATCACTCACTCTGCATATTGCCAGAGTTCTCTTCCTCCCCTCGCGTCTACCCCCAATCGCTTCTACCCCACGCCTTATCCTCTTGCGAGGTTGTGTGTGGCGCGATTTCCCTCG
The DNA here is from genome assembly GCA_009831015.1 of Picea engelmannii. Lineage (NCBI taxonomy): Eukaryota > Viridiplantae > Streptophyta > Pinopsida > Pinales > Pinaceae > Picea > Picea engelmannii. Next base: position 222,558 of record ML776564.1, read on the forward strand.
CACTGGTCAGTCATGATGGCTCTACGGATGGGCGGTTCACCTCCCCATCCCTCATTAATTCCTGAGGAGCCATCTACCTACCAGCCTACGAGATATTTAATTTGGGGCCAGCGAGCTGCTTTTGGTTCTCCGGGCCAGTGAAGTCCAAATACGATATTGATTCTCGGTGGAAGTTAACGCCACCTTTCCAGGTGCCTTCCACCGCCATCATGGTCTCTTTTTCTGCACATCCCCTCTCAGCAATCCTACAATATAAATTCATAATGTTATTCACATTCATTAACCTTTTCCATAAGGTCCATTCACATCACATATTCATATTTTTGAGTTTGCCACAGTTCTTGGCCAGTCTAGTTATTTTTACAAACTGGGGGAAACAGGGTGTTACAATAGTCCAAGTACTTCAAGGATTTTTCAGCAAGTTGAATCCATTTCCACATTCAAAAATGGATTTTAAACAACAAAAACTAATGATTTGGTGCAAATTTATATGTCCAATTCAACTTTAAAAAAACCATTTCTTAAAACAGTTAGACAAGAATGGAATCATAAGAGGAGGTATACTATCAGTGATGAATAAAGTTCAGAACCCCTGCCAAAACAAAATGAATTTCAGGATAACTTAACTACTCATGAAAAGGCTACTCAAAACCATTCCTCCATGGCTATGGCTACATGGACAAGATGCACGTGTTCTGAATGTAATACGTTTGTCCATTGGGTACCTGTCTAGTGGTGTTGCATCAAGAGAAAATCCGAATGCACAGGAGCCCATGAGTGCCGTTGAGTATTTAACGGAGGGACGATTGGATGAGGCGTTTGACATTTTGAGCCAAAAGATTGCCAGGAACACTGCAGCACATGCACACCATGCATTTGCTACCGCTCCTCGTTTACTGAGGGATTGCATTAACAGGAGGGCATCAGCAGAAGGTAAAACGGTTTATTCCCAAATGATCACAGACGGGCTTGAACCTGATATGTCTTTGGGAAACGATTTGCTTAACTTGTGTGTAAAGTCTGACAATGGAAATGGAATGGATGACGCACGCCAAGTGTTTGACAAATTGCCTCGACGAAACGGGTTTTCGTGGAACATGATAATATCAGGCTATGCGCAGAATGGGCAAGGAGAGGAGGGTTTGATGTTATTTTCTGAAATGCTGCAGCGGTCGGAAGTAAAGCCGGATCAGTTTATCTTTGCGAGCGTTCTGCGGGCTTGTACAGGTTTAGCAGCTCTGGAGCAGGGCAGGCAGCTTCATGGTGATATTGTTAGGAGGGGATTTGAATGGGATGTGTTTGTGGCAAGTGCTCTTGTTGATATGTATGCTAAATGTGGCAGCATTGAAGATGCACGCCGAGTGTTTGAAAAAATGCCTGAACGAAACGTGGTCTCATGGACTGCCATGATAGTGGGCAGTTCTCAGCATGGGGTAGCAGATGGGGATGACGACTATGCTCTGGAACTGTTTTCGCAAATGCGGCGGCAGGAGAAGGTGAAGCCGAATGCATTCACATTTGCCAGTGTTATCAATGTATGCGGGCGAATGGCACTTGTTGAGGGAGGGGAGCAGGTTCATGTTGATGCCATCAAAAGTGGATATGAGTCTCACGTTTCTGTGGGAAGTGCCCTCGTTGACATGTATGCCAAATGTGGGAACCTGGATGACGCACAGAAAGTGTTTGACAGTATTCCTCAACGGAATGTTGTCTCATGGACTACAATGATAGCTGCTTATGCACAGCATGGGCATTCTCTCATGGCTCTGAAGTGTTTCCGCCTAATGAGAAGCACAGGCATGGAGTCAAATGAGTTCACCTTTGTAAGTGTGCTCACTGCATGTGCTGGGGTTGCTGTGCTACAACACGGACTGCAGATTCATGTGCATACTATCAAAGCTGGAATTGAGTTAAATGTCTCTGTGGAAAATGCCCTGGTTGATATGTATGCAAAATGCGGGAGCATAGAGGATGCACAACAAATATTTGACAAAATCACTGAACCAAATGCTGTTTCATATACTACAGTAATTGCAGGACATGCACAGCATGGCAATTGTGAGCAGGCTCTCAATTTCTTTTGTCTAATGCAACAAGCAGGATTGAAGCCAAATGACTTTACATTTGCCAGCATTTTAAGTGCGTGTGCTAGCCAATCAACTTTGGTACAGGGGAAGCAGATCCATACCAACATCATTAAAGCTGGATACGATGTATATATTTTTGCACAGAATGCCCTTATTACTATGTATTCCAAATGTGGGAGCATAGAGTGTGCACGGCAAGTGTTTGACATGATTCATGTGAAAGATACAATATCATGGACTTCAATGATTGCAGGATATGCACAGCATGGATTTGGCAAAGACGCTGTTGAGCTTTTTGAGCAGATGCAAAAGATGTGTGTGAAACCTGACCATATTACCTTCATTGGTGTTCTCTCTGCATGCAGGCATGCAGGCCTAGTGGAGGAGGGCTATTACTACTTTTACTCTATGAGTAGGGATTATTACATTAAACCTTGTGTAGAGCACTATGCCTGCATGGTTGACCTTCTTGGCCATGCTGGGCATCTGAAGGAGGCTGAGGCCTTTATCAAGAGAATGGCATGTAAACCTGATGCTGTTGTTTGGGGAGCTTTCCTTGGTGCATGCAGAGTTCATGGCAATATTGAGCTAGGACTATATGCAGCAGAGCGTCTTTTGGAGTTGGAACCATATAGTGCGGCAACTCACGTGTTGCTGGCAAACATCTATGCTGCAGCTGACAAGTGGGACGATGCAGCAAATGTCAGAAAAATGATGAAAGACAAGGGGTTGCAAAAGCAACCGGGAAGAAGCTGGATTGAGATTAAAAACATGGTGTATTCATTTGTTGTAGGAGACAAATCACATCCACAAATGGAAGATATTCATGTTACATTGGAGATATTGAACGGTGAAATGAAGGCAGCAGGATATTTTCCTGATACAAATTTTGTGCTACATGATGTAGAGGAGGAGCAGAAGGAACACCTCCTTGGTCACCATTGTGAGAAATTGGCTATCGCTTTTGGTCTTATTAACACATCCCCTGGCACAATTATCCGAGTGACCAAGAATCTTCGTGTTTGTGGGGACTGCCACACTGCTACCAAATTTATTTCCAAGATTGTTGAACGAGAAATTGTTGTGAGGGATGCCAACCGTTTCCATCATTTTAAGGATGGGCTTTGTTCATGTGGAGATTATTGGTGACGATAGCAGTAAATACAAGACTGTGAGTCAAAGGCCTCAGTGGCAAACCATGTGAACAAGTGCCTGCCTACTTAGCATCCTCTTGTGAGTAAGCATGTGCACTTGTTCAGGGCACTAGGTAGGTATGCTTCGAGTAATATTTCTGTGCTTGCAGGATGGAGTCTCTAACAATGCAAGCTTGGATGCAGCTGGAGAATAAATGCTCCTCCAAAGCTTTGGATGTGCAACTTCCTATAGCTTTGATCCTACCAATGTTAAAGCACATTTCCTTGAAGTCACGGAAGCAACAGCTTCTGCATAATTTCGATACCATCTGAAGCAGATTTCTGATCAGGTGGTGTCTCCCTTCATTGGTTTCATCAAGCATCAAGGCACACCTGGGATAGACAAGGGTTCAAGGTTGCTGCAGTTAAAACATTTATGAAGCTTGTGTGCTTGGTATGGAGAGTGTATTGAGCACCTATGGATCATTAGCTGATCTATATTCACGTCCTCAAAAGTATGTCATTGCTGTCGATGTAAATTAATTTATGCATGGCATAGCATTAACATGTGAACTAATATGTTGTATCAAATTTTACTTTCGAACTGGTGAAGGTCATGGCTAAACTATAACTCTGTGCTTAGTAGGTACCCATGCTTTCACCATGGTTTAGGAAGTCCACATCAGTTGCTTAGGAATTTTGGTTAAACTATTACTTTTTGGTCTTTCATTTATTGCCGTCAGGGTGAGCAGAGGGGTGAGAAGCCAACAGCCATCTCATGTAAAAAAGTATGGGCAGACGTGAAGTTGAAGGCAGATTGAAGGAATGCAGAAACATTTAGACTATATCTTGAATGGTTGTCAACAATTTTATTATATTGGCATTCCATGGCATACAATCCGTAGATGCTCCAGTTAAAATGCGGAAACAGTTGGATGTTATGAATCAATATCTGTGGAAAATAATCTCTTTTTAATACACTAGTGAATCTCAGTGTATATTTGACCAATTTACCATGTAATGCAAAACAAGTATGTGAGCTCGCCTATTCAATGCTCAACAAATGGAGTAACAAGTGGAGAAGATGAGAATTCCACCACTGCTGCAAAAACAAAATGAATTCATTATCACTTTAACTACTCATGAAAAGGTTACCCAAAACCATTTCTCCATAGCTTTGGCTACGTGGACACAATGCAGCACGTGATCTGAATGTAGTGCGCTTGTCAATTGGGCACCTATGTAGAGTTGTTGCATTGAGAGAAGAATGGAATGCACAAGAGCCTAAAAGTGTCGTTTAGTGTTTAAGAGAGGGACATTTGGATGAGGTGGTTGACATTGAGCCAACAGATTTCCAGGAATGATGAACTATGCCTGTTGAAGATATGCATTCATTCAAAATATTTGCAAATGTATTAATTTGTTGGAGATATGGTTAAGAGTTGTTAATGTTCTGAAGTTAATGGTGTCTTTAGTGTCTACAAGAGCCTAAAAGTGCTGTTTAATGTTTAAGCGAGGGACAATTGGATGAGGTGGTTGACATCGAGCCAACAGATTTCCAGGAAGAATAAAGCCATGCCTGTTGAAGATATACATTCATTCAAGATATTTGCCAATGTATTCATTTGTTGGAAATATGGTTAAGTGTTGTTAATGTTCTGAAGTTACTTGAATGAGGATTGAAGGGTTTCATGTTATATAATGTAATATTTGCAAATGTATTCGTTTGTTGGAAATATGGATAGTGTTGTTAATGTTCTGAAGTTAATGGTGTCTTCAGTGTCTACTTGAATGAGAATTGAGGGGTTTCACATTATATAATGTAATCCCTTGTATGTGTTTAATACATGGGAATGCAATAGCTTCTTGACAATGAAGGTTTTTACTTGATATCAGATCCATTTACAGACTCATTTATGGACTGGATATGGAATCTCTGTCATGGGATAGGCCCGTGGAGCATTGATTGCAGCTTGTAGAGTATGCCATTGGCTTTGTAGCTCATGCTGTTTAGTGTGGATGTTATATCCATGAGAAAGCTGGTGATTGTGGCAAAAACAATATGTCAGTTTGAGGTATGGATTTGGCAGTGCATTTGGCTTCCATTTTAGTGTTGCCACTCGTGGTTCTGGTTGACGGGATTTTTAATCACCTCTTTAATTCGATATCGAGGCAACCAAGCATCTGTGCATTAAATTGTCAATCCAGGGTTCTCTTTGAACTTGTGAGCTACCACCCAATATATGTGCAGGTCACAATTCTTCTTTCGCTCATTTGTTCTGCAATTGTAGTTTCAATAATTACTTTTACAGACAGAGTATAAACAGTTCACAAGTTTTAGCAAGGCTCTACAAACTTTGGAAAGAGATGACAATCACTCTTGTAGGAAGTAAATTGACTAAAGGTACTGCAGGAAACGAAACTCACACTTGCTGAAAGGAAATCAATTATCTACTGTGCTGAAAAAGAAATTCACACTTGCAGAAAGAAAATTGATTAACTAATTGCAGGTAAGTAATTTTAACTAAGTACTGGAAATAAAATTGATCAATCATTTGCAAGAAAGAAAAATTAACTAATTGTTGGAAGTGAAAACCTTAAACCTTGCCAAGATGATCACTATTATTACTTGAAACAACAAATGTAATTATTGCATTAAGCACATTCGTTCAAGGGATTTCGTTGTGAGTGTAAAATTTTATAAGCCCAAACTTAAGAAATAACTGCAAATACAAACAAACAAGATTATGGTGATTCTGAAGCAACCGAGAATCTTTAATCTGTAAAAGAAATAAAACTTTGTTTGTGATAACGCTATTCAAGAATATTAGGAATGTCTCTATCACAGACAAACCAATCGTAATTGAGAATGATAACTCATGCCTCTTCAAAAGAAAGATATTCACCACACAATTGATCTATTAAAAAAACACACTACTTTAGTCAAGTGCCAAATGATAATTCACTTTGAAAGGAAACAATAGTATTCTATCAATTGAAAATGAATTAATATACCACACTGAAAATGCATAGATTTTTGAACAAAGGCTAATAATAATAAAATTCTACAAACCTAGACAACACTACAACACTTGTCGCATTGGAGGTGGGTTTTGCCTCCTTAGACAGAGTGTTGGTAAAGAAATGTAACAACTACAAATCCACTTTAAGCACACATAAAAATGGAAGCAGGAACCAAGCTCGAACAAATTTTAATTAAGCAACAATTGAATACAGTAAAATAGAGTTTCAACGTATTCTCTCCATATCCTACAAGGGCAGGTGGTCAACCTTTTGTAGCCACCCCCCTATTCATACTAAGACAATATGTATTTAGACATGCTTGAGAACCTACAGTTATCAAGCTATCTTACTAGCTATCAACAAATCGTATTTGTCTTCTTTACATTTTAGTACAGGCTAGTTCATTGACTTGTGACTAACTATTAATTAACTTTAAACATAAAATGCAGATCATGCTTGTCTTTATTTGAAACCGTGTGACATCCAACGTGGATCATAGTTGTGTGCCACACACATACTCTAAGTTGGAAGGAGTCTCTCTCCGTGAATCTCGATTCTATTTTATGGTTCTTGCCATTTGGCCACGTTTTGTCCTTTGGTTCTATAGCTCAAAATTAGACATGGTTTCAGTTGTTTTGTAGCCTAGTGGCAACACCTTCTGCAACATCAGGATTTTGCAGCCTTCTTGTAGTTTCCTTGTAGCTTATCAATAATTTGGTTATGAGCTGTTTGTACCTTCCTTGCAACTCATCAATGGTCTAGCTATGAGTTGCATATAGCTTCCCTGCAGCTCATCAATGGTTTGGCTGTGAGTTGCATCTAGCTTCCATGTAGCTTATCAATGTTCTGGCTGCGGATTTCCTATAGTATCAATGTAACGTACCCTTCCACCCAACTGAGCCACACTACCTCAAAATGCCCACTTCAAGAACGCTTTGAATACCACTTTGTGACATGCCTGTCATCAACACTCGAAAAAAACTATTCACTTCGATACCACTTTTAATGTACCCAGAACAACAAACCCAAAGTGATTTTCCCAGATACCGATATGAAATGTATCCATTGCCCAAGTACTTCCAAATTCGCTCTCTTGGACTGATTTCGAATTATTGTTCCAATATTTAATTAATCAAGAACATGAATCCAAGCATACAATTAACCAGAACATGCTAAACCATAAAATAATGCTTAATAGCATGACATGCATTGCATTAACAACAAACATGCATATCATAAACACATCATCTCATAGATAATAATAATATATAACGGGATATAAATATACAAAGGAACACGAAAAACACTTATCATTAATTAAACCATTCACCAACTGGTTGCAGACCAAAGATGTTCCTCCCAACAATAGACACTATTGTTCCAAATATCAACAACAGGTCCCCCCAAGCCATGGCTATGAATCGAAAAGGACTGGTCCTAGGCCGATTCTACACACAACAATTAGCTAATAGGCTCTCAAGTTTTTTCAACCACACAACAATCCTAATTTCTAGCTCTCTTCCCCTTTAGCTTGCACAACCAAAGAAATGAACCCCTTTCTTTGCATTGCAATTCCTTAGGCTATTCCATTTCTCTTCCAGGGCTCCAGTGCTACTCGTTAGGAATCTCAGTGCTAGAAAACTCCAAGGATTCTCAGTTGTGAACAACTATTTCTACATGTCAATGTGTCCAAGCACTCAGACATTCATTCCCTCATAGAATGATCAATAATTTCTCACAACCATCTAGCAATGGCTCTCCTCCTCCAACCATTCATTTCCATTCGCAGACCAAGAGCACACGAATGAGAAAGAATGAATGAGGAATTCTCAAATGAACGAGTGAATGAAAATGATTCCTAAATGAATGAGTGATTAACCCCCAAACAACCCAAAAGAGGGTTTATATAATTACAAGAACCACATGGCCTCCCCAAGAAGCTCATGTAACTACTTCTCCCAACTAAAACCAAGATGGGTAAATAAAATAATAATAAAATACTTAGCCCCTTTAGCCCCCTCTTTCGTGGAATCATAGCTCCTTATCTCATTTCCTTGTCCGTCTTGTAGCCAATGATTTATTTTATTAATCTATATGAAGTATTACATTTCTAGGCACTATGTCCTTTCAACATACCAACTCACCATCTTAAGTCACGTTTACACAATACATTCTAGTTCACATGGATCAAAATCGGGGGTGTTATGTATCCCCCTCCCCTTATTTTTTGCGTTGTCCTGAGTGCACAACACCTTATCGGTGTTCTTAATATTACAAAGCTAAGATCTTCGGCCTTTAATCTGCATAGAAAGTCCAATCAAATGCTTATATACATATGCACTCCATCCTAAAAAGAAAACATACATACATAGTCACTCTGGCCAAAACCTGCATAATGATCTCACAATTTATAATTCTGGCAGTAGTTCCAACCAACAAGCTCACATTCCCCATTAGCTCACACAACCCAAGGGAGTGTACTCCCTTCTCTTCTTTGTAGTCCTTCAGGATGTACCACTGCTCTTCAAGGATTCATTGCGCTTGACCAGGAATTCTCAGAGTTGTAGTTCCAAGAACTCCAGCTGTAACATGTCCCCTTGAATTCCTTTGTTCGATGTCTTTTTCTTTGAGCTCGATTTCCTTTTGGTGATCTTCTTCCCTATTTTCCAGCTTCAATAGTCAATATATCATCTGTATTACACACATACAATCATCATGAGGTATCATTATAACAATTTTCAATCATAAATGTCAAATATGTTTTATACAGGAAAACAGAAATTCCCAAGCATGAGCTTCTTGCTCATAATTAGTTTGGCTCTTACAGAAGTAGATATTAATTTTTATTATGGATTACAACAATGTCATACCCAAGACCGTTCTTCCTGCAATTTTTTCAACCTTCACTTAGCCAAACCAACTATTAGCATATCATAACAATTTTTTTAATTTCTCAAATCCGTTTTATATAGGAAAATAAAATTCCCTAAGCACGAGGTTTTTGCTCATAATGTTTGTCTCTTGCGGCAACAAGAATTGGCCTACTTTATGGGCTTACTTCCCTGCTATATCCAATACCATTCTCCCTGCAATTTCCTCAATTTACACGCAGCGAAACAAGTTGTCAGTAATTTTTAAATTCCAATTTCCAAAATTGTTTTATACAGGAAAAACAAAATTTCCCAGCATGAGATTTTGTTCACAATGTTTGGCTCTTGCAGCAATTGAGACCAATCTTCCTTATGGGCTTACATTATTTCCAAATCCAAGACCACTCCACCTCCAATTTTCCTCAACTTTCACTCAACCAAACAAATTGTCAATGTCATGCACATTATCACCCTGTCTTTGTAACATTTTCAACAACTCCAAAAAGTGATCTCATAATTGTAACAAACAACAATTCAATCACTTCAGCTAGTATTCATATTAAATATAATGCAGTTATCCATCATTAAGCATTTTCAACACCACTGGATTTTCATAATGAAACAAATAATTATCAATAAAATACGCATTGATGTGTCAATACCCATGGCCACATCGACACAATGCATCCCTGCATTGACTATCTAATACCACATATCTATGTCATGCAATCCACCATGGTGAGTTGGAAGGTATGGCCAATGCCTCAACATCATCCACACACACTTCCTACTGCTTGCTCAACCATTTAGATTCCTTCCTCTTCAATCCATACACAACACTAGGAACATAATTCCTAAGTGCTCTTCAATGTCAACAAAGAGGTTACAGTCCAAACATCAGTTATACAGGAAAAACCATTGACTAATCACAAAGCGCTATAGCCCTTCCATATCCAACCATCTCATGGTCTCACAAATGACTAGCTCTATGGGTATTCATTGCTATACCAAGAGTATGTCTCTTGAATTGACTTGGTTATGATCTCATAGCCAATCATAACACAATATGAAACTAATGTTTTATCTAAATGTATTCTAGCATCAACAACATTTACATACTCTAGGCCTTCGACCATTACATATCAATTTAAATCTTCAAAAATTAACTGAGGGAATTCTTACCTCAATTCCCTTCAACATTTATGCATCAAAAGAAACCAAATACATACATGTATGGTTGTTATCAACCTACTTGATGCTACATGATCATGTGGTATTTGTAGAAGCTCCCAAACTTTTCCCTCCATCCTTTTGATCACCATTCCTACCACCCTCATGGGTCTTCACGTAGATGGAAGTCATAAGAAACAACAACATCCACATATTTAACCATGCTATATCATTTTTCCTGAATACATAATCCATCATTAGTCATACTCAATTGCCATAACATTATTATTGCATGTATATAACAACAAACTATTCTAAGTCTACAAGCATGCCATATGCATATCCAAGTATGTACATATGCACAAATACACATCCATATGCACCAAAAATTCACTATCAACATGCATACTAATGCATATGCATTCTAACTTCATTGTATGCATCATGCACTCTAGTGTATTTATGTTTCACTTTATTTATTTATTTATTTATGTTGTAGCTGGTTGTCCTTGAATTTCTTCAAATCCTAGTTGCCTTGTGTGCTCCCATTCTCCTCATCTGCACTATTGTTCTCTGGTTTGAACATTTTCCAACCAAGTTTTGTTTGGTCATTCTACAATCGAACCATTGTGTTCTATGAGAAACAACTTCTCTTAGGTAGACATGCCTAAATTTTACCTTTATGAAACATTCCAACACCTTGGAATGAGGTAGCTCACAACATTCCATCACAACAATATCCTTGCATCAACTTAACCATAATCATTCCACATCCCTTCTATTACTTCTAGTTGTCCATTGGATTTCCCAATTTTGAGAATAGTTCTCTTCAATCCATTTAAGAATTACTCGTGAACAAGGATGATTTTAAGGATGTAAATTTATTTTAAAATGTAGAAACCTTGGCGAATCTTATTAATCCTTGATATTTCAACTATAAATGTTTGGAGATATTTTTGTAAAAGTATTCAAATTTCTAAGTATTTTATATAGTTTTTATAAATTTTTGGCGATTTTTAAGGTAAAATAATTTTATCCTATAGAATTTGGGCAAATCATTTTTAAAATAGCGAATCTTGTTTTTTGAAAAACGATGGAAAATTAGCCCATGAGTGAAATTTATCTCCTAAAATCATCCCTGCCTGTGAAGCCATACTTTTTCCACTCAAGACCATTCCCAATGGAAGTATATTTCATTCAGTGACACTTTTTAAGTGAAAGAACCTTCATTATTCTATCACTAGTTTATATGCATTGGTATCATGTTTTCACTATGATCTTTGATATCATAAGTGGATTTCTTTCTCTGAGTACTTTTAAACAAAGTAGCTAAGTCATAGCTAGTAAATCCTTCCTAGACACTCATGTGCTTGGAACATAGAGATGGTTCACACATCATCTCCTAAGATATTTGCTCTCTTTCACATCAAGCTTGCAACTATCTACGCATCTCTACCTTTAAGGCTACATAGTCTTAGTTTTCCTTTCTATGCTCATTAATGACATTCTTCACCTGTTGGATTCATGTCCTATGTAAGGATTCTTGTTGTTGTGTCTTGCAATTCATTCAAACTCTATAGCAGTTGACTAATAATTATTTTGTTCTACTCTTCTCAAGTTATTTATCCACTTTTCATTACTTGTCCAGTAGCTCTTTATTGCCTCATCTAACTTCTACAAGCTTTGCCATGATTCTATGTCATTTTCCTGCAAGTAATAACTACTTTGGTGCTCAAATACATTTTCTAGTTTATAATGTGTCATCTCTAAGATCAAGCTTTCCATTACCAAGCTACTGCACTTTTCAAATGTTCCTACATGTCTATGCATAGGCACTATCATGAGCCTATGAAACATTTTCTCACCAATTACCAACATCTAGTTTGTACCTATAACAATTGGAAATGTTTTCTCCAAAATTAACATTATTTGGGAAATCTTCCTTTTGAACAATCGCATGGTTCACATAGATCAATTGCTCTTTTCCTGTAGCTTTATGTAATAACTAGATGATCTCTCAGAAAATTCAATCCTTCTGTCATATTGTCCTCTGGATTAAATTTCCAATGGTTGTACTCAGGCCTTATTATGATTTTTGATATGATAGTTATGGTTTCCCAAAATCAACAATTCTCTCTCTCTCTCTCTCTCTCTCTCTCTCTCTCTATAGATTGCACCTACAAGCCACCAAAAGCCTTCTTAATTTTTCTGAGGATTATTCCTGTCCCTCAATCCGATCTCTGAGTTGAAAGTTATGGCTCCTTGAAATCAACAGTTTCATCATTTTTTTTTTGCACTTGTTTTCATAGGTACAATAAATCTCAGAGGTCAACTTCTGCCCCTCATAGAAGAAGATATGGTAAGACCCAGGGAAACTTTTGTATCAAGCACAAATATTATTTATGATTGTGAACAAAAAAAAACTTTCATATTTGTAGTTGGATGTTCCAACAAGATTCTACAACAATCTAGACTCTACAACTTTATTCTTTAAAAAAAAATCCAGACAATTTTTAGCAAAGTTGGCTATCTCTCAATCTATGCATTTCTATAAAAACTTCACTTAATGAAAATTTTGTTTCTAGATGAGTATATAAAATGTCAAGTAAATAAAAATTTCCAGTTTTGTGATCTAGGATCACTTTTTCTCCTCTGAAAATCCCAAAAATCCCTAAAAAGTGGTTTGAAATAGTCGATTTTGGCCTATTTCAACATCCCCATTTCAAACCTCTTAAAGTTTATTCAATTTCTCTATGGGTTATTTTCATGGCTACTTTCTCGACTCTCTCCAATAATTTCAGCTTAATCTAGGTCTATGTCAATGATATGGACCTAGATCTTTAAAAACCACTATTTTTCAATTTATGAAAAACCTAGGCAGAAATGGAAAGTGAACCTCTTTGCAACTTTTGTATATTTATTCTCTGTGGATAAAACTCAGAAGTTTCATTTCAATCTGACTTAATATGCTCTAGTTATGACCAAAATAAGAAAATGGCTCCAGATTTATTTTTTTTTAAATTGAAGGACAGTCTTTCCTACGTGACAATCTGCTAATGTGGCTAATGACTTGGTAGTGACATGGAACTAACATGGCATCGGTCAATGGGGACTATTTCCATTTCTCTTTCCTACATATGCCTATGTTCCTGGTCCACTAGGGCACCGACCCACCACACTCAACTTGCATACTCTTATGTTATCGATTATGGTCTGATCCGACCACCGGGCAACCAACATACCCTACATGAGCCTCTACACAGACCCCCTTCTCTCGTATCCAATCCAATCTGGTCATCGGATCACTGAACCACCGGCCACTAGGCCACCGCACAAGCTCCTACATAGGTCCCTTCTCTTGTCTCTAGTCTGGTCTAGTCACCTGGCCACTAGGCCACCACGCAAGCTCCTATCCAACTCATTTCCAACTCTGGTTTGGTACATGGGTCCATTGGGCCACCACACAAGCTCCTATCCAGTTCCCCTCCAACTACGGTCCAATCCATGGGTCCATCGAGACACTGATCCATTAGGCCACCAGGCACCAGTCCAAACACCTCGACTCTACTGCTTCCCAAGGAATTTTCGGTCCAATCTAAAGCCTTGTTGCGTAGGTATGGACCTTTGCACCAATCCTATAATAACACATGAAAATGGATGGATCAATCACGATTTGAAAATTGGAACGTATGGAGGATGATTGGGCACTGATTCGACATACATACTGAGCATTGATGTGGCAACCACAATTTATACTTATGAAAAACTTCTTAGGGTTTCGTGGCTCTTCTTTGCTTCACACACAAGTAATACAAAGTTCTTTTTTCATTATAAACAACTCATTTGAGCCCTTACCCATGCATGTGGGATAAAGAATACATACTGCAGATTGACGATGGAGATCCCACACGAAGGCGAGATCGACGGTCGCTATGTGTTGTCACTCCCGGAGGCAAAATGATCGATTCTAATTCCCAAATCGAGCAAGTGAGGGCTTGATGGAAAGCTAGGGACATGAGAAATCGCCAACGCACAACTTCCAGGGATGAAGAGTAGTGTTTAAACCATGAAAACTCCACCTCCAACACTGTCCAATTTAATTAATTAATTTAAAATAAAACTTCAATAACTTCTTCCCTGTCATGTAATAGGCTCCTTCAAAGGCTTGATGTTGTAAACCAATAGCTCTGATACCAATCTATAACGTACCCATCCACCTAGTTGAGCCACGCTACCTCAAAACACCCACTTCAAGAACACTCTAAATACCACTTTGTGACATACCCGACATCAACACACGAAAAAACTATTCGCTCTTTTACCACTTTTAATGTACCCAGAACAACAAACCCAAAACAATTTGCTTGGACACTAATCTGAAACATACCCATTGCCCATGTACTTCCAAATTCACCCTCTTGGACTGATTTTGAATTATTGTTCTAATCTTTAATTAATCAAGAACATGAATCCAAGCATGCAATTAACTAGAACATGCTAAACCACAAAAGAATGTGATGATTGAGATTCATGTGGTGAGAGTTTTCTTCAAGTTGGTTCAGAATATCTACAGAATTGTTTGTTATCGGTCGACGTTTCTGATCCACAACATGATCCATCTTCGGGACACAAAGCCGAGGATGAAATGAGATGATGAGAAACTTATAAATACTAAAAATGATGAGTAAAAACCAAGAATGTAGGGTATAGCTACAAAAACAAACCTAAAAATAAATGAAATAAGACTAAATATAGTAATTACTTTATGATAATAATAATAATTAATAGTTATAATCTAGATATAATAATAATAATAATAACCTATTATAATAACTTAGGTTACATAGAGTAACAACCTAATTATTATTATAATAATAATAATTTAGTTATCATAATAATAATAACAGTTGATAATAATAAAACAATGCAATTAGTAATAGTATTAGGTTAGAATAAAGGAAAAACCTAGAACAATGCTATCATATTATTATAATAACCTAGATAATTAGTAGTAGTATTAGGTTAGAATAAAGAAAAAACCTATAACAATGCTATCATATTATTATAATTATCTACTTATATTAATAACCTAATTATCATAATAATAGTTTTTTTTGACAGTAACGAGTAGAGGGATTTGTATTAAAAATGGAAAAGCCACAAATCTGTTACAAAGGCAGGGCTGCACAGAGCTGTTGCCTGCAAAAGAGGAATACAATACTTAAAAAACCGGTGGATTTGCTTCCCAAGTCTGTTAAGGAACTGAACTAAATTTATTTAGTGACCTAGCTTCTATACAAAATGCTAGGATGCTTAGGTTGCTTCAGACTGGTGCATTCAGCGCTGTGGGCAGGTTACTTCTCAGAGCTTTCTCCCCATTCGAGATTTAGCTTGGACAACTTGTCCTCCAGGCCTCCAATTCGGTCCTCGAACTTCTCTTGTGGACTTTTCAATTCTTGATGCAGCTTGTCGAGTTCTTCAGTGAACCCGATCTTGACAAAGGATAAGTCTTGTTCTAACTGCTCCATCCTCCTCCCAGCTTCAGAATCAAGATTTTCCAAGAAGTCTAGCTGGAACTGGAGCATATTCTTTAGCTTTTCCAGTTTATCATCCAACTGCTTGAGACGCTCTTCTACAGGGATGGGGCGCTTTTATCATAATAATAGTTAATAATAATAAAAAATAGTATTATTATTGTTATGATAATTAATTTATTATTAGTATTATTATTATTATAACTAGGTTGCTACTCTAGGGTAGCCTAAGTTATTATAATAGATTATTATCATTATAATTATATCTAGATTAAACTATTAACTATTATTATTATTATAACTAGGTTATTATTATTATAACTAATTTATTATTATCATAATGTAATTAATGCATTTAGTCTTATTTCATTTATTTTTAGGTTTTTATTATTATTATTATTATAACTAATTTATTATTATCATAATGTAATTAATGCATTTAGTTTTATTTCATTTATTTTTAGGTTTTTTTTTGTAGCTATAGCCTACATCCTTGATTTTTACTCATCACTTTTACTATTTATAAGTTGCTCTTCATCTCATCTCATCTCATCCTCGACTTTGTGTCCTGAAGATGGATCCTATTGTGGATCTGAAATATTGACCAATAACAAACAATGTTATGGATATTTCGAACCAACCCATAAAAGAATTCTTAACAACATACCATGCACCTCATTAACAACAAAAATGCATAACATAAACACATCATCTCAAAGATAATAATAATACACAGTGGAATATAAATATAAGAGAGAACACATAGAGAACTTTTCATTAATTAAACTATTCACCAACTGGCTGCAGACCAAGGATGTTTCTCCCAACCATAGACACTGTTATTCCAAATCTCAACAACAATTCACCCTCGATAAAGGGCTATGAATCCAGAAGGATGAGTCCTAAGCCATCTCTACACAAAGAAGTTAGCTAACAACCTCTCAGATTTTTCCCACCACACAACAATCCTAATTTACATCACTCTTCTCCTTTATCCTACACAACCCAAATAAATTAACCCCTTTCTTTTCATTGTAGTCCCTCGAGATATTCCATTTCTTTTCCAGGTCTCTAGTGATACTGGTTAGGAATATCAGTGTTGGAAAACTCAAATGATTCTCAGTTGTGAACAATTATTTCCACATGCCAATGCATCCAAGCACTGAGGCATTCATTCCCTCCTAGAATGATCAGTAATTTCTCACAACCATATAGCGATGTTTCTCCTCCTCCAACCATTCATTTCCATACCTATACCAAGAGCACACAAATGAGAAGAGAAATAATGAATGAGGAATTCCCAAACAAATGAATGAATGAAAATGATTCTGAAATGAATGAGTGAATGAGTGATTAACCCCCAAACAACCCAAAATAGGATTTATGTAATTACAAGAACCAAGAACCACATGGCCTTCCCAAGAAGCACATGTACATCCACTTCTCCCAACTAAAACCAAGACAAGTGAATAAAATAATAATAAAAGACTTATCCCATTTAGCCTCCTATCTCTTGTTCTTTTCCAATTTGTAGCCAACAATGTATATTAATATATATGGAGTATTACATTTATAGGCACTCCAACCTTTCAACATACCGACTCACCAACCTAAGTCACATTTACATAATACATTCTAGTTCATAGAGATCAAAATCAAGGGTGTTACAATAAACAAACCATACAACCTGTTAGTAATTGTAAGTACATAATCTTCCATGGTGATTATCAAATAGCTAACATAATATGAAAAATTGTAGACTAATAAATACATTTTTCCAAAATGGTATCTTGAGCGCAAAAAGGTAGGAAAATGCTAGAAGAGTTAAGTGAAAAGTATTATGGTGATGCAAAAATTGGGTAAAAAGGATGAAAATGTTAGGGCCCATCATCTCCCCCCAATTGAAGTCATTGTATGTCCTCATGTACATATGTCTATCCTTCCTAGTCTAATGATTCTAGTTGTGGAGCCTCTAGGAAAGCAATGCTCCAATTATAAGAAGGGTATCCCTCCTCCTCTGTTTTATAATAGCCCAATTTTTGGCTTACAATAGCCCCAAAATCCTCCTCATTCTCATTATCTTCTAAGGAATGCCATAAAATAGGAGAACAAAACTTCAATCCAATCCAATTAACACCATGCTCCTTTAAACAACAAACATACGTTGAAATTATATCTAATGCAATCTCAAAGCTGGCAATGGTAAAGAGGTTCGTTTTCTTTAGTACCTCTGCCAGAGATCCATTCGTTCTCTTGAGACATATGAGGGTTTCTAACTTGGTCAAAGTCATCCATTGTTTACAATATTGAATAGCCAAATCCTGTGCCTCTTGAAAGGATTTTATAAACAATTAATTCTGCATTATTTCTTTCTTTTCGATGAGTAACTTAGCTAGCTTTGGGGATCCCCTTAGCTACAACTCATCGTTCCATTCCAAGAAATCTATGAAAGAGAAAGTGTTACTCCATTTGATTTGATTTCACATAAAGGAAATGAAGTCTCTAAGTTATATATACTTGATGAAAGGGTTTGGATCCCATTCGTTGAAATCAATCATTATCAAGTTATGCTAGTACCACTCACACAATAACCCATGATCTTCTACATTGCTTTCAGAGAAGGATTCTATAAATTCTTTGGGATCCTAATACAATCTGGATTCCTTGCAGTGATTTCTCTAATATGGAAGGAGATTATCCACTCTTTTAAGTAGACATGGTACATAGGGAGATAAACAATGATTTTTAATCTTATGTTCCAAGAAACACAAATACTACTTATCACACTTCAACTATTGGACTTCAACAATCAATTTTTGAATCACCATACTAGCCTCATGTTCCTTAAGATTCTCAGATTCCTCTGGGCATGCATAATATTTCTATTGCTCTATAAAATAAACCAATTTCTCTTCTGGGCATTCCACTTTTGATTCGTAATTGAATGACTTTCTCTCCACTTGTTCAATTCGAATCAAATCAACTAACCGACTCTTTGGAGTTTTTTCTATCTCGGTGTCTTCATAACTTTTAGAGATTCCTTATTCAATATCCTCTGTTTTTTCCTCTAATAACTCCTTATTCTCTTCCTCATGTTTTCCTCTAATTTTTATTCAAGTTCCTTCTCATGATTTTCCTCTAATTTTTCCTAAATTTCCTTCTCATATTTTTCCTACGTTTTTTCCTTAGGTTCCTTCTCTAGATTTTCTATGAAAAAAAGAAAAACTTCATTGAAACCTTTCGTCAAACACTTGGCTGAAATACTTTACTTGCATTTAATCCGAGTTATTAATGAACCAATTACACCACATGCATTGGAATCAAACTGAAATTGAAATGAAAGTACCAATCAACCAAGTAGATCCTACTCTAAGCAGTTGACACACGAAATTAGGCATAAGCCAGGGAAAATCTTCATGAACTGTGAGGCAACCCAAAGATAGGGAAAATACTTTATTTCAAGTACAATTTACAATCATTCAATATGTACTTATCTCATCATCAGACCATCATTTGTCTTTAGAAACTATATGGATTGTTACTACTCCATTTCTGTCAATTACGTACACTGTACGGACTGTCCAAACCAGCAATAAATGCACATAAATCAGTCTAGAAATGTGTGCTTTCAATCTGAAACTGTACGACCTTCATTAATAAATTTATTAACCTCATCTTTCATTTTGGAAATCACTGTACGACCCAGAAATAATAGATTTTCCCTCCAACAATGTATACAACAATACGACTCAAAAATTGAATGCTCATGTTGTACGAAATTATCTCTTGGAAACCATGCTTGAAATATTTATCTTTCTCTACCTTTCTCCAACTCATTAATTTCTCTCTCTCTTCAATTAATGACAATGTGACTTCAATACATGTTTTCTCTCTTTCCCTAGATGTCTTTTTATATGTTTCCTCTTCCCAAAATCCTAACTAACTAATCTCAACTAACTCATCAATGGCTGAGATCAATCATATCTAAAGGCTCACATTAAATGCTCGTTTACTAATACATTTTATTATTAAATGCTCACAAATATTTTTGGGACCCACAACTTAACTTTTCACTTACATCATTAAAAAAACATAAAGTCACTTTTATATTATAAAACACTTTAGGAAAGTCAAAATGGTCCCCACCATGTAAAACATCATAAAATCATGGTGTGACATCCTGATTTACATTTCTAACACTCCCTCTTAATGAGGGAGGTCCCAACACTATCATCTTGACCACTGTCAAGAACTCCCTCTGGCTCTGGAAGATGATGTTGGAAGACAACTCGAAACTCTGGATCATGCTCATTCTCTCTATGCTGGTTGAGTCTACTGCTAGTGCTTTCAAGAGAACCTTCATTTTCTCCTGAATCCAAGGGTTGATCTTCTGCATACACTCCCTTTGCAACCATTTCCTGAGCCAACTTCTCATATTCAATTCCAGATGTTGTTAGTCATCCATAACTACTATACATAGTCATTCCTCGAACCAAGTACAGTCTATCTTTTTTATCACTGAGCAACAGTGCTTCGACTAATTTTACTCCTACAGGATACAAGAACACATGTCCCAACCTGAACAATGTGCCCCATCCTGAATGTTCCAGGGCTGAAATAGAAATTAAATTCATTGGAAGACCTGGAACAAACATAACTCCTTCCAAAGTGAAGAGCTCACCAAATTCAAGTTGGAACCTGACTGTTCCAACCCCTTTGAATTCTCGAGTAATGTCGATCATAACATTGCAACAAGATCCAATCTCATTGATACTCATAAAGGCACCCCACATGTCAGTCATGTGTTTGGATGCACCACAATCAATGATCCAAGAATCTGGAAACCTTTCTGAGCTTCCCAGGCTTGAATCAAGAGACACAAGACAAAGTTCTTTCTCAAACTCCTGTAAGAAGTCATCTACATCAATAGAAACTACTGCACAACTTTGATCCTTCTTCTCCTTCTTCCGATCATAAAAATGGCTTGCAAAATGTCCAAGTTTGTTGCAAACATAGCAACGAATCTTACTCAAGTCTTTCTTCTTATTGCCTTTGATTTTTACAGCAAGGGCCACATTTTCATCAATATAAATATATGTCTTGGATTTACCTTGAGACCCCTTCTGGATCTCCTCCTGGGTAAAGTCATCCCATAATCTACTCCAATCTGGAAACTTCTCTCTACCCACCACACATTTTACAAAAACCTCCCACTCTTTGGTAAACCCCTTAAGGGATATCCTCACCATTTCTAAGTTAGAGATGACCTCACCTAGCTCTAGTAGCTAGCTCATCTTTCACTTGAGCCAATTTGGTCAAGTAGGTAGCTACATTATCCTCCTTGGTCATTCTAGCCTCATGCAACTTGTCTTTCGGGGCCATATTTCTATTCTCATTTTTGGCTTCAAACTGATTTTTCATAGTGTCCCACATCACTTGGGTGGTTGGTTTCTCAATCAAGTGTGGGATAAGGTGGTATTTCATGCCATCCAACAAGATTCTTTGTGCCTTAACCTCTTTTATTTCATGAAGGTCTAGGGAAACGAGGTTATTTATGGGTACAACAACAATTGTATTGACAAAATTCCATATCTTATTCTCCTTTAAAATTGTTGCTATTATAAATTTCCATTGAAGGTAATTAGATATGCCATCTAATCTGTCCTCAAACCTTATACATAAAGCCATTATTTATTTAATCGTTCTTGTTGAGAACAAACCAATCAAAATCACAACAAAACAATCCCTAACACTCTCTTTATCCCTTCAAATTCACTTACAGAACCCTAGGCTCTGATACCATGTAGATTTTCTATGACAAAAAACAAAACTTCATAGAAACCTTTCGTTAAACACTTGGCTAAAATACTTGACTTGCATTTAATATGAGTTATTAATGATCCGATTACACCACATGCATTGGAATAAAAATGAAACTGAAATGAAAGTACCAATCAACCAAGTAGATCCTACTGTAAGTAGTTGACAAAATGAATTAGGCATAAGCTAGGGAAAATCCTCATGAACTGTGAGGCAACCCAAAGATAGAGAAAATATTTTATTTCAAGTACCAATTACAATAATTCAAGTTGTACTTATCTCATCATATGACCATCATTTGTCTTTAGAAACTGTACGGACTTTTACTGCTCCCTTTCTTTCAATTCCGTACAATGTACGGACTGTCCAAACCAGTAATACATGCACATAAATCAGTCTAGAAATGTGTGCTTGCAATCTGAAACTGTACGACCTTCATTAATAACTATATTAACCTCGGTTTACAAGCTGGAAATCACCGTACGGCCCAAAAATAATAAATGTTCCCTCCAACTATGTATACAACAGTACAACTCAGAGATTAAATGTTCATGTTCTACATAATTCTCTCTTGGAAACCATGCTTGAAATATTGCTCTTGCTATACCTTTCTCCAACTCATTAATTTCTCTTTCTCTTCAATTAATGACAATGTGACTTCAATAAATGTTTTCTCTCTTTCCCTAGATGTCTTTTTATATGTTTCCTCTTCCCAAAACCCTATCTAAATAATCTCAACTAACTCATCAATGGCTGAGATCAATCATATCTAAAGGCTCACATTATATGTTCATTTAATAATACACTTTATTATTAAATGATCACAAATATTTTTGGGACCAACAACTTAACTTTTCACTTAAGTCATTAAAAAAACATAAAGTCACTTTTATATTATAAAACACTTTAGGAAAGTCAAAATGGTCCCCACCATGTAAAACATCACAAATCATGGTGTGACCTCCTGAGTTACATTTCTAACACTCTGCCTCTTTTGTTGTATCATATTTTTCCTTATCCCCTAAGTCAACTCTCGTTGGCTCTATAGTCTCTGCAACTTTTGTAATTGATTGGGATTGTACACATGCCAAGAAGTTGTTGTAGCTTTGACCCTCGTCCATGAGGTTGTCTTCGATTATCAATCTTATCAACCTGTCATGAGCTAAAATTGACTCGGGATTCTTGGCTTCTTTCACCGCCTTGCATGTCAATTCAAGAAAACTATATAACAAATATGGAAGGTTGATGTGCCATATTTGGTACCTTAGGTGGCTTAAAAATTTGAAGTGATATATGAACATTAGGATGTATCTCCCTTATCAAGTTATGAAAGTTTGTACATAGAGAGCCACTTTTGGCTAAGGTGGTGGAAGTGATGTTCTTTGTGTTCATTTGTCCATCCCTTTTACTAACTCATTATATACTAAGAATTCTCCATGGATAATTTTTGTTGATGCCCTTCTCTCAAACCACCTTTCTCCAGTCTGCAGTTGGCCAATTACTTTGGAAATATTTTCCTTGTCCACCCGTATTTCTAAACCATGAACCATGATAAACTATTTTATGTAGACCAACTCAAACTCCAGAGCCACTGCTTTATCTCCCCATCGTAATTGTTTGAAAAACCTCATCCATCCTGCATATTCAAATATTCTCAATACTTATGGATTTGGGTGATTATCTTGACATTTTCGAGTTCATTTTAGATAGATGGTCCACCCATTAAGTTGTATATTGCAGTTTGTGGAGGTCCAAGGCTAGGGAATTCAAGTTGCAGCAACATAGACTATGGTCGAGATGCTTTATGATGAGGGAAGATAAATGAAATGTTTTGTTGAAGGGAAATTAAATGAAGAGTGGGAAATTGTTTTTTTTTTTGGAAGGGGAAACATAATTGATAATGGCGACGGTAGATACGATGGGGGTACTATTTTTATTATTATAGAATATGTGTTTATGATTATCTTCTTATCATGATTTTACATGGATGCAGGTTTTCACGTGTTGCGGATTTGTGTAATCTTCCACCTATATAGGTTGTATTCCACCAAATATAGTGGAAGAGATGCTATGTATGGAAACTTCCCGCCAACCAGAGAGTTTTCTCAACCTCGAGTAAAGAAGAACATGAATTAGGAAAATTTAACAGGGTATCTACTATATCACATTATCACATCTGCAAACTATTGAAAATAAAAAGAGGGTACGTACATATAAAAAGGATAACATGTTCACCATATACACACTCATGGAGGAACACTACAAGATTTACCCCTAGTGAGCTTGTATATGGTAAACATGTTATCCTTCTAATAACATGTTTACCATATACAAGCTCACAAGGGGTAAATGTTCCTCCATGTAGTACATTAAGCCCACAAATCCTCTAGAATTTTTTCTTCCCAATCCCTAAGATGTAGTTGGAATTTTAGTCAATATGGATTCCAAAATATTGTTCGTAACTTCCACTTGCACATTGGCCTATGAGTGGTATGATGTGGTTATCTTGTGCTTAATCTTATATTGCCATTTAATGGCTTGAATGTGTTTGGAGGTGAATTATGATCCTCCACTTTTGATGATCTCCTATGGTACCCAAAATCTGACCAAGATTTCCCCATAGAGGAACTTTTCTACTACATTTTTTTTGGCTTTGGGGAATGCTTTGGCCTCCACCCATTTAGTGACATAGTTGGTACTGACTAGGATGTAGGTCTTTCGTCTAGATGAAGGATGAATGGGCCCTACAAAATCCAATGACCATTTCTTAAATGGATCAACCATAAGTTGGGTCTGAAGTAGCATTTTGTCTATTTGAATAGGTCATCCCATTTTCTCGCAACTATTACAACTCTTCACGTATTCTTGGGCTTCTTGAAATATGGTGGGCCAATAATATCCCGAATGCAATACTTTCTAGGAAGTCCTTTTTCCGACGAAGTGTCCTCCATAGGGCCCATCGTGACGATCCCCTAGGATTTCATGGATCTCATATTCTCTAACACAACGTCGGATTACGATATCTGACCTAGTGTATAAGAGATGGCCTTTGATCCAAGAATATTAGTCACTTTTCTTGTTAATTTTTTGTCCCTCATTTGGTGAGAGGTGCATTGGAAGTTTTCATGTAGTTAAGTAATTAGAAATATCTGTGAACCATAGAGTGTTAGTAGATATTGAAAAAATATGTTCATCAAGAAAAAAATCCTCAACAGGAGTCGCATCCCCATCATTGGTGAGCCCAGAGAGGAAGTTGGAAACAACGTTATCCTTCCTAGGCCTATCAAGGATGGTTATATATAATTATTGTAATAACAACAACCACTTGGTCACTTTGTCGTTGGTGACTGTTTTGTTCATTAAGTAATGAATGGAAGAGTGATCAATGTGAAAAAATATTGAATATCCTATTATATAGTGACACAATTTATTTATAGCATAAATAACAAGAAGCAACTCTTTTTCTCTTAGTGCGTAGTTTAATTCTGCACGGAGTCATGTTCTTACTGATAAAGTATATAACATAGGGGTTTTATTCCTATTGCTACCCAAGTATTTCTATGATGGTGGTGTTTGAAGCATCAATAGATATGTGGAAGGGAAAGGACCAATTTGTCCCTCTCAAGACATGTGTTACGAACAATTTTTATTTTAATTCTTCAAAAACACACTGACATTTATCAATACAACTAATTTAAACATTTTTAGCAAGCAATGAAAATAAAGGACATGCAATTTTTGTGGAGTTCTCAACAAAGTGTCAATAAGAACCAACATGTCCTAAGAAGCTATGTATCACTTTCTGTGTTTTTGGAGATGTCAGGTTGACAGTTACCTCAATTTTTGTTGGGTCCACTTTTATACCTACAAGAGAAATATGGTGACCCAAAACAATACGCTCGGTTAGTATCATAAAACAATTTTTGCTATCAAGGGACACTTTTTTCTCTTTACATATTTTAAGCACCTTCCCAAGTTAGCTAAATCTTCCTTGAATGTGTCGTCATATATTGTAAATTAATCTATGTATACCCCCACACATTCATGAATTAAGTTCAAGAATATGCCAAAAATATCCCTCTGAAAGGTAGTTTAAGCATTACAAAGTCCAAAGGGTAGTGTTGTCACAAGATTTCTACTTGTGCAAATCCCTCCACAAGATCCCAATCTTGTGTAACAATTAGAATCTTTTACCACTACCACCTTCGTATATGCTTCCCTCATTTTAGTGATGGAAGAAGGTCCACCACAAGGGAGGCTTCCTTGGTGACCTCAAGGGATCAAATAACAAGATTAGTCAAGCCTAAGTCCCACTATCTTGGTCACCTGAAGATTAGGTCTAGGTCTAGGAGAGGTAAGAAATATAACATGGTAATTGGTTCACCTATACGAGACAATAAATAATTTGGAGCATAATATAGACAATCAACAAGTTATATAGATCAACAATGACCTCTTAGACACTACATAATCAATAAATTCAATGGTTGTTGCAAATTACAACAAAAAACTGATGTATAACAACAATCGATCTTTTGCAACAACAAGAAGAAAAAGTTCTCAACAATGTAGCAATTTAGCATGAAAATCAAGCCTTCAACATGTACAATATTATCCAATTGCTAGATCTGAATTATGAGTATCTTAAGCCACTTTTCCAAGTATGTATGCAACAAATTGAAGTAAAAATCAATGGTTGTAGAAAATTTTTGTAACAACAACAACAAATAGCATTAGTTTTCTAAATTTAGGGTTAGAGAAGTTAGGAAGGTTGTTGAGAGAGAGAGATGCTAATTCTAAATTTAATTTTCACCATAAGAATATATTTAGACTAGTGTCATTGTCTTTAGGGATTATGGAGTCAAGCATGCAAACATTTTAATATTGAGCTAGATGATAAAGAAGAATGAGGTTTAGACCCTAACATGCAAAGCATCTTGGTCCTTAGGACTAAAACTTCAATAAAATGATCCCTAGGGTGCAAAGCCTCTTTGGCTCTAGGTGTCATTTTCTCTCTTTTAGATAACCTAGGTCAAGGATTAAAGATTAAGATCAAAACCCTAAGGTGAAAATCCTCTTGGGCCTTAGGATCTTAACCATAGAAAAACAGTGTTCTTACAAAACTTGGACAAACAAGGTGTGTGGAGGAGAGAAAAAATTATGTCTCCCCCCTAGGGTTTCACCAAGACAAAGCAACATGCGCAATATAATAATTAACACCTTTAAACATTAACAATGACATAAAAATTACAACAATTACTTACTTATCCAAGTTGCTAGGATAGAAAAACCCCAGTTTCAATAATACATCATCAAAGAAAATAAAATTCATCCTCAAATATCCTCCTCCAAGAGTAGTGCATTAGATCCAAGAGACAAAAAAGAGGTAGAGCGAACTTTTCTAAAGTTGCACTCCCACAAATGTGAGAGGAAATGATGATCCAAATGAGAGAAGCACTAGACTTATTTATAAGGAAACCCTAGTGCTCCAAAAGTAAAAAAAAAAGTGAAAGTTCATGTCTCTTAGTGGGGTCGACCCCTCAGATTTTCCTTTACAAATGATAAATCATGTCAAAACAATATAAAAATTTCCTCCTAGGTCACACATGTGGTCACATAATGCTCCAAGAGGGTGTGTGAAGGCCTTTCAAGGCCACATGTCATCATATCATGGTGTATTCATGGAAGGAGGTGAATTTCCTCGTCTATGGTCATGTCACATAATCAATGGTACCCCAAGTGGTCATCAAGCCCCATCATTGTCAAAACCTAAGGTGTGATGTCATCATCAAAGGAGGGACAATGTATAAGGTGTAGAGAACTGTGTCCAATGAGGAGAAGAGTGTATCTCACCTCTAAAAGTAATTCAATTTTCCATTGGTGAAACGTCCTCCATACAATGAGTAATAATCCTTGGGGTACACTACCCAACATGTGGTATTACATCCCATCTATGTGCCACTATGACCAAATCTATCAAAATGAAGCCCATCTATCCATCATCCAAGGTTCTAAAGATTTCAAAGCCACTGTTTGAATACGCCAATTCACTGGGTGACTCAATGCTCTACATCACACATGCCATATCCTGCAATAGATGCATAACATCCTGGGTGAAATCCTAGAGCATCCTTCAAAGAACCATGTCAGGGACATCCAAATCAAAACACAATATGAAATTAAGTAAAGCCAATGTTGATAAGATATACTAGTCCTTGATCATGTAAATTAAGATTTTACTTAAGATATAAGCCACATGAACAATTCATACCAATATCCCCTTCAAATATCACACTAGATCAGGGAGTTATGTAATTTGGAAAGTTTTAATATGGGGGGACTTTCATCTGACCCTATTAGATGTGCCAACTGAAATAGTGAAAGAAAAGACCCAGGTAGAGAGATATGTCTCGAGGGAAATAGTGAAAGAAAATAACCCTTCAAGAGTAAGTGTGATAGTGGTACGTGTTGGGATTACTTCATGGATTATGGTGTGATTGAATCTATTTCTATGAGATCCTTTGTGGAGGGTGCGCTTTCTCTTGAGTTACCACTTTCTAAGCTCTACCTTTTTTCCAAACCCCTTTATATACCTTTTTATTTGTCATCTTATCATATTTGCAAGTCCCCTTTTATAAGGTTTCAAGAGATAACATCACTACTTGGGACTGGGTAGAATTTGGAAAGGGTAGAGCCCTTGGACTATCTTTTGAGAGTCCTTTTCTATCATTTATTTATTTCTTTAGAATCATTCTTTTATTCTTTTAGAAATAACTGCAATCAATCTCTGGGCCTTCAACCCCTCTTCTCATGAGAAAATGGACCATGGCCCATTACTAAAGTTTATTACATTGCGATAGGATGCAGGATGGAAAGTGTTAAGTATGATGGGGAATAAAATGTTACCCTTGTGAGGGGCCCCTAGTAGTACCCCTTTTCCTTGGACATTGACAACATGAGACTAGGGCACATATGTTGGCCATCATGGTGAAACATGGAAACAAGCATAACTTCTTGAGCTAATGATCCATTATCCAACATAACCAATGATCCTCATCCACATTCCTAGTAATCTAAGCACAACACTTTTCATGAAAGAGGGGCTAACATACCTCATGGTGATGTTGGCTTATCATCTCCCATACACTAAGTTGAATGGATGTGATGAGCTTGTCTGATATCAAGTAGAAGAGGCAATCTAAGGGGGGTTTCTAGGATGCTTTCTATGGGTATGTTGATCATCATCATGGTTGGGTTCATTGTCTCCACTGTGAGCCACAAGACATGATCTCCTTGAATTACCCCTAGGCATGGATGGGGTAACATATGGCTCCAACATGGGGACATGTGCTCACTGTAGAGCACATGAGAACTTCAACATATTTGGTTGTCCAAGACATTCAATCCTACACCCACATCTAACAACACTAACACTTTAGTAGACAACACCGGTGGATGTGATCCACCGGGGTTAGTAGTAAGTCAAAAATTATGTTGGAAAGAAAATTTTTACTACAACCATACATGATAAAGTAATGATAAAATGACCAATGCAAGTTCCTAACATGGATGCATAATATGCAAAAATGAGAATGCAATGACATGCATGTGAAAGAGAGTGAAAATCTAGACTAACATGGATGCATAATGCAATTATACAAATGCAATGGAATTATGCAAATGCCTTACCCACACTACCTAAAATACATGCCAAAGGTTAGGTTCCTTCTAAAAAGTTGTTAAGGACCTAACCTCCCTAACCCCTCACGTAGGTAGAATAATATATTTCCATGTAATAAAGGCCGACATTAGTTAATAAGGCCTATTTAATAATGTGAACAAGTCTAATGTAAGAAGACTTAATAGACGCTTCCGCTTCTAGAAAGGTCTTCCTCTAGAATGTTCTTTAGAATATAGAATTAGTATAAATAAGAGTAGGAGGCATGAGAAAGATTGTCTTGAGAATTATTGTAATAGAGTGTTTCTTTGCTGGAGGTTTCCCCCTCGAAGAGGCAAGTGAACATTGTTTTCTATCAATAAAGACATCGTTTCTAGTGTTGTGGTTCTCTAGATTTTGTTGTTCTGCTAGTAATTGTTGTTATATTTCTATTTTTTTCTATTTATAATACTTCTGGTACCTAAAAAAAAAAGGGTTTGAGAAGGTATCCGTTAATGGGTAATTGTATCTTCTCTCCCTTAAGTGTGGCTAATATAAAGGAGTTAGTACTAGACTCACTCTCAATTCGGTAGGGCCCAATCCATAAGATTATCAAAATTCTTGTGCATTCTTGGTTTATCGCTCTTGTTGTCACACACCAATACATGGTAACATTCCTTGAAGTTCCTTTTTATTTATTTGTGATCAAATGTTCCCTTAATATTCTCTTGGTTCCACACCATTTGATCCAAAGTATTCCTCCTAGATTCATCTAGTTCTATTTTTTGGTCAATTATTACTTACAAAGCCTCATTATCAATCATATATTGTTGTGTAAAATGGAGGGTAGGAATTTGAAGGTTGATGGGAAGTTTGGATTCCAATCCATACACTAGATAAAAAAGGATTTTCGTTGTGGAAGTCTTGGTTGTGATGCGGTCTTCCCTGTATTTGATCTTACTATCCCAAGCCTTCTTGTTTTCACCTACAATCTGCTTGATAATCTTCATCAGATTCTTATTGCTAGATTCTTCCAGTCCATTTCCTTAGGGATAATAGTTGTATGAGTGAGATAAGATGATCCCATACTCAAAGAAGAAGTTTGATAAAGCAAGGGAGATAAAATCCTTGGCATTTCTAGTAGTGATTTTGGCAAGGGTGCCAAACCTTGCTATTATTTTGTCCTCAAGAAAACTCATGACGACTTCCTCGCTCTCCTTTTTGGTTGGGATGGCTTCTAACCACGTAGTGAAATAGTCTGTAGCAGTCAAGACCCAACTATATCCATTGTTGGAGTTGTCCTTAAATTTACAAATGAAATCTAAACCCCATTGTTGAAAAGGAGCTTCAACAATGACTGGCTTCAAAGGAAACCTAGGAAATCACCACTTTCATGTGAAGAATTGACAAGGCTAGCAAGACCTGACATATCAATGGGTATCAGTGAACAATGTAGGCTAGTAGTATCCAACTCTTTGAATATTATGAGAAGTGGTGTAGGAAGAAAAGTGACCACTGCAATACCCTGAATGGAGTTTATTAATCAATAGGTTGGCTTCATCTTTGTTCACACATCTAAGGGTAACTCCATCAAGGTTCTTCCATCCAAAGGCATCCTGAGTCAAAAAATATTTCATACATTTTAATTTCAAGGCTCTCATCTTGTGTTCTACCAAGTGTTCTAGGCATGAAAGGTTCTTCAAGTAATAGATAATGTCAACACACCACTCATCATGTTCTAACTCACTCATAATTAAGATGATCTGGTCATTCTCTCCAATTTGTATGGCTTCCTCATTACTATTGGTCAACATATTGTCTAAACATTGTCCCTTGATAATCTTAGTGGGTTTGATATCTAAGTAATATTACTAAATATTTGACACATGTTGACGCTTAAAATCGCAACGATGAATACTGCTCGCAAATGATTGCTAAGCTCTATTAATTATTTATGATAATAATAATTAAATAGTAGGTGGGACCCCCTTTTTGACTAGAGGTGCTATGATGGAAGTGTTGCGCTTATATGTTTGTTTCTATTATAATGATGCCTACAAAGTCTTCTACAGTTGATGATGCAAGTCTTGGTTTTATTTGTTATGACAACATGGTTGGTTGATGTATTATTGCTAATGTTGTTGATGGTCACTCACAATACAAGGCAGTGCTATGGATATAAGGATTATTTTGTTTTATAGGTGTTATGTTATGCATTAAAAATTGATTAATGATCTTATACATGATTTTATGTAAAGGGATAATAAGATGATATGGAAGCTTGAACAAAAAAAAAAGAAAAAAAATCTATGAATAAGTCCTAAGGTATATGCGATTGGAAAAATTGAAAGGGTGATGGACCTAGTTGCTAGACTATGCGCTTTGGTTAAAGGATTTTATGTAAAGCATAAATGGTAATCTTTAACATATGGTATTTGTTAAAGTTTGATATGATTCAGGTGGTGCACTATGCAATGGATTGTTGTTGAATTAATGGTTGATGTTATGGTAATGGGCTGGCTTGTACATTGAATTGAATAGGGTCGGGTGAGGAAGCGACGTGCACTTACTGCATGACACTACAAACCACCCTCGATCCTGCCACCCTAGCCATAGTTGCATTTGGCTCTGGTGGTTGTGGAAGCTTAGCGATTTTATATTTTGAAAGGAAAAAAATAGTCCAACTCTTCCCTCAAAGCGATTTTTCCAAGTATGGCTCCTTTACTTTCCATACATGATGGTCCCTTTGTATTATGAATCAATTTGTTGGCTCAGGATTGCATGAGGTCTATTTTTTTCTTGAGTTTTGACTGTGTATCAGTGTTGTGCTTATGGTTTTCTCTATGAATACTCTGGATTGTTGGCGTTTTAAAAGAAAGGAATGGATTTTAGTGTTGTTTGAATCCTGTGCATTGGTTATTGGTTTAAAACATGTCTTCCAGCTTGGGGTTTTATTTTGGTTCTCTGTGGAAGGTTATGCCAATGGTGTGACAAGATCTGAGTTTATATTACACAGGTTTTTACCACCAGTGTGGGTATTATTTGTTGTCATCCCTTTTCATCTCAGTCGTTGTTATGATTCGTTCCTCCAGGTTGCAATGCAACTGTTGAGAGTTGCATTTTTCTTACTTTGTTTGGTTGAACCCCGAGCTATTTTTTGTTATGGCCTTTACTTCACTGTCACTATCGTCGAAATCGTTGCACAGTTGAATCTTTGTATTTCCCAGAACCTTGAATGGAAGCCTGCATATGTGTCGAGTAGCCATGGGTTGTGCTCTAACATTCTTTCCACAATGTTTATAATAATTCGCCTCTCTCGTTATAGTTGGAGGTGGTTGACTGTTATGTTTGATTACCCTCACTGTCAAGTTTTGGATTATAAGTTAAATGATTATGGTGATTTTAAAAGAGAACGGGTTCTCTATTCTTCCAATACTCATCTTGATTACCTGTGGTTGCATCTCTGTGATAACTTTTGTTAAGAGGAAAAAGGGTCACGATCTCTCTGTGTTTTTGAATATTAATCCAACTCTCGTTACCTCTCTGCAATAAAATTTTTAAAAGGAGCATGAGATATCTCTGGCTTCAAAGATCATCTCCTGATCGAGCCTCTGTTATTACATCTCTGTGATAAATTTGTTTGTAAAGGAAGGGGTCATGGGTTATCTACAACCTAGAGGAATTTCCATTTGGTCGATTTATTGTTATTCCCTCTATTTTTGTGTTAAAACCTAACACGATCATGGTATTATCAAATTTTAAAAGGCACATGTGTGTGATATTGGTTCTGAATTGTTGAGCACGTCTTAGTTCTGCTGAGCTCGACGCATCTATGTTTCTCCTCGGGCATTATATGACTCTGTATTTTATTGGGCATTTATTTTAAAGCGAAGTCTGTACATGTTCAAGTTTTAAGAATCCCAGGCTCAGAGTTGCATGATACTGGTTGAATGTCATGTATGGTCGCTATTGCCAAATCAAGATTTATGTCGATTATATTGTTAAACACCTGTGTGTGATTGAATTGAGACCCGGTTATGAGTTCCGATGACAGTGGATTGTGTCAATCAATGTTGAAAGTCGACTGTTGGTGGTTAATACTGGGTCTATTATTATGTGATTGCAAAGGATGAATATTGGATATGGATTTTTGGAATCACTGTGCATATTATATTTTGTTTTTAAAAGAAAAGGTTAGCATTGGAGCATGCGGGATTGTGGTTCTAATGGTTATGATGTTGGAAACGATGTTAATATGATGTTGCATAGATATTGTGTAATATGAAAAGATTGATATAATTGAAGAATTTTGGGCGACTGAATTGACTTTTTATTGAAGTCAGCAAGCATTATGTCTATGAATAAGGGAGAGTTAAATGATTTTGGTCTTAAAAGTGGATACTTATTGGATTGTGATTGGAACAAAAATATGGTTGTTGTTTGATTTAATTTATTTTTTATGAACAATATCCGTATTATTCCCTCTCATACTATCAATTTTCTGCTCATTATACCCCTCTCATGATCCCAATTTCATTTTTACATGCCATGTTCTATAAAATAAATTAAAAAAATTTGTATGGAAGTGGAAAAAATATGACACAAAAATAGGTGGCAACTGATATATTTTGGTATTGATTGCACAGTTAGTTATTTAATGAATTGTTGAGTAGTACTCGTGTTCTAACTCCCTGTCATGCTACCACTTTTTCTCTCATTACAATCCCTCCAGATATCCCATGAACCCTATTTCACCCCCTGCTCACTAGGAAATTATTAAATAATTTATTATGGATTGAATTGCATGGGTCTTATGTCAATTTCTGAGCCAAAATTTGTTTCATATAAAGAGAATATCATGTATGGTATGTTAAGGTCTAGTTGCTAATGAATTGATCCATATAGGATGAGTTTCTTCAGCAGAGGCAGTCATGGAAGAACCAATAGGGGAAGAGGTAATTGGAATAGAGGGCCTAGATTTTCAATTCATTTTGATGTTGATGCTCATGAGTTGAACCAAATTTTTCAAGATGGGTTCTTCAATTGGATTGGGCAAGGGATAATTCAGCCCAGACCAGAGAGGCCTCCCTTCCAGCCTCAAAATATCCTTGGTATCCATGTACCTCCTCATGTATCCATGCTTGATTGATGTAAAGATATTGTTCATCAGGCAGTATCCCACCATCGTGGATGGCCCAACTTGTCATTGCCTCCTCCTCCTCCTCCACCTGTAAATCCAAATGCTCAAATTTCCCCTGCACTCTCACATGTTCAGTCCTCTCATGTTATCAAACGAATTAAAACCGAGGCTCCCCATGTGCAAGACGAAGGTAAATATGTTGCTTCCCCCTCATCTCCTTCAAATGGATCAGCAAAATTAGTGTCCTCCCGTATGCACCTGAGGGACGATTATTCCCATGTTATTAGTGAGATTAAGCCTCAAGGTTCGAATCAACCTAAGGCTAATTCTGGGAATTCCAAAGGGGATAACAATGACAGAAGAAGGATTGCCTCTCAAAGTGGCAAATGTGGATTTTGAATTATGTGTTTATGGTTGATTTGTTGAAGACAATGGACTGCATAAAGTTTTGGACAACAAACTATTTTTTTGGATAATGTGGTCATTTACATATGTTGGATATATTTGATTTATTTATGATATTTAATATTCAGATTTTGAAAATATTTATGGGAGCCACAAGGAGGCATGTGTTTAAATGATTATCTATTTGTGTTTATTTTTGTAAAGAACAAAAAGGGAGTCACAAGGGGTCCCACCTACTTAGTTATTATTTAATAAAGACTCTTAATTATTACTATTATTATTATTACCTCCCCTAAACTAAAATTAGTTAATTTTAATTAACTTAACTAAATTAGGTATATGAACTACTTCAACTGATTTGTAATACATAAAAGCCAAATGAGAAGGAAGAACAAGGGGATAATATAAGGAGAAAACAATACTAAGGTTTTCTCTTGTGTTTTCATGAGATAGTTCAATTTTCATTCATTCTTCAGTTCATTAAAAGCCTAATTCTTCAGTTCATTAAAATCCTAATTCTCTTTTTGACAATAGGGTTTTCTCTTGTGTTTTCATGAGATAGTTCAATTTTTATTCATTCTTCAGTTCATTAAAAGCCTAATTCTTCAGTTCATTAAAATCCTAATTCTCTTTTTGACAACAGGGTTTTCTCTTGTGTTTTCATGAGATAGTTCAATTTTCATTCATTCTTCAGTTCATTAAAATCCTAATTCTCTTTTTGAAAGCAGGGTCCTATTATAGACAACAGGGTTCAAAGTTGAACCATATCATTCAGATACTTGTTTCAGAGGTGTTGATCTATCTTTGATAGTTTGTTTATACTTATTTGTTTATGGATTGAGTTTCATAGTTGATAAAGGATATTGTGCAGAGTCAAGTTGGCAGCAATATGTGGCAAGATGATCTAGATTTTAAAGTTCATTGTTTACTTCTTGTGAGAGTCCTTTTGTATGGTTTTCATTAGGGATATCTAAATTTGACTTTGGTCCATGCCCTCACAGGAATTTTGTAAAGATATACTTTTCATTTCTTGGAATGAAATAAAGCAATTTTTATTCTGTCTCATTTGTGTGAATATGTGACTTGGTACTTTTTCTTTTGATCTCCATATTTACTTTCTGCAATCTATATATTTTCAGAAAATTATATAAAAATTTCATATTTTGCAACAATCTTTTCATTTAAAAAATCAGCTTAAGCCCTTGTAATTAATACTTGTGGATTGGGAAATACTTTTTGAGGCTATAAAACACAGGGTGATATTCCCGACTATCTTGTCTTAGCCATGCAGGATTTGAAAATGTTTGAGTAAGATAAATCATATATTTTCCTCAACATTTATTTGGTGACCATACTGGGGAGATATTTCATATCTCTCTGGTTAATTGTATGCTTGGTTGTCATTGAATATATTTATATTTCTGCTTTTGATTCTTTGACTGTTTTCTTTTCTTCATGATAGTATCTATTACAAGGCAACCCAATATTGATCCCGGTCTTAAATATCAGACCAACGTTTCTTTAACCTTATTCAATACCATCTTAGAAACCACTAATACCCAGGTTGAGGTTGAACGCTCATGGGAAGTGATTGAACAAGACATAAGTGTCCGAGAACGTTGGGAAGATAGGCAAAGACAACCTAGGAATCATCCATACCTTTGTTTTTCCTAAAGTTTTGATCTTCTTTTCATGTCCTCAAACCCTCATATCTCTAGGAGAAGAAGAGGTTTATCCCCTGAGATCAACCCTATCTTTGAAATAGGAAGAAGAAACGTTGTTTTTTCAACCCAACAAGGTACTCTAAGGAGAAATTTATTGGATTCATCCATTTCGTCTTTCTCTCCTTTACCTATCATTCAAAAGATGACATCTAGTGGTGGATCTTGTGGCACTGGAGGTGCTTCTTCATCTCAACCTTCATCCTCGTCAATGATTTGTAGCTTGTATAGTCATCAATTCCATGTCCAATCTACCACCAATCTCACTAAGGTCATAAATGAGTATGGTCTCTTTCAATTTGAAGAAGATGATACTACTACTCCATGACATGTTTCCTCTCCTCTAAACCTAGCACCTGATACTCGTCCACTTCCAAAATTCAAAGAGAATCTCCCTAGGTTTTCAGGAAATAACAAAGTCACTACGAATGAACACTTGGTGGCATTTTCTAATGCTTTTCACTAGGAGCCAATGACAATGACACTTGTATGCACTTATTTGTTAATTCCCTTGAGGGGAAAGAAGTGACTGATTTCTTTGATCTTCCTCCCAATATTATTTCCACTTGGGAATATTTAGTTTATTGGTTCAAATATACTTATGGGTAGTCTAAGAGCCCGACCAAGTAGTTACAGGAGTATAATAACATTACTTATAAATACAGAGAGACTATCAAGTATTTCAACTTACGTTTCACCAAGTTATATAACCTAATTCCTGAACTTATTCTCCCTCAGAAGCAAGCCGCTTTTATGCATTACTATAATTCCCTACCTTCCCCCTACCATCATAGGCTTGAATAAAATGCCATTGAAAAACTTGGTTTCTCCCTGCATACTTGTTTAGAGTATGAAGAACAACTAGAAAGAACAGGTCTTCCCAAGGGAGATTCAGTTAAACACAAAAACATGTCCGCCCTCTTACAACTTGTACAAGACATGAATAACCGAATTATAGTGTATGAGAGAAAGGGAAATGTCCCTTCACTTACCCCTGGGGCCTCATCTTCTTCTTCACCACCCCTTAGGAATCCTAATGAAAACAACTTTCAACCTAAATCTATCATGCCTCACAGTTGGTGTAACTTTTGCGAGGAACATCATGAGGAAAGTACTTGTGAGGTAAAGAAGAGTGCCAGAGATAAATCTTTCGTAAAAGGCCTGGACCTACCATTGTTGTTCTATATTTCATAGAACCAGAGGATTTCATGATCATAAACACTAGGAATAAATCCTATGCTACGAAAGGTAAATATGATCCTCCTCGCAATTATTCTAGCCCAAGATCATCTTCACCAACTGATACTATACAAGTTACTAAAACTCCTAATAGTCAAGGAAATCCCTCACCTCTTCCCTCTTCCAAATAAAACATTCTCAATCAATTGGCTAATATTAAATTCGATCCTACCCTCCTGGACATGGTTGTCTTCCCTGAGCAACAAAAGCATCTAAAAACTTTCATGGAAGGAAAAGCTTCCATCGTAGCCAATCTCTCTAAAGAGGTAGACGAAGAGGACTCCACTGTAAATAAAGTAGGTGTACATAATTTTAGATACCTTGTAAAAAACCCCCCATTTTTCATTTCTGTAAAGATTATGGAAAAAATAGGCCATTGTTGTCTGATTGATGGTGGTTCGGGCCCAAGCATAATGTCGAAAATTATTATGGAAGAGTTAGGCTTGTATTGTACAAATGAAAATTCTAGAATCATGCTCTCTTATAATAGCTTACAACAATTGACCATAGGTGAAATCAAGGATGTGACCTTGGTTTTGTGCATGCATCCTGAAATAATGCCAGTGAGTAATTATTCAATCATCTTAGGAAAAGAATGGAAAGCCTTGATAGGTGGATACCTCTCACTTGATGGGACACATTTATCCATTCCTCAGAATGGGAAAAACATCATAGTATTAAGGGAAGGAAGAATTTCACCTTATATAGAAAGCATCCCACAACCTAATGTGAATTATATCGAGGAGGACCTAGGAGTGTATTCCATATTTGTAGATGAGGACAACACTACCTTGGAACAAATCGACCTAGAGGATGGGATGTGGCATATTCACTTTGATGGTTCATGCTCCAATGAAGGAAATGGAACTGGAATTATCTTGTACTCTCCTGTGGGTAAAATTCACAACTTTTCCTATAGGTTAGATTTTTATTGCACAAACAATGTCACCAAATTTGAAGCGTTACTACTAGGCATTGAAAATGCCTATAATTTAGGTTGTGGTCACCTTACAATTTTTGGGGACTCTGAACTTGTTGTAAACCTTGTATGTAAGATATATTCTCCTAGCAACAAGTTAATGAAACACTACACCCAAACTGTATGGGCACTTATATCGAACTTGCTATCTTTCAACATCACTCATGTTAAAAGGGAATTGAATTCAATGGTTGACATGTTAGTTGTTTTTGCAGCCTCTCCTACTCGACAACTTCTGCCACAAAGACCTGATTGCACCTTTCAATATTTGTATCGTCCTCATATCCCTGACAATGTAGAGTCATGGCAGGTCTTCCCTAGTGATGAGAGCATCTATACTTTCATACCAAATGAACCTTATAAGCCTAAAGATATTATATCAATGGAAAATAAAAAAATTCCGAAGAGCTTGACTCCTCTAGAAAGTTCATTTTCATCGAGTGATGTAGGAAACAAAGAAAAACATAAAGAAGAGGAGTCAAAAAGGAAAGTGGGTGAAACCATTTCCTTGAACATTGGGACACCCGACTGTCCAAAGAATGTTAAGATATCTGCCCAATGTTCTGATGAAGAAAAATTGAAGTTCACTAAGTTACTTCGTAAATTTCAAGATTTTTTTTCTTGGTCTTATGAGGATCTTCATGGTTTTGATTCTGCTCTTAAACATTATTCCATTCCTATAAAGGAGGGAATAAAACTGGTTAGGAAAAAAAAAAGACCCATTAGCCCTGCACTTGAAGCAAATATTCAGAAGGAGTTGGAAAAACTCTTGAAAGCTGGGATAATTTTCCCTGTTAAGTATTCTGAGTAGGTTTCCAATTTGGTTCCCATTCGGAAAACGGCTAGTCAGATCATATTATGTGTTGATTTTAGCACATTGAATAGAGCTAGCATAAAAGACCATTTTCCTCTCCCTAATATGGAAATGATTTTGCAGCAAGTTGCAGGGTCATAGATGATGTCCTTACTTGACGGTTTTTCTGGTTACAATAAGATCAAGTTAAAAAGGACAGACAAATATAAAACCACTTTTATTACACATTGGGGAACTTTCACTTATGAAAGTATGCCTTTTTGTCTTATCTAATGCAGGTTCCACTTTCCAAAGAGCTATGAAAATAGATTTTGATGATTTGATCGGAAAAATTATTCAGATTTATCTTGATGACTTAACTATGTATTCAAAAAATCGATTAGATCATTCTGGTCATCTTAGAAAGGTTCTCATGTGATGCAGGAGATTTGGAATTTCTTTAAATCCTTCTAATTCTATCTTCGGCGTTACCAAGGGAAATCTCCTTGGACACATTGTCTCTGATTCAGGAATAAGCATAGATCCCGAAAGAATTGTTGCTATCCTAAATCTTCCTGCTCCTACTTCCAAAAAGGAGGTTCAAGCCTTTATGGGTATAATCAACTTTGTTAGTAGGTTTGTTCTTGATTTTGCTGTAATGGTCAAACCAATTCACAATCTTCTTAAGAAAGATCACTCCTTTTCTTGGACTAATGATGTCGAAAATTCTTTCGCAAGAATCAAGAAGGAAATTAGTTCCGCATTGATTTTGGCGAAGCCAGATTTTGAGAAAGAATTTATTATATATACTAATGCCACAAAGGAAGCAATTTCTTCTATCCTCATGCAATGTGATGACCAAGTTAATGATAAACCAGTAGATTACATGAGTCAAATCTTGTCAGATGATGAATTTAAATATTCTTATATTGAAAAGCATGTTTTCTCTCTTGTTAAAGTTGTTGAATTTTTTTTCTACTTTATCTTAGGTAAGAACACGCTGGTAAAAGTCCCTTTACATGCTGTCAATTTTTTGATCTCACGGACTTATATTTCAGGGAATCTTGCACATTGGATTTCTAGGATCCAGGAGAATGATTTCACTATCATGACTTCTAATACCATTAAGGGATGTGACTTCACCATTCAGTTAGCTCAGCATGCAGAAGCAAGTGAAGAAATTGATGAACACGATATTTCTCTGTCAACACTACTTTATATTTATAGACAAATCCTTCCTATAACTGAACATCCTTGGTACATAGATCTGGTGTATTACATGAAAAATAAAAGATGTCCAGATAAATTAGATACCCATCAAAGGAGAAGGATCCGTCTGGAATCTTCCAGATACATCATTTTAGGAGACTTCTTGTTTAGGAGATCTACCTATGGTATGTTACTTCGATGTGTGAATAATGAGGAAGCACAAAAATTGTTACAAGAGATTCATGGATCTTCAGATTCTTTTATTCATGTAGGAGGTCACTTTTCTTCTAAAAATATTGTTTTTAAAATTATCAGGAAAGGGTACTATTGGCCTTCAATGTTTCGTGATTCTTATAATTTCTCAGGATCTTGTGACAAGTGCCAGAAATTCACTGGGAAAGAGCGCCTTTTTTCCATGCCTTTACAACCTATCCTCCCTGACTTTCCTTTTTCAAAATGGGTTCTGGACTTTATTGGTCCTATTAATCCTCCATCTTTAGCAGGGAAAGTTTTATCTTGACAACCACAGACTATTTTACGAAATGGATTGAAGTTGTCCTGCTTAAGAATTCACAGGATGAGCAGGTGATTTCTTTCCTTGAGACTAATATTTTTTTCCATATTTTGTCTTCCTTTGTAAATTATTACATATAATGGTACCGCTTTTATTTATGCTAAGTTGACTCAGTTTCTAGCTAAACTGGGGGTTAAATTTTTTACCTCATCAACTTATTATCCCTGAGGAAATGGGCAAGTCGAGTCTACTAACAAGAATCTGGGTAGAATTATTAAGAGGCTCATTGAATATAAGCCTCGTCAATGGCACACTCTCCTCACTTATGCCCTTTGCGCAGATCACACTACCATCAAGGTGAACACTGGTTGCACTCCTTTCCTGCTTGTTTATGGTCAAGAAGCCATTCTGCCTACCGCGATGGAACTTTCTTCTCTAAGGATGATGCTACAGATTGAATAATTAAATTCTTCCAATATCTCTCAAAGAATGAATGCACTCTTGGATTTATAGGAACAAAGGATGTTTTCCTTGGATAACATAAAGAGAAGACAACAAACTGTTAAAATATATTTCAATAAAAGTGCAAAAGCTGTCAAATTTAAGGTTAATGAGAAGGTATTGTTGTGGGATTCAACTCATGCTAATAGAGGAAGGAATTACAAGTTCCAAAAGTCATGGTTGGGTCCTTTTAAGATCACTTTTGTCCTGGGCGCAAATTCCTATATCCTAAAGGACTTGCAAGAGAGATTGTTTTCCTATAACACCAACGGTTCCCACTTAAAACACTATGTGGAACCAACTTGAAAGTTTAAATGATGTATTTTAATGTATTATAGTTGTTTTATTTCCTTTGATTTTACTTTGTTTTTATTCCATTTCTGTTATTTCATTTCTGTTGTTTCATTTCTTTTATTGACTTCTTTTCTTGTCAAAATAAAATGTTGGATCAGTTTTGCCACAGAGACGCCATTCTGCAAGTATTGTTAAT
Organism: Picea engelmannii; assembly: GCA_009831015.1. NCBI lineage: Eukaryota > Viridiplantae > Streptophyta > Pinopsida > Pinales > Pinaceae > Picea > Picea engelmannii. The sequence goes on from ML776564.1 coordinate 264,844, forward strand.
CAATAATAATCAGGTTACACAACTATCATGATGTCCCCCCTTGAAGACATCATTGAAATTGTTATCTGCTTCAACTGTTGTTAGATCAGATAGTTGGATTTATCCCTATTTATGCTTTCCTTATATTCCATCCGCTCCAAGATTCAAAATAGCACACCAGAAAAAATTTCTCCTTGAAGTCAAGAATGATTTTACTATGATTAATCGGATTATTATGCATACACGGATAAACCCCCTCATACTTAACAATTTCCATGATTTATTCCCAAAATCTAAAATCATTTTTTCCTTTAAACCGTTCACTTCCCCCTATTGCATACTCATTTTGATGTCTATCTCATTGATCTAATGTTCACATGGTCTGCGAAACCAGACAGTCCGAGTTCTTAATCTGTTGGAAACAAATTTCCCTGTGGATTTGCCAGTTTGTTGACGCTTAAAATCACAACGATGAATACTGCTCGCAAATGATTGCTAAGGTCTATTAATTATTTATGATAATAATAATTAACTAGGTGGGACCCCCTTGTTGACTAGAGGTGCTATGATGGATGTGTTATTCTTATATGTTTGTTGTTGTTATAATGATGCCTACACATTCTTCTACAGTTGATGATGCAAGTCTTGGTTTCATCTGTTATGACAACATGGTTGGTTGATGTATTATTGCTAAATGTTGTTGATGGTCACTCGCAATATAGGCGGATGCTATGGATATATGGATTATTTTGTTTTACATGTGTTATGTTATGCATAAAACATTGATTAATTATCTTATACATCATTTTATGCAAAGGAATAATAATATGACATGGAAGCTTGAAAAAAACAAAAGGAAAAAAATCTATGAATAAGTCCTAAGGTATATGTGATTGGAAAAATTGGAAGGGTGATGGACCTAGTTGCTAGACTATGCGCTTTGGTTAAAGGATTTTATGTACAAAATATATGGTAATGTTTAACATATGGTATTTGTTAAAGTTTGATATGATTCGGGTGGCACACTATGCAATGGATATTGCAATGGATTGTTGTTGAATTAATGGTTGATGTTATGGTAATGGGCTGGATTGTACGTTGAATTGAATATGGTTGGGTGAGGAAGCGACGTGCATTTACTTCACATCACTCCAAACCACCCTCAATCCCGTCACCCTAGCCATAGTTTCATTTGGATCTGGTGGTTGGGGAAGCTCCGCGATTTCAGGTTTTGAAAGGAAAAACACAGTCCAACTCTTCCCTCAAAGAGATTTTTCTAGGTATGGCTCCTTTACTTTCCATCCATGATGGCCCCTCTGTATTATGAATCAATTTGTTGGCTCAGGATTGCATAAGGTCTATGTTTTTATTGAGTTTCGACTGTGTATCAGTGTTGTTCTTATGGTTTTCTCTATGAATACTCTGGACTGTTGGCGTTTTAAAAGAAAGGAATGGATTTTAGTGCTATGTGAAGCATGTTCATTGGTTATTGGTTTAAAACATGTCTGTCAGCTTGGGGTTTTATTCTGGTTCTCTATGGAAGGTTATGATAATGGTGTGACAAGATCTGAGTTTTTATTGCGTGGGTTCTTACCACCATTTTGGGTATTAGTTGTTGTCACCCCTTTTTGTCTCAGGTGTTGTTATGATTCGTTCCTCCAGGTTGCAATGCAACTGTTGAGAGTTTCACTGTTCTTACTTTGTTTGGCCTAGTCCTGATCTATTGTTTTTTATGGCCTTTACTTCACTGTCACTATTGTTGAAAGCGTTGCACAGTCGATTCTTTGTATTGTCCAGAACCTTGAATGGAATCCTATATATGTGTCGAGTAGCCATGGGTTGTGCTCTGGCATTCTTTCCAAAGTGTTTATAAGAATTCACCTCTCTCGTTATAGTTGGAGGTGGTTGACTGTTATGTTTGATTACCCTCACTATCAAGTTTTGTATTATAATTTAAACGACTATGGTGATTTTAAAAGAGCATGGGATCTCTATTCTTCCAAGACTCGTCTTGATTACCTATGGTTTCTTCTCTATGATAACTTATGTTAAGAGGATAAAGGTCACAAGCTATCTATGTTTTCAAAGTTTAAGCCAACTCTTGTTACCTCTGCAATAATTTTTTTAAAAGGAGCATGAGATATCTCTGGCTTCGAAGATCATCTCCTGATTGAGCCTATGTTCTTAAATCTCTATGATAAATTTGTTTGAAAAGGAAGGGGTCATGGGTTATCTACAGCCCCGAGGAATTTCCATTTAGTCAATTTATTGTTATTCCCTCTATTGTTGTCTTAAACCCTACCACGATCATGGTCTTATCAAAGTTTAAAAGGAACCTGTGTGCGATATTGGTTATGAATTGTTGAGCACGTCTTGGTTCTATTGAGCTCGACGCGTCTCTATTTCTCCTCGGGCATTATATGACTCTGTCTTTTATTGGGAATTTATTTTAAAGAGAAGTTTGTACATGTTCAAGTTTTAAGAATCACAGGCTCAGAGTCGCATGATACTGGTTAAATGTCATGGATGGTCTCTATTTCCAAATCAAGATTTATGTCGATTATATTGTTAAACACCTGTGTGTGATTGAATCGTGGCCCGATTATGAGTTCTAATGACTGTGGATTGTGTCAGTCAATGTTGAAAGTTGAATGTTGTTGGTTAATACTGGTTCTATTATTATGTGATTGCAAAGGATGAATATTGGATATGTATATTTGGAATCATTGTGCATATTATATTTTGTTTTTAAAATAAAAGGTTAGCATTGGAGCATGCAGGATTGTGGTTCAAATGGTTATGATGTTGGCAACAATGTTAATATGATGTTGCATAGATATTGTATAAGATGCAAAGATTGATATAATTGAAGAATTATGGGCAATTGAATTGTCTTTTTAGTGAAGTCAAAAAGCATTTTTTCTATGAATAAGGGACAATTAAATGATTTTGGTTTTAAAAGTGAATGCTTATTGCATTGTGATTGGAACAAAGATATGGTTGTTGTTTGATTTAATTTATTTTTTATGAACAATATCTGTATTATTCCCTCTCATACTATCATTTTTTCGCTCACTATACCCCCCTCATGATCCCAATTTCATTTTTACACACCCTATTCTATAAAATAAATTAAAAAACTTTGTATGGCAGTGGCACAAATATGACACAGAAATAGGTGGCAGCTGATATATTTTGGTATTGATTTCACAATTAATTATTTAATGAATTGTTAAGCAGTACTCGTGTTCTTACTTCCTATCATGCTACCACTTCTTTTCTCATTACAATCCCTCCAAATATCCCATGAACCCTATTTCACCCCCTACTCACTAGGAAATTATTAAATAATTTATTATGGATTGAATTGCATGGGTCTTATGTCAATTTATGATCCAAACTTTGTTTCATATAAAGAGAATGTCGTGTATGGTCTGTTAAGGGCTAGTTTCTAATGAATTGATCCATACAGGATGAGTTTCTTCAACAGAGGCAGTCATGGCAGAAAAAATAGGTGAAGAGGTAACTGGACCAGAGGGCATAGAAGTCCCAGATTCTCAATTCATTTCGATGTCGATCCTCATGAGTTGAACCAACTTTTTCAAGCTGGGTTCTTCAATTGGATTGGGAAAGGGATAATTCAACCTAGACAAGAGAGGCCTCCCTTCCAGCCTCAAAATATCTCTAGTATCCCTGTACCTCCTCATGTATCCATGCAACTAGAAGTTCCTGGAAATGATGGATGGAAGGAGATTGTTCATTCGACAGTCTCCCACCATCATGGTTGGCCAAACTTGTCATCACCTCCTCCTCCTCCACATGTAAATAAAAATGCTCAAATTTCCCCTGCACACTCACATGTTCAATCCTCTCATGCTAGCAAACGACTTAAAACTGAGGCTCCCCATGTGCAATACGAAGGTAAAGCTGTTGCTTCCCCCTCATCTCCTTCAAATGACTCAGCAAAATCAACGTCCTCCCGTATGCACCTGAGGGATGATTGTTCCCATGTTATTAGTGAGATTAAGCCTCAAGATTCGAATCAACCTAAGGTTAATTCTGGGAAGTCCAAAGGGGACAACAATGATAGAAGAATGATTGCCTCTCAAAGTGGAAAATGTGGATTTTGATTTATGTGTTTATGGTTGATTTGTTGAAGACAATGGATTGCATAAAGTTTTGGACAACAAACTATTTTTTTGGATAATGTGGTTATTTACATATTTTGGATATATTTGAATTATTTCTGATATTTAATATTCAAATTTTGGAAATATTTATGGGAGCCACAAGGAGACATGTGTTTAAATGATTATCTAATTGTGTTTATTTTTGTAAAGAATAAAAAGGGAGTCACAAGGGGTCCCACCTAATTAGTTATTATATTATAAAGACCCTTAATTATTATTATTGTTATTACTTCCCTTAAACTAAAATTAGTTAAGTTTAAATAACTTAACTAAATGAGGTAGTTGAACTACTTCATCTGATTTGGAATACATAAAATCCAAATGAGAAGGAAGAACAAGGGGAGAATAAAAGGAGAAATCAATACTAAGGTTTTCTCTTGTGTTTTCATGAGATAGTTTGTTTTTCATTCATTCTTCAGTTCATTAAAAGCCTAATTCTCTTTTTGACAACAGGGTCCTATTGTAAACAACAAGGTTCAAATATGAACCATATCATTCAGATGCTTGCTTCATAGGTGTTGATCTATCTTTGATAGTCTGTGTATACTTGTCTATTTATGGATTGAGTTCCATAGCTGATAAAGGATATTGTGCAGAGTCCATTTGGAAACACTCTGTGGCAAGATGATCCATATTTTAAAGTTCAGTTTTTACTTCTTGTTAGAGTCCTTTTGTATGATTTTCATCGGGGATATCTAAATTTGACTTTGGTCCATGCCCTCATAGGGATTTTGTAAAGAGAAAGATACTTTTGATTTCTTGGAATGAAATAAAACGATTGCTATTCTGTCTCATTTGTGTGAATATGTAACTTGGTTACTTTTTCTTTTGATCTCCATATTTACTTTCTACAATCTGTATGTTTTCATACAATTATATAAAAATTTCATATTTTGCAATAATCTTTTCATTTAAAAAATCAGCCTAAGCCCTTGTAATTACTACTTGTGGATTGGGAAATACGTTTTGAGGATATAAAACATAGGGTGATATTCCTGACTATCTTGTCTTAGCCAAGCAGGATTCAAAAATGTTTGAGTAAGATAAATCATATATTTTCCTCAACAACACCCACTTTCCCCTAGTTCCAAGGAAATCCTATTGGGAGAGTGCATCTTTGACAACGTAGTATGGCACATATGCTTTGATTTTGTTGTGATTGACATAACTCCTAAAGTGATTAAGGGACTTGACAAGGGCATAAGTATATTTCTCAATGATCAAGTAATTCAACTCATCATCCCTAGGGTTTTTTCTCATGAATGTGATAGGTTGTTCATGGTAGTCCTTATTCTTTTGTAATAGCACTCCAACAATAATGTCTTAAGAAGCAAACAAAAAAATTATAAAGTCACGAGAGTAATCAGGGATAAACAAGACTAGTTCCATAGTATGTTAAAATTTTGCTATGCTCCTTTAACCATAGACAATGTCACAACATTGTCACCCAACCATAGGAACTTACACATGCCACCCCTGAGCATTGTAACCTTTTCTTAGATAGATTATGGAAAGTCCACTAGAACCAACAGATAGGAATATCAATATTGTTGCGACAACAACACAATATCAAGAGAGCATACCTCTACCAATAGAAGCATACCTTTACCAAGAGAAGTTCACAAGAGAGCTACTAGAAATATTGATATTACACCATGACAATTGTTGCACCACCCTCTCCAGATTTGTGCCTCCTTCTGCTACAACTGTTGCTCCTTAAACTTCCACCCTAGATGAGTGAATGAGTGTGTGTTCAAATGAAGAGTGCCTAGCCTCTATTTATACTAGTCTTCCAAGGTGTCTTTTCATGTGGGGCTGACCTCATTTTCTAGAGCCTTCTATTTAATTTACTATTAATCTTCTTGGGTTGAATTCTCTTCTAGGGTATTCCACATTTATTTAATGGTTCTCTTGCTTCTAGAATATTCTACTCTAAGTAAAAATTTTATGCTGGAGGTTAATACCTCTCGCAACTACCAAAACATCAACACTCCCTCTTAGCTAGGGAGGTATTAACTATGATGTTATTTATTTAATGGTTTAAATCACATCCATCCATCTCACATGGCATGGGAAAGACTCACATGTTCTTGCAGACCAGTCTACAGGTAGCATTACCACAACCACACTAGTTATCTCATGATCAAACAGATCATGTCACAAGTATCACCATCATAGCCAAACATGCTCAGTCATAGTCACACATAGAATATCCGATGAATCAATACATCACATTTACCATCATATCCATATATTGGCTCTTTCATAGTCACACATAGACTCTTTTATGGTCATGTCACAGTCATGCATATGGGGCCTCATCAACACATGTAGAATATCTCTAGTGGGCACAACCTCGTCATCCTCTTAGACCTTATGGATCTCGATGTCCTTTTGGACCTTATGTCATTACATGACTTCATCTAGCTCACTCAAATCTAGTAAACTATCCAGTTCACACAAAACTACGCTACTACCCAATCCACACAGAGTATGGGAAATTTATCAATTTGATCTAGTTCACACACATAAATGCACTACTACCCAATCCTTATGAAGTCTAGGAAACTATTCATTTTAAGCTAGTTCACACACAGAACTGTGTTACTACCTAATCCTTACGGAGTCTGGGAAACTATTCAGTTTGAGCCAATTCACACACAAAATTGCGCTACTACCCAATCCATACGGAGTCTAGGCAACTGATGTGCCTGGAATTGACTACCCGTTGTTTCCACACTCTGTAACATACTCCCTCAAGAATCACATATGTGACTCATCACTCCCTCTTATCAGGGAAGTCCTTATGGACCATGCCAATCGTATCCCTAAAGTACTCAAACTTTACCTTTGACAGAGGCTTGGTCACCACATCTGCTATGTAAAACCCTTCATTAGGGATTCAAAGTTAAATGGTAAATTTGTAATCCAAATTACTTTTCTTTTCTTGAAAGATTCCTTATGAACAAGTTTATGTCGTATTTTTGTTCGCATGACATCTAATTTCTAATTCTATTTGCATTACAACAAATCTATCTAATTTATGTTGAAGTTCTAGTAAATTAATCAGTTAAATATCAAATTCTCAAATTATACAGCCCAAAATAGTTACAAAACAGATTACACAACATATTACACACTTTCAATACATAGATACATATCATAACTTTCATTTAGAACAAAATTAATACTGGTAAAATACCTCCTGAAGAAGAAGTTTGTCCCTTTCTTTCCTGTTGTTGCTAACTGCTTGAAATTGCCTGAAAACTGAATCTTTTCCTCCTAGCCAGCTAGGAACAGAGCCTCTCCGGCTCCCTAGATCTAGGAATCCTTGCGGTTTCTTGGCCCCCGTGCCCAAGACTCCCAGCAACAGGTGCCCCCTGTGACAGTCTTCCGACAAGCTCCTCAAGCCAAAACCAGTAATACAATCCTCTAGCAAGATCCCCCTAGCCAAACCACTAATACAGTCCTCTAATATGAAAAATAATGCTCCAAAACAAAAAGTCCCCCCTTTCTCGAGTGTTTCCCCCTTGCCTTATCCTCCCTTCCCCATTATTCACCGCCTTATCCCCCCCATTAAGTCTCAACTACCTTATCCCCTTCATTAAGTCTCAACCACCTCATCCCCTTCATTAAGTCTCAAAAATGAAAATTATTAATTTATTAAACCAATATTCCTTAACAAATATTTAATCATGATAATTAATTAATTAATTACTTAAACTAATATACATTCAACAAATATTTAATCAGGACAATTAATTAATTAATTAATTAAACTAATATATATTAAACAAATATTTAATTATGACAATTAATTAATTAATTAGGGTTGTTACATACACCCACCTTTCAGGAAACTTCCTCCCAAAGTTAAAGTATTTTATGATACAAGGGAAATGACACATGGTTCACACATTCATATCCAATAAACAACATTATCAGTAAGTAAGCCAAGAAAACTCATACATACTAGTGTACATGTGCAAGAAATGCATGTGTAGCTAGTACATACAAGTCTAGTGCATGTACTAATAACAATAACTATCACCTCTATAGTAATTTTTGTATGCATCCAATCCAATCAACAAGAATATTCAATTTATAAAAGATAATAAACCAATCAATTGTTTGCGAAATCCCTTAATTACAATAATCTAGTTCAACAATGTTTATTTAGACAATTGTAGTTTAGTTAAGTAATTATGAATATACATATATACACATTTTCTTTTCA
>ML776564.1:273299-315345 GCA_009831015.1 Picea engelmannii
TATTCATCCTTCCTCCCTAACTTACTTCCATCTTCCATTCCTATCCTTCCTCTGCTAGACTATCTTGGAGCGTCAACTATATTGACCTAACTCCAAATAGAACCCGTAAGCGGAAGTGTCACTATCTTGACCAAGCTTCCCCAACAGAAAAATGACAGTCATCATCAAACGTCCAGGGGAGCGTGATCTAACAACGTCCTCCCATGACTCCAGGTTTCAGAGGATACACGGTGGGAAATGCCTCCACCCCTCTTAATAGGACTAGGGTCCACACCCTACAATGGAATATATAGTGGCACCATGTTGCTGGGAATTTTGTCATCGTTTATTCAGTTTTAGATAGTCTCACCACCTGAAATTCTGCACTGGTCCACATATCATAGCTATGCATTCAAACCAATATAATTTCACATAAAAAGATTCATACCATATTGTTTCTCGGTCGGAGGTCATGACATCCACTTTCAATACCATTATCCCTTGGCTATTTCATAGCCCATTGACCTGCAGATTAGTCTATAACACAAACTCATACATATCTATGCACTATCATCATGTAATTGCATACAACCATAATCTCAATTCAGTATCCACGTACCAACAACTTAATATCAAGTTTTCAAGTTATAAATAGATCTCATAATATCCCCATAATTCAATTGACATTACTCGTTCATAGAATTTTCATTTACATAATAGATCGCATCATATCCATCATCATTCAAATAACATTTAAACATTCATAGAATTTACATTCTCATAATAGATCGCATCATATCCATCATCATTCAAATAATATTTAAACATTCATAGAATTTACATTCACATAATAGATTGCATCATATCCATCATCATTCAAATAACATTTAAACATTCACAGAACTTACATTCTCATAATAGATTGCATCATATCCATCATCATTCAAATAATATTTAAACATTCATAAAGGTTCATACGTCTTAAAATTTCAAGTGTATCATTAATAGTTTCACTATGAATAGAAAATAAAGGTAATTAGGCCTCAAGTAATCCCAGTTGTCTAAGTCAAAAGCTGGTGTTACATACACCCAACCTTCGAGAAATATATTCTCGAGGTGGTCAAAAAATTGAGGGATAATCTCATCGTAATCTCTCGGCATCCTCCCAAGTAGCAGATCCTGGACTATACTTGTCCCACTGGACCTTAACTTGGTCTACCAGATGGTTCCCAAGCTGTCGGACTCTACGTTCCAATATGCGTAACGGTTCTACCGTGAGGGTTCCCGCTTCTAATACCTGCAATTCCTTCCAATTTAGTTTATGTGATTCATCAACAACATAATGGCGTAGAACAGATACATGAAAAACATTATGAGTTATGCAAGTGGGGTGGCAGTACGAGGCGATAGGCAATGGGTCCAATTTTCTCTTGGATTTTGAACAGTCCTATAAATCGAGGTGACAACTTTGTCCCCTTCCCGAACCGAATGGTACTCTTATTGGGTCTGATACGAATGAAAACCTGATCTCCCACTTTATAACTTCGGTCAGTCCTGTGTGCATCCGCATAACTTTTCTGTCTATCCTGTGCTTCCTTTAGTCTCTGCCTAATCTAAATAACCTGTTCCTCCATCTATTGAATAAATTTTGGCCCAACTGTTACTCAGTCTTCTAATCTTTCCCAACTCAACGGTGTTCTGAATGTCCTTCTATATAGAGCTTCATAGGGTGGCATTCTGATGGATCTATGAAAACTATTATTGTAGGAAAACTCCACCAAAGGTAGGTACTTCTCCTAATGGGTTTGATTATCCATAACATACATCCTAAGTATGTCTTCTATAACTTTATTTACTCTCTCAGTTTTCCCATCTGTTTCTGGATGATAAGTTGTGCTTAAGTTCAACTGAGTCCCCAACGTTGACTGCAAATTTGTCCAAAACCTAGAAGTGAGTCTGGAGTCCCTCTCTGAAATGATATTCTTGGCTATCCCATGCAAACGAATGACCTCACTTACAAACACGTGTGCCACATCAATGACATCACAAGTGTCTCTAACCAGAATAAAATGAGCACTCTTGGTCAACTTATCAACTATCACAAGGATGGAATATTATCTATGATATGTGAGTGCCAACCCCACAACAAAATCCATAGAAATGACTTCCCTCTTGGTCATAGGAACATCATGTGGTTGTAGGAGACCTACCAGGTGATGGTGGTCATCTTTCACTTGTTGACACTCTAGGCACTTGGCAATAAAATGGGCTACATCACACTTCATGCCTACCCAGAAGAAGAGCTTCCTCATGTCTGCGTACATTTTCTTCACACCCAGATGCGCACAATAAAGTGCTCTATGGGCTTCCTTCATTATGATTCTTCGAATATCCCCACCTTCGAGGATGTACATCCTTCCTCAATATCTTAATAGTCCATCTACTTCCAGGCTATATCCATCATACTTTGGATCTAACTGCCTCCCACTCTCGAGGTTTGAAGTAACCTTTAAATACCAACTATCTCCAAGGAGTTGCGTCAACACACATTCCCTTAGATTGACTTTTAAGGGTACCAAGGAGAAGACATGTGGTCTCCTACTCAAGGCATCCACGAACAAATTTTCCTTTCCCTTGATGTATGAAATACCAAAATCGTACTCTCGCATAAACTCACTCCATCACCTTTTCTTGGAATTCAAATCCCTTTGAGTGAAGATATGTTTTAAACTTTGATGGTCTATTTTGAGCTCAAAGTTTCGTCCCACTAGATAGTGCCTCCAAAGTTTCATAGATAACATTACAACTAGCAACTCCAAATCATGAGTAGCGTAAATCTCTTCGTGTTTCTTCAACTTCCTTGATGCATACGCTATCACTCCTCCATCTTGCATTAGCACGGACACCAACCCTTGCTTCGAGGCATCAGTGCAAACTGTGAAGTCCTTTTCCATATCTGGCACTCGTAGAATTGGCACACTAGTTAGTAACCTCTTAAGCTCGATGAATGCACTATCACATTCTTTTGTCCATTCATACCTGACCCCCTTACGCTGCAAAGTGGTGATGGGTTTTTCTATTTTAGAGAACCCTTCCACAAATCTCTGATAATAACCTGCTAGCCCCTTGAAGCTTCTTACCTCATGAGCATTTTTCAGCACTGGCCATTCCATAATGGCCTTTACCTTTTCTGGGTCTACAGAGATTCCTTCACTGGAAATGATATGACCTAAATAGTGAATTTATTTTTGGAAGAAGGAATACTTTGACAACTTCCCATACAATTTGTTCTCTCTAAGGAAGGACAACACTACTCACAAGTGTTCCTCATGTTCTCTTTCGTTCTTGGAATAGATGAGGACATCATCTAGAAATACTTGTACAAAGTGGTCTAAGTATTTCCGGAATACACCATTCATGAGGCTCATGAATACTGCTGGCACATTGTTCAATCTGAAAGGTACTACAATGAATTCGTAATCCCCAAACCGAGTTCGAAAGGAAGTCTTAGGAATATCGCCTTCCTTAATCCTTAACTAGTGATACCCTAATCGCAAATCAATTTTTGAGAATACCGCTGCTCCTTTCATCTGATCGAAGAGATCATCTATTCATGGCATTGGGTATCTATTCTTCACTGTAGCACGGTTCAAGTCCCTGTAATCTATACACATTCATAAGGAACCATCCTTCTTCTTCACAAAATTACTGGTGCACCCCAAGGTGAGACACTGGGCCTTATTAGCCCTAAGTTGAGTAGCTCTTTTAACTGCATCTGCAACTCACAAAGTTCTGGCACTATCATCCTATACAGAGTCTTGGAAATTGGTTCTGCACAAGGTTTTATCTCAATAGTAAAATCAAGCTCCCTCTCAGGAGGTAACCTTGGCAACTCATTCGGAAAAAAATCCTTAAATTCTGACAACACAGGGTATTGATCCAAGGAGAGTCCTTTATTTTCATTCACTTATTCCACTACATATAGTCAACACCCTTGTCTCATGCACCAATTAACCTTCATAGTTGAGATAAACCGTAGAGACACCTTTCTCCGTACACCATGGATCTCTACTAGCCTTCCTTCATCGTCAACACAAATCACCCTTTTTGCGAAACAATCTACCATAGCTCGATGGTATTCTAACCAATCCATTCCAATGATTAGGTCATACTTCCCAAGAGAAGTGACGTATACCTTCAACCTGGTAGTACACACTCCCAGGTCTACTAGAAAATTATCAACTCTAGGTCCTACCACTTGTTTTTCCCCCGAAGCCATCTCGACTTGTTTAAAGTCATCGTGCTCGTAGGCTGCCAACCCAATCTTTTCTAATGCAGAAGGTGAAATGAAACTATCTGTAGCACCAGAATGAAACAAAATTTTAACATTGATATGATTTAGCGTACATGACGACTCCACCACCATGGATTGATGTTATTCCTGGTGATTATTAACTGCTGCATAAATCTATTGGCTATCGCTTTCTCTTCCCATCGAGGCCTTTCCTTCTCGATTCACAAATCCCGCTTGCAACTCTGGGAAGTCACGCTGGTAATGGGGCTCTCCACATCCCCAACATGTAACACGAGATTGAACCTGTGCACTACTCTGTGACGGTCTTTGAAATAAGTTCCTTCCCTTGGAACCCCTGCCCCTACTAGCTACTCCCTGAGAAGGTCATGGACCTTCCTGCGTCGTTGGTAATGAGCGGGATGCTACACTTTCTTCCATTGAAATACCTATAGAAAATGTCCTTGGTGCAACTCTATTACCATAAGGAGGTGGTCTAGATCTCCCTCCCCTGGAGAAGGCCCTAGGGGTCTTCCCCACTAATCCAAGATGATTCGGAAAGGTCGATCTTGTACCTCCATTTAAGTTCATGTGTTCCTCCGCATAACGTGCATTTTCAACTGCTTCCACTACTAAAGATGGTTTCCACATCCGTACCATGGCCCTTATCTTAGGGTTTAACCCATAGACAAAGCGTTTTTCCTGTCGTTGATCATTATCCATGTACGAAACATATTTTACCAATTCCATGAACCCGGTCTCGTACTCTTCCATGGTCCTGTTTCCCTGTACTAGAGCATGGAAATCTCCCATCTGTTGTTCCTCGTAGTAAGCTGGTTGATATTTCCTTCGGAACCTTTCCTCAAAAAGTTCCCAAGAGACGGTGTCTGGGGTAAGGTGCAACTGCCTCTCCAGGTTGCCCCACCAATTCAAGGCACTGTCCCTCAACTGAAAAATCATTATTTTTGCCTTTGATGTGGAAGCATAGTCCCTTAAGGTGAAACATATTGTCATTCCTTCCAACCATGCCTCTGCACGTTCACTGGCACGACCCCCGACGAACTATGAAAGTTTGATATTTTTCAGTTCTCTAGTGATGTCCTTGGGTGGAGGCCCTCCCTCTAAATCCCTCTACGCTTCAGGATTACCCATTCCATATGGTGGGGGCTCCACTTCAATCCCTGCTAGTTGACGCCCCTTTAAAGTCTCATTTATTGCCTCCAAAGAGTGGATAATGAGAGCTAATTCAGGCGATGGTGGTGGCGATGTTGGTGGTCCTTGCGACGATGCCCCTCTGCCTCGATTTCCTCGAGTCCTAACCATCCTATATAATTGAATCTGCATCAATCAAAAGTTTTTTAGGGAGAGACTAAGACAATTCACATTTGCGCAACTTAAACTTGAAAACATAGGGTTAAGCGTAAGTTTTTTTTTACTTGTCTGTAAACAAACGTTACTCTCTTTAGGGTAAGTGGCTAGGTTAGGGTTAAAGCATCTAAGCTCGTTGTCTTCGCCTAAGAAAACTACTGACTCTCTCGCCTAGTAGCTACGCTAGCACTGTACCACACTCACCTATTCCTCTAACTTACCTTCCCAGTTTGCATGAAGCCCCCTCCCTCGTGTCATGGTTTAAGTCCTTAAACTTTTTGTTTAAAACTAATTAATGTGATGTTTAACATAATTTATCCTTAACACTAATTACTCACTTAATTAATTAATCATTCTAATTTATTAGTCACTAATTAATTATTAACTTTAATTAGTTTAAAATTTAATCATGAATTTAAAACATAATTTTAAATATAAATAGATTTTAAAACATCCTTTTTTTGAAATTTAAACTATATTTAAATGTAAACTATTAAAATTATATTTAAAAGTTAAACTATATTAAAAAAAATGTAAACTATTAAAATTACTTTTAAAATTTAAACTATATTAAAAAAAAATGTAAACTATGAACACGTTTAAATTATATATATATATATATATATATATATATATATATATATATATATATATATATATTTAAAAATTTAAACTATTAATTAAAACCTAAACAATTAAAACTTAAACCCCTAATTTTTTTTTTAACGTGGGGTAGTGGGTCCTTGCATGAGGCCCACATTCCCTTCTCCCCCGTTCTCATCCCCTAACCCTAATCTCTTCTCACCCTTATATCTTCAAACCCTATCCTCACTCGACCCCTTTTCAATTTCATTTTTTTTTGTCAAATGTTCAGCAGAGGTGAAGGATGAGGCCGGCCATGGCCGTGCCTCTTCTCGGTCGACCTTGGTGTCCATGAGTTAAAGGATTGGAGGGTGCGTCATGCACAGTGGTGTGTCCCCTCTGCTCCTTCGTCGTGGTTCAACACTCGACATTTGGTATTGGTCGCTGAATTTTGTCATGGGTTATGTGTTGGCTTGGCTCGTGGTTTAAACGAGCTTTGGCTCCATCTGGGATTTTTTCTTGATGCGCTCGACCAATAGGTCGTGGGATCGAGTCCCATGAGTTGATATTTTGCACTGGGATTTGTAGGGTTTGTATTGTATTATGGAACTAAAAATGGATTTGCTACCTACGTGTTTTTGTTTTGTATTTTCTCTTCTATTTGTTGCCTGTGGTTTATTTTTTGTATTTGTTGTCTGCCAAAGTTTTGCACCTCTGCATGGAGGTCCAGGGTTCGAACCCCGCGCCCCGTGGACTCCACAGTCCTTTGGTGCGTTGGTGTTAGGCCTCTCCTCAAGATGCTTGTCGCTGAGATTTGTATGTTGTGTGGCTTGGTTTGGCTTGGACTTGTCTGTCATAGGTTTGTTTGGTTCACGAAGTCATTTGGATGACTGGAGGATTTGGAGATTGTTTTATTTGACGGGTCAAGGGTTCCATTCCCATCGATTGCCATAACCCATAGCCCTTTTTTTTTTTTTGACTTGGTGTTTGTGCTTGGTTTATGTGTGGGCTTGTGGACATGTAGTGCACCTATTACGTCCCTTGGTCGGGCACCTCGGTGGGATAGGGTTCCATCCATGTCTTCGATTGGGCACCTATGCGTAAAATCTAGGGGTTCCACGCATATTTGTGAAGTTTGTTCTGGAAATTATTGTCAGTCAGCACCTCATTGGAGCGGCCTCTGAGCGAATCTGTTATTCAAGCGAAGGAAATCATCGGGCTTTGCGTTTATCTGGAATGAAACGTGTAAGTGGTCGGTTTTTCAGTTAAAAAAAATAGCTCGGAGCTAGCTTCTTTCCATTGATATTCGAAGAGAGAGCTTATTGTGAGGTTGGTTCTATAACTTGGATGAATCTTGTGTTGAATTCAGAGAGAAATCTTATTATAGCATGAACCTAGGTCTGGTGCTATATCTGTGACAAGTCTTGTGTGAAAGTCGTTAATCCGAGGCTAATTTTGTTATAGAGCAAGAATTGTGATTTTAAACGATCATATTGAAGTCCAAGTATGAATTTTTCCTTTGAATAGATAATTTCAAGCCACGAGTCGAGTCACCAAATCCATGCAACATACACAGCCATGCGTAAGCCCCTATCCACTTCACTCTTCTGGGAGGAGCCATGTCACAGATCTGAATTAGAAAATGAGCTTTTGCGTGGAATTTGAAGTTGGGGATGTAGGAAATACAGGAGCTGTCGCTCCACAACAGGCTTATAGTGTACGCTGTAAAGCTATATGCAGTGTGTAGACATGGAACTTCATAAATAAATTAGTCATATAGTATTAAATAAAATCTTGGGCAACTTGCGCACGTCCCTGCCATGATTGTACTAGAAATGGGTCTATGCAAACAATGTTGTTTCCAGCAGGGCCAAGGGCAGCAGTTTCATGGGCACCGACAACATTAGTACATCAACCAGTCGAGGATCTGGTTGAAGGACAATGGAAGTCAAGTAGGGAGGGTTTACATTTGGGATAAGTGGGAGGATGTTTGTTTGTTTGTGGGGGTAATGGAGGGTTTATATTGGGCTAAGTGGAAGGCCTGTAATGCCTTATTCAGAAAGAAAATCGGGTTGAGAAAAAAAACTTAAATTCTTAGATGGATTTGTATTGATAAGATAATTCAGGATTTAATCTGCTAAATTCTTCCATAGAGAACAATAATATGGGTTTTGGGGGAAATTTTCATTGTACAGGTCAACAAGTTTTAAAGTTTTAGAGGGTTTCAGGGCTGGTTTTTTTTTTGAAAGGGTTTCAACGGTTGTAATTAAAGGGTTTCAGGTTGCATTTTTTCAGGGTTGTTTATAGGACACATCACATAGATTTCAGTCAAGAGTCAAGAGGATGGGTGGGTAGGTAGGTAGGCCCTTGGTCCTAGATTTTAAACTAGGGTTCTGATACCATGTGTAAAACCCTTCATTAGGGATTCAAAGTTAAATGGTAAATTTGTAATCTAAATTACTTTTCTTTTCTTGAAAGATTCCTTATGAATGAGTTTATGTCGTATTTTTGTTCGCATGACATCTAATTTCTAATTCAATTTGCATTACAACAAATCTATCTAATTTATGTTGAAGCTATAGTAAATTAATCAGTTAAATATCAAATTCTCAAATTATACAGCCCAAAATAGTCACAAAACAGGTTACACAACATATTACACACTTTCAATACATAGATACATATCATAAATTTCATTTAGAACAAAATTAATACTGGTAAAATACCTCTTGAAGAAGAATTTTGTCCCTTTCTTTCATGTTGTTGCTAACTACTTGAAACTGCCTGAAAACTGCTTGAAACTACCTGAAAAATGAATCTTTTCCTCCCAGCCATATAGGAACAGAGCCTCTCCAACTCCCTAGCTCCAAGAATCCTTGTGGTTTCCTAGCCCCCATGCCCAAAAATCCCAGCAACAGGTGCCCCCTGTGACAGTCCTCCGAAAAGCTCCTCAAGCCAAAACCAGTAATACAATCCTCCAGCAAGCTCCCCCCAGTCAAACCAGTAATGCATTCCTCTAATATGAAAAATAATGCTCCAAAACAAAAATTCCCCCCTTTCCCGAGTGTTTCCCCCTTGCCTTATCCTCCCTTCCCCATTATTCACCGCCTTATCCCCCCCATTAAGTCTCAACTACCTTATCCCCTTCATTAAGTCTCAACCACCTCATCCCCTTCATTAAGTCTCAAAAATGAAAATTATTAATTTATTAAACCAATATTCCTTAACAAATATTTAATCATGATAATTAATTAATTAATTACTTAAACTAATATACATACAACAAATATTTAATCAGGACAATTAATTAATTAAACTAATATACATTAAACAAATATTTAATTATGATAATTAATTAATTAATTAGGGTTGTTACATGCTATCTGCTCGTCTGTGCCAATATAATGGAGCTTCACAACTCACTTTTTCACTAGATCTTAGATATAATGGTACTTGATATCGACGTGCTTGGACTTGTCATGAAGCATAGGGTTCTCAGACAAATTTGTACAACTCTGGTTGCCACAAAAAATACATGTCACCTCCAACTCGAGATCAAACATGCTTGCAAGCAACTTCCAAATCCACATAGCTTCGCTACTAGTTAAACATGCTGCTATATATTATGCCTCGGTTGTACTAAGTGCCACACTAGTCTGCTTCCCATTGAGCCACAAAATCATAGCTAAACCCAAACTGAAGCAACATCCTGATGTACTCTTCTGATATGTGACACGATCAGCCCAATATGAATCAACATAGACTTACAGTCTTATCTTAGTACCTAAAACATATCAGAGTCCAAATTCTATCTTACCCTTAAGGTACCTTAATACGTGATTTTCCACAATCAAGTGAACACTTCTTGGTTCAACCATACACTGACTCAAAGTGTTCACCGCAAATTATATATTTGGCCTAGTATTTGTCACATACATCAATGAACCAATCATCTTCCTGTACATGGTGACATTCTTTGTCTCTGAATAAGTATCACTCAATAACTTTAGGTTCATCACCATCAGTCTGGGCATGGATTTACAATCCATCATTTCGAATCTCTTCAAGATTTCTATCGCATATTTTCCTTGGCTAAGGAAAATATCGTTTGGTTTCTACCACACCTCTGGACCCAAGAAGTAATGCATCATACCCGGGTATTTCATCTCAAACTCTGATGCAAGCTTACTCTTGCACTCAATTATTAGATTCTCGTTCCCTGTTATAAATAGGTTATCCACATATAACATCAATATCGTTGGTCCACTATCCTCAACCTTCTAGTAAAGGTTGGGATCTTCTTTACTCTTGGTAAAACCAAAGCTCATCAGAAAGTTATCAATTCTACTGTACCATGCCCAGGGTACTTTCTTCCATCCATACAAGGCTTTCTTTAACCTGCACAAATGTGCTTTCCTGTCATGTGTCTCGAATCCTTGTGGTTGCTCCATGTACACTTCCTCTTCTACTACACCATTCAGAAAATTTGTCTTCATGTCCATCTGGTGTACCTTCCATTTCATTACTATAGATATCACAAGTATAGCTATAATATAAGTGTATCTCTCCATAGGAGAAAATGTCTCCTTGTAATCTATTCCTTCTTTCTGGGAGAACCCACGAGCCATGAATATTTCCTTGTACTTCTCGATACTACCATTTGTTGAATGTTTCATCTTGTAGATCCATTTGGAACTCACAAATGATTTCTCTTTTGGTCTCAGAACCACATCCCAAACATCATTCTCAATGATGGACTGGTATTCTTCAATCATGGAATCCTTCCATACGTTCTTCTCTGCAACCCCTTCATAACAGGTAGGCTCAACATCAATGATATCGCATAAAAATTCCACGTAACTGGAATATGGTCGAGGTTTCTTTATTTCTATGAAAGATCTATCTGGAGAACCATACTTCTCAACATCTTGAATAATCTCACGAGCCCAAGTTTATCTTATTTTCTTTGTACTCGTTTCTTCAAGTCTTTTTGGTTCTGCCATGTCATGATCCTCTGGACCATGCTCTTCTGGCACACCATCATTACCTGCATCTGTATCTAAAAATCTAGGAGATTCAGGCTCCTCATCATGGATCTCATATGTATGATGTTACCTCGATCTACTGAAGGTTGCATCCTCATCGAAGGTAACATCTCTGCCAATCTTGATTTGTCTGTAACCAGGGATGTAGAATATATATGCCTTCGATGTCTCACTATATCCAATAAATATACCCGTCTTTCCTGAAGGATCCAAATTTGATATCTTATCTTTTGGAACATGCACATACATTGGATACCCAAATATCCTTAGGTGGCTATCCTCTGGATTTTCTTCTGAAAACATTTATTTTGGTGTTTTTTTCCCAAGTACAGGGTGAGGACTTATGTTTTTCACACATATAGTGGTCCGAGCTTCTTCTGACCATAGATGCATAGGTAAGTATTGATCATGAATCATAGCCTTTACTACTTCCATTATTATTTGGTTCTTTCTTTCTGCTGCCCCATTCTATTGAGGATTGTAGGGAGTAGTGAGCTCCCTCTTAATCCCAACTTCTTTGCAGAATGCTTTGAAGTAATATGATATGAACTCTCCTCCATGTTCCGCTAAGTGAAGTGGTTTTCATTGGTCCACACAAATATGAATGCACGATGTACAAAACTCCTTTGGCTTTGTTGTCACTGCTTAGGAATGATATCTTCTTGATGGTCTGTCTGCTCCATGTTTCAAACTGGAGGCTATCTTGTTAGAAAAATAGGACCATGGAGAAATAAAATAAAACAAATGCAGAAACAAAACACAGAAGATACACAATACAATAGAGACACAGATATACGTGGTTCACCCAGTGTGGGCTACGTCCACTAGAGAAATTGCCAGGTCCTTCTTTTGTTATTATCCATCAAATGAAGGGATACAACCTACAACAAACCCATTGTAACTTCCTCTTCTTTCTCTCACAGTCTCCTATCTCAGAATACAATATTCGCCATAATTCATAGCTGCAGTACATTTCCCTCATAACAGAGGGTTTCCTTCTAGGGCAACAAAACCCGAACACAATTTCTACCATTAGATATGTGACCTTATAATGAATGGTCCAGATTTACAATGAAATTACAATATACATTTACAAGGAAATTTTTCCTTCAGGGGCTTCACCCCCGAACCCCCACCGAGG
The DNA here is from genome assembly GCA_009831015.1 of Picea engelmannii. Lineage (NCBI taxonomy): Eukaryota > Viridiplantae > Streptophyta > Pinopsida > Pinales > Pinaceae > Picea > Picea engelmannii. The sequence goes on from ML776564.1 coordinate 285,706, forward strand.
GGATATCCCCCTCTGCACTCCCCCGCATGTAAGAGTGTACATACTTATGGGGTGTAAAGTCTTCATGGGGTATAAACACAACTGAAAACAAAATACCTCTGAATCAAGAAGATAATCAGGCTCCACAACCAACATATCTAATATGTTTCCTTCTGAAACTATCACTGTATCTCCCTCTCAGAGTTATCACTGGTGACCTTATTTCATGATAACCTTCCTGGAACACATACATTTTCATGGTAACCTTCATGAAATGTGTAAGATAACTTTCCCGAGACAAGAGCAACAAGAGAAAAAATATTTCCAATATAATAACATTTATATCTATGGTAACAAGAATGAAGGATAATTTCATGGTAATCATCATATTACCAGGTGACCTTCCTAAAAGAAAAACGAGAAATATATCCTAGAGGAGATGTTAGTTCATCTTGCAAACAAGTACAATAAGAATTTATATCAATAATACTCACATGCTACCAAGTATTCATTATACCTAGCAGTAATATAACCTTTCAAAGATTGTTTTCACAACTATAGTGTTTACTTGTAATGTAGCAATTATCAAACTTGATATGTGCAAATTGGAAACTTATCAATTTAATCAATCAAACCTGGAACCTGGAGTCTTATCTCCAAGAATGAGTATTGTTTCTTTTCTTCCGAGTCTCATTCACTCAAGATGACAAGTATTCTCTCTAACTTGTCCCATGTACAAAGTCTACGGAGGTATACATACCCTACCCCCCTCTAGATTTGAATTTTTTACCTCTTAAGAGGAAACACATGTTCTTAACCATTAGGCCCACTTGATATGTATGTAATAATAATCTATTTTTAAGTTCACAACCAAGCCACACCAAATTGGTGTATGAGACCCCCTTGTTTGTGGGACAAGGGACCCCCTCCACCCAGCGATTTGACTGGTAAAGTATACAGAGGTATACATACCCTACCCCCTTTAGATTTGAACTTGTGATCTCTTAAGAGGAAACACATGTTCTTAACCATTAGGCTCACTCAGGTTGTATGGTTAATTGTTCTCTTGCTTCCATAATATTCTACTCTAAGTACAAAGGTTATATTGGAAGTTAATACCTCTCGCAGCTACCAAAACATCAACATTGACAAGGGAATAAGTCTATTTCTCAATGATAAAGTAATTCAACTTATCATCCCTAAGGGTTTTTCTCATGAATGTGATATATTGTTCATGGTAGTCCTTATTATTTTGTAATAACACTCTAGCGATAGTGTCGGAAAAATTATAAATTCATGAGAGTAATCAGGGATAAACAAGACTAGTGCCATCGTGTTTTCCTCCTTAATATCTTCAAAATACTTTAGGATATCATTATCTCATTTGAATGTGACATCCTTTCTTAGCATGGCATTCATTTTTTTTACCTTCTCAAAAAATTTTGAGATAAATCTTCTTATAAAGTTGATCTTTCCAAAGAATGATTGCAAGGATTTATTGCTAGTTGGTGAATGGATATTCTTAATAGATTCAATTATTTCAAGGTCGATGGAAGTACCTTCTTCTAAAACCACATTTCCTAACAAATTTCCTCTGTCAATACCAAATATTGATTGCTTGGGGTTAATGGAAATTCTATATTTCCTACAATGCCCAAATATCATCCTAAGGTGTGAGACATGTGAATTCCTTTCCTTAGAAATGACTCTCAAATAGTTTTGGTACATCTCTATGATTTTCCCTAACATATCCCCAAAGGAAAAATACATCACTCTTTGGAAAGTAGACCCATCATTCATGAGGACAAAGGGAATCCTTAAGTACATGAAGGTTCCCCAAGGGGTGGTGAATGCAGTCTTAAGTCAATCCTCCTCCCTAACTAAGACTTGGTTGTATCCTAAGAAACCATCCAACATTCACATACTTCCAACAACAATGACTCTTTGTAACGAATGTTCAATGTTGGGGAGGGGATAATTGTCCTTAAGCCACAATTGGTTGAGATTCCTAAAGTCTACACACAGTATAATGTTTCCACTCTTCTTTTGTATGACCACCGAGTTAGACATCCAAGAAGAATAAATAATAGGATATATGATCCCAACATCAACCATGTTTCGAAGTTCCTTCTAAATTTGGGGGGCTAGCTTGGGGTTAGTATTCCTTAGATTTTGTCTAAATGGTTTTGCTCCTTCTATGAGAGGGATGGCATGTTTAATGACATCTCTTCTATAGTCCTTCATATCATCATAAGTCTAGGAAGATATATGATTAAATTCTTGAATAAGATCTAGTATTCCATCTCTCTCTACCTTGGTATTTCCCTTTCCTATTCTTACCATCCTTGGCTCATTCTATGAGACTATATTTAAATCGAAGGCTTTGTTGGATCAATCAACAAGAGGTTTCCCCTTATACATGTCATGTATGTCAAACATTCTTTCTAAGGGGACACACCCTCTTGGGAGAGTATCATTAGGAAAGTCTATGACTTCTAAGTTCATACTAGCCAAAAAATTTACTTCAGAGTCATAAAACTCCTTGCTACTTTTCAAGAATCTAAGGATTTGGACATCATCATCGAAAACTTGCCAATTTTCTAGGTTATCAGGAATCGATGGCCTAAATACAACTTCCATTTTTCACAAATAATGAAGGACCTCCTCACAGGGTTGTAGAGTAGACATAGAAATATCTAAGACATCAACGACATAGTTGTTCTCTCTGGGGACATCATTAATTGAAAAGGCATAGAAGATTTCTATAGTGTCCCAAACGAAGTTCCTATATTTCCTCAACCTTTCATTTTTTGCAGCAAATTTTTGTTTTACTTGGGAGATAACTAGATCAAAATACCTTATGACCTTCAAGCATTTAATCTTATTGTCAAGGGCCAAGTTGAGTTCTATGAGTAAGTATTTGTATTCGGAAATGTTGTTAGTACAATCATATGTTGAGAAAATTTTGTCATTTATGTCAGAGTGGCAGTGATGTGGCAGTAATGATAAGGATGAAACAATGATGATGATAATGTGGTAGTGAAAAGGGGATATTGTTTGAGTATTGAATCCATGAAGGCAAGTGAAGAGGCCTTTAAGCCATGAATCCAAGTAAAAAAGACTTGAAGTCATGAATCCAATTAAAGAATCCTTGATATTTTTTTAATGTTGAATCCATGAATCCAAGTGAAGAATCCTTGAAGTCACGAAGCCAAGAGAAGAAGCCTTGAAGACACATTGATGAAGCCTTGAGAAGCCAACATGCAGTGGTAAATCCACGAGGACAATTCAATGTCAAAGAAAATTGAATAATCCCTTGAAGTAGTAATGATGTGTCCACTTGAAGAAGCCTTGAAGTGCCTTGAAGGAGCCTTGAAATAAATGTATATAACTCCAAAGTGGTCCCCTTATAGCATAGATTATAAGCATGGCCCTCATGGGATGAGATAGCATGTGGTTGTTTCCACATGCCCAATTTGAGTTGTACACAAATGAAACCTTGAATAATCCCTAAAACCAAGTGAATAAGGCCCTAAAGTTAAGTGAAGAATCCTACAAATGCCCAAGATAAAGATTGCAATATGGAGATTGTTGAAAGTATTTCTTGTGGTCAACTTGGATACCATATATTTGAAGGAATGTTTACTCTACATAAACAAATAAAATGGAAGAAAAACTTACATGGTTTCAAATTTTATTATGATGCCTTTGAAATGGTATATTGAAGTCCCTCTAACTCCCTAGGAATGAGGAGATATGGATTTTTCCATCCGACAACCCAACCAGAAAATTGAGGTCGGCTCAGCTAACTTTTTGGGACAAAGTTACTATAAAAACAAGATAAAATTTCACATTTTTGGTGCAAACAACAAAGAGATAAAATATGAGGTGTGCTCAATGTGTTGGGGTGTCTTTCTGGTGTGCAATAAAAATCTAAGGGATTCTCTTAAGAAGGGAAATTTTTCAAAGGAAGATGAAGTCTTGTGAAGATTTGTTCTAGGGTTTTTCTTTGAAGGTCATCTTGGAATTTTTTATATAACGGTTTTCTAGGACAATTCAAATGGAAAAACGGGAGTTGTTTCATAAGATATAAAAAAGAATCTTGGGTACAAATTTCAAGTCTTGACTCATTACATGTTTGGTGTTATACTTGGTGGAAGTTGAGCTTTTTACAACTAGGGTTTTATTCTTCAAAATGAGTCATCTTGCCATTTTCACTATAATGTTTACTTGGGGATGATTCAAGGAGAGACACTTCGAGGAATTTCAGAGAAAATATTGAATAATATTGGGTACAAGTTGCATATCCTGATTCATTACAGGTATGTATTTATACTTTTTGGAAGTTAGGGTTTGTGACTAATACAAAAACCAGTCCCAAAAAAGTGTTCGAGATAAAATGGTTATATATGAATCTTGGTAGGTACAAATTGAATTTCACTTGTTTCATTAGAAGGAGAAAATATCTTAATATCTTAGGTCCAATTTTTAGAATCAGAAATGGATAATTGAGCTTGTGGTGAATCTTATAAGTTTGCAGATTTGAGGTACATTTCTAAGCAATTTTGTATGCAGATTTAAGAAGTGATTTTTTATTGTATTCGAAGGTTATGATGTTGTTGTATGATCTGCTATGAAGTTGTGATGTTGTTGTAATTTTGTCGTGGGTGGATGTTTCCTTTAGTGGAAGTTGTCGTGAATGGATGTTATCGTCGATGGATTTTGTCATCAGTGATTACATTCTAGGAATGATGTTATGAGGCTTTCTAGGGTTTGAAGGATTGTCTATGGAATGAAACATGCAGGTGAAGTAAAAATTAGTCTGTTTATAAATATAATTTGTGTATAAAGATATTGTATTGGTGATATCATATTGAGTTGGTGCTCAATTGAGAATATTTGTGTCTTCATTCAACATGTGTCTTCCTGTGTTTTAGGGAGTAGGTGCTTCCTTCTAGTTGGAGTTGGTAAAGCCAGGGGGTTGGTGCCTCCTTAAAATCAGTGTTTGTAAATCAAGGAGTTGGAGCTTCCTTCAGGTTGGTGCCTGTAAATAAGGGGGTTGGTTCCTCCTTCCATTTGGTGCTATATAATCTTGGAATTTGGTGCTTCCCATGAATGTGATCTTAACATGATATAAGAAAACCACTCAGTGGTTTTCTCCCGTTTGGGTTTCCACATAAAAATCATTGTATTTTTGTGTATGGTTTTTTGTGATGACAAATGGAATTGTTAATTGTTAATGTTTAAATTATGTACTTAAGGTTAAAAATGGTTAAAATTTATCAATATTGATTCACCCCCCCCCCCCCCCCCCCCCTTAATATTGGTGAATATTCCAACATCATACTCAAGCCTATATGAGAAAAAGATGGCCTCTTTAGAGGGAACTATGAGGAAAATTCCATCCCTAGATCCAGAGTTGGAGTGATTTCCATCAAACTCCAAAGTATATATGTTACTAGTGTCTTGACATTATTATATTTGAAGTGTAGGATCAATAGCATAAAAATTTCCCATATTGTCATCTAGATACAATATCACATCCATGAGATTTTGGGGGGTTTCGAATTGGTATCATACAACAGGCTGTCTATAAATGGTGACAAAAAATCCCTCAGGGTGAGGTATGATAGCATATGATAGGTCCATTTTAAGGCTACATCCCAAGGTGGCATCCCATTATCTATACAACATTCCCCAGACATCATGTCTGTCAATTACTAAAACATCCATGGGAAGGGAGACATCTGAAAAATATTCCAAGCTAACCTATCTGATGAGGCCACAAACTATTATGGGTCAAGAATCAATGCCACACAATTTATATAGGGTTATGAAATTTCCAAGCCAAGTTGTTTCACGAATTTCAAGGGAATGACATTGGTGGAGGCACCTGATTAAAACATGCAGTTATGAAGGATAAGTTCATTTACTACGACCGAGATGAAGAAGGGTGCATGCTTTCCATTTTTTCTATGAATATTTTCAACGTAGAGAATTATTAGAATATATTCTTCATATTAGGTGTCCTAGGGATATTCGATGTTGGGGTCTTGGAAAGTTATAGGGATCTCAAGTTGATCTTCCATTCTCTCTCCATAATTAGGACCTTGTGAAGGTACAAGGCCACCAGGGTAGGTACCTTTTAACTCATCATCATTCCCTTTAGGAATTGTTGGCACAATGAATTTGGTACCCTCCTTGAGGGGTTGATCCTCTTCCTCCAACCCTTCATTCATGACTACTAGAAGTTGTAGTCAAGCCTGCCTAGAAACCCTATCTTTTTTCAATGTTCTGTATATCCTTAGTAATAGGATAAGACCCTTTGGGAGAAGCACCCGCCTAGTTAATGTTGTCGGTATCTTATTTGTAAATGGAATACTCTTTGTCTAGGACATCTATTTTGATTTTGATTTTTTTCTAAGATTGTACGATTTTTGTGTCCTATTGCTCATAAGCAGTTGGTTCACTGATTCTAGGAGGTATATTTAACTTGAATGCAAATAGGTTGGATTCTATTTGAGAGGAAAATTCTTGCACTTTAGAGAGGGTTCTGGGATATTTTTCCTTCAACAAGAGGCCTAACTTTCCTTAGAATGAATTTATGTATTGTACTAGGATGAGGCATTCTAGATGGATAATATTCTGAGTAAAATATTCTATGAAGGAATTGAATCTTTCTTTAAATTATCTCACAGGCTTTTGTTCATGTTTTGTGATTTTATCAAATTGAGAGAGGAGCAAGGCCTCATCCTTTTCAACCCCACGTTTTATTAAGAAAAGATCCTCAAGAGCTTCCCACATATTTATACTCTTACTTGGAAGGAAATTATACCACATTGTAGCATCCTTTACCAATTAGGCAGAGAAGAGTCTCATGACTATGTGCTAGTGTTGGAAGTGCACGTCTTGTAAACCTAGATCATCATAAAACTTCTTCAAATGGTCCTCATCTTTGGCACCATCATTGATAGAGAATTTAAGAAACCAAGAATTAGTGCCATCTGGCATATCATGAGGAAAATCACAGATTCCACTCATGTTTATAAGTTTGAAAATATTTCCAGCTTCCTATTTTGGAGGAGCCATGGGTGGTGTGGGTTTATTTCCATAGTGGCTTCCATCATGGTTTTTCATTAGTGGAGTTTCAAGATGATCCCCCAAGGAATATAATCAAAGGTAAGTGAGGGACTCTACCCTCAATGTAGTCGCCAGGTAAACTTGAGGACAAGGGATTCGAGATAAGTTCACCAGAAGAATTTTGTAGGGAGAATGACTCAATACTCCTTGAAAATGATGCCAAAATGTTATCATAAGATTTGTACTTGTGAAAATCCCTCCACAATATACCAATATTGTGTAACAATTGGAAGCTTCTAACATTGTCACCTTAGTAAATGCTTCCCTTTTTTCAGTGATTGAAGAAGGTCCACCACAAGGGAGGCTTCCCTAGTGACCTCAAGTGATCAAATAGAAAGATTTTATGAGCCTATAGAACCCTATATTGGTCACCTAAAGGTTAGTTCTAGATATAGGAGAGGTAAGAAATATAATGAGGTAATTGGTTCACTTGTATGATATGATAAACAATTTGGAGAATAATATAGACAATCACCAAGTTATATAGTTCAATAATGACCTCTTAGACACTAGCTAATAAATAAATTCAATATTTGTTTCAAATTACAACAATAAAAAAATGCATAACAACAATTAATATTTTGCGACAATAGCAAGAAAAAGTACTAATAAATGAAACAATTTAGCATGAAAACAAACGTTCAATATTATCCAATTGCTAGATTTGAATTTTGAGTATCTTAAACCACTTTTCCAAGTATGTATTCAATAAATTGAAGTAAAAATCAATGGTTGTATAAAACTTTTGTAAAATTAGCACTAAATAACATTAGTTTCCTAAATTTAAGGTTAGATAAGTTAGTAAGATCATTGAGAGAGAGAGAGAGAGAATGCTAATTCTAAATAAAATTTTCACCACAAGAAGAGATTTAGAGTAGTGTCATTACCTTTTAGAGATTATGGAGTAAAGCATGCAAAACCTTGAATATTGAGCTAAATGATAAATAATAATGAGGTTTAAACCCTAACGTAAAAATCCTCTTGGGCCTTAGAACTAAACCTTCAATAAAATGATCCCTAGGGTGAAAATCCTCTTGGGCCCTAGGTGTCATTTTCTATCTTCTAGATAACCTAGGTCAATGATCAAATACTAGGATCAAAAGCCTAAGGTGCAAATCCTCTTGGGTATTAGGTTCTTAAACCTAGCAAAAGAATGTTCTTATAAAACTTGGACAAACAAAGTGTGTGGAGGAGAGAAAGACTTGTGTATCCTCCCTAGGGTTTCAACAAGACAAAATAACATTCACAAGATAGTAATTAACACCTTTAAACATTAGCAATGACATAAAATTACATCAATTACTTACTTATCCAAGTTTCTAGGCTAGAAAAACCCTAGTTACAACAATACATCATCCAAGAAAATCAAAATCATCCACAAATATCCTCTTCCAAGAGTAGTGCATGAGATTCAAGAGACAAAAAATGGGTAGAGCGAACTTTTATAAAGTTGCACTCCCACAAATTTGAGAGGAAGTGATGATCCAAATGAGAGGAGTGATACAATTATTTATAAGGAAACCATAACAATCCAAAAGTCACAAAAAGTGAAAGGTCATGTCTCTTAGTTGGGTTGACCCCTTATATTTTCCTTTACAAATGATAAATCATGTCAAAACAATACAAAAATTCCCTCCTAGGTCACACATGTGGTGATGACATGATCCAAGAGGGTGTATGAAGGCCTTTGAAGGCCACATGTCAAAATCTCATGGTGAAATCATGGAAAGAGGTGCATATCCTAATATATGGTCGTGTCACATCATCAATTGTACCCTAAGTGGTCATCAAGCCCCATGACCATCAAACCCTAAGGTGTGATGTAATCATCAAAGGAGGGTCAATGTCCAAGGTGGAGAGGAGTGTATCTCATATATGTAGGCATCCAACTATCCATTGGTGCAATGTCTTCCATCCAACGAGTAATAGTCCCCATGGTACACTGCCTGACGTGTGGGCTTCCATCCCATCTGTGTGCCACCATGAAAAAATATGTCAAAATCAATCCCATCTATACATCATACAAGGTATTGAAGATGTGAGTGTCACTCCCTAAATGTGCCAATTCACTAGGTTACTCAATTCTCTGCATCACATGTGCCATATCTTTCAATAGAGGCACAATGCATTGGGTGAAATCCTAGGGCATCCTTCAAAGAACCATGTCAGGGGAATCCAAATCAAAACAAAATATGAAATTAAGTAAAGCTAATGTTCATAATATATACCCACCCTTGAATCATGTAAAGTAAGTTGGTACTTAAGATATAAGCCAGATGAACAATTCATTATAGTGTCATGTTCAAATCTCACACTAGCTCAGGACTTAATGTAAGTTGGTAAGTTTGAGTATGGGAGAAACTTCATCTAACCCTATTAGGTGTTCCAACCAAAACATTGAAATCAAATACCTAGGTAGAGGGATATGTCTCAAAGGAAACAGTGAAAGAAAAGAACCCTTCAAGAGTAAGTGTGATAGTAGTATGTGTTGGGCTTACTTCATGGATTATCGTGTCATTGAGTCCATTTCTATGAGATCCTTTGTGGAGGATGCGTTTTCTATTAAGTCACCACTTTATAAGCACTACATTTTTTCTAAACCCCTTTATCTACCCTTTTATTTGTCCTATTATCATATTTACAAGTCCCCTTTTATAAGGTTTCAAGCTATAACATCACTGCTTGGGACTGGGGTGAACATGGAAAGGGTAGAGATCAAGTTTCGACTATATTTTTAGATTCCTTTGCTATCATTTCTTTCTTTCTTTAGAATCATTCATTTATTCTTTTAGAAATTGTTGCAATCAACCTCTGGGCCTTCATTGCCTTTTCTCATGAGAGAATGGACCATGACCCATTACCAAAGTTTAGTACACTACGACAGGATCTAGAATGGAAGTGTTAAGTATGGTGGGGAAAAAAATGTTACTCTTGTGAGGTCCCCCTAGTAGTACCCATTTTCCTTGGGCAGTGACAACATGAGACTAGGGAAAAATTGTTGGCCACCAATGTGAAACAAGGAAATAAATATAACTTCTTGAGCTAGTGATCCATTATCCAACTTCAACAAATAATCCTCATCCATATGCCTAGTAAATTAAGAACAACACCTTGCATGAAATAAGGACTAACATACCTCATGGGGATGTTGGCTTACCATATCCCATACACTGAGTTGACTAGATGTGATGAGCTTGGATGATCTGAAGTAGAAGAGGTAATCTGAGGGGGGTTGTTGGGATGATATCTATGGGCATGGGCTGTTGGGATGCTATCTATGGGCATGATGATCATCATCATGGTTGGAAAATATGTCTCCATTGTATGTCATGACACATTATCTCCTCTAGTTACCCCTAGGCATGGGGGGGGGGGTAACAGGTAATAGTTGGTAGGAAAATATTCCCCATGGGAAGGTAAAAGTTGTTTTTTCTTGGTCCTCGGGATATATTTGGATTTGGTTGTATCAATTAAACCCATCGAAGAAGGAAAATGACTTCTTTCATGCCAGTGTATCAAGGACTTGATCAATGAAGGGTAGGGGAAAATGGTAATTCTTAGTGGCTTTATTTAATTCTTTATTATCGACACAAATCCACCACTTTTCATTTTTCTTAGGAATGAAAAGTGGTGAGATCCACTGGCTATAGGAGATAGGGTATATAAATTTTATAGAGAGTAGCTTCTGCAATTCCTCTTTAACAATTTCTTTTAGGGAATGGTTCATTCTGCGTTGGGGTTGTCGGATGGGTCAGGAATCCTCCTTTATATATATGGTGAGTGAATATATATTGATGAATTCCCTTCATATATACATATTCCCAGGAGAATGCATTAGTATTCTCTTGTATTAATTTAATTAGCAGCTCTTTTTGCAAGGTAAGGAGTTTAGAATTAATATTTAATTATTTCCTTGGGTCAGTTTCTATATATGTACTAGTGGACTTGGTTATATTGTGGAGATGAATTGGTATGGGATCTGTCATTGTGGAGATATTGGTCAATGAATAACTTGTCTTAGTGACAAGATCCATGATTTGGTTGAGGATTTGAGAGGTTGGTTTTGAGGATGAACAAGGATTAGCTAAAGTCATTGATCATGTTATCCTTAGTATTTTCTTTAAGAGAAAGATATTGATATACTGTGAGAAATTGGTTGGAATTATCCTAATCATCATTATTCTTTCCTTCCATCCATGTAGAAAGTTTTGGTTCTATGCTTGGTCTGTCTTGGGGGTACATGATGAGTGTCTTAGTAAAATTACCATGGGATATGGTCATATTTCTAGATTTGCAACCAATGTAAGCATCGGTTGTGGCTAGCCATGACCTCCATAAAATTAAGGGGTAGCTCCCAAATTGGATTTGGGCTACAAAACCATGAAATCTACCAGATACTCCTAGGTTTCTACAGAAATCACTACATCTTCTATAATTCCTCCAGGTTTGGTAGTGGATTGATCGATTAGTTGTAAGACTGTGGAAGTTTCTCATAGGGAAGATAATCCAAGATTCTCCATATTTTCCCTAGTCATTACATGGATTGTGGATCCCAAGTTTGTCAAAGTGTTTGGGATGAGGACATCATTTATTTGAATTTCCACTATGGGGCCCTCGGGGTTTGAGTATTTGGAAGTAAAGATTCTTCCAAGCATTAAATCTACCAATTTTCTGATTATGTGAATGGTCTAAGGGTCTTTCATTTTTCTTCTTGGTTTTCTCAAGCACAATTCTCTAATGGATTTGGAATATATGGGAATGTCTTTAATCACTTGAAATAGTGGAATTCTTATGCACACATTTTTTTAACTCCCCTAAGAAGTCAAATTTAGGTTGCGTAGGGGGTTTTCTAGATTTAGCCTCTGGATAAGGAGGAGGTTATATAGTTCTTATGCATTGCAGCTAATCTAAGGCCCTAGGGGGGGTTTGTGCTTGGTCATGAGAATAGTTATTAACATGATTCACTATGGTTTATCAAACCTGTTATTCATCGTCATCTTTACAAATCATGAGAGAAATTCCTTTATTACGGTTCCTCCATGATTGAAGTTGAATATATTGACATTCTAGGAAGGTGATGGAATAAGTGGGGTAACTAGGAAGCTCAATGGTGTATGTAGGTTGTGTTGTTTTATTATTTGGTTTAATAGTAGGCTGTGAAGGAAGCTACAGGTGAGGGGGAGGATTTCTTGTAGGCAACTGAATTTGTTGTTGCAGGGGAAACTACATCAATGGGAATTAAGGTTGTTGAGGAAAATCGAAAGGAGCTTGTTGTTGGCCCCCTAAAGGAGGATTCCACCACCCCTACTTCCATGGATGGTTTTGATGTGGTGGTGGCATCCATTATTGTTGTTGGGGAATAGAGGGGTACCAAGGCTAAGATGAGTATTATAGTTGTGGGTTAGGACAAGTATCGTAAAGTTGCAAAGGATATGGACCCATTCCTGAGGGATGAGGATGCCATGGTCGCTTATGTAACACCCCAGGTTTTAAACCCCCATTTTAAATAATGTATTGTTACAATTCTGAGAGGCTAGAGTGCCCAAACAATTATTAAAAGACCAGTGTGCCCAAGACATGTAATGTTTTTATCATTATTAATAATAAATACATGGTTGGCTGCTAGAAGGATAAGGACTAGAGTTATAGGGGGCTATGATTCCACAAGAGAGGGGGATTGAGGGGATACATGTTTATTCCTATATTAATTACCCTTTTTTCCTAAGGGAGGGGATTGGTTACGTGAGCTTCTTGGGGAAGGCCATGAGGTTCTTGATTTCCCCACGAGGTTACTTAAACCCGCCTTTGGTCTTATGGGGGGGTTTGACCGATGGCTTGTTCACTCATTCCCTGTACGATCATTCATTTTCCCTCACACACTTTCATGCACCCACTTACCCATTCATTAATCCATCCTCATCCGCATCTTGTCTTGGGAAAAGGAGCTGAACTGTCGAATAATTATCCACGGGATAGTTGGCTGTAGTGGTCGCTAGTGTGATCCATCCGTGACTTGAGGCTTGCATGTCTGAGATGCGTTGAACTGTGTCCAGCGTTTCTCACAGTTGTGAGTCTTAAGAGTTCCAACATTGAGATTCTGGAACAGTTGCGATGGAGCCTGAATAAGAAGAAGGATTGCCTGAGGGACTGTGTGGCAGAGAAGGGTGGAGGTATGTTCTCTCAGGTGGTGCAAGCTGGGTAGAAGAGAGCTGGGTACTGGGATTGTTGTGAGAGCTGGGAAGCCTATGAGAGCTTGGGTGCTGACTATTTTGGGAAGCCAAGTAACACTCTAGAATCGTCCTTATGGAATCATAACCCTGGCTCGGGGGTGACGTTGTTGTTGAGATTTAGAACAATAGTGTCTACATTTGGGTGGAACATCCTTGGTATGCGGCCAATTGGTGTCATCTTTCATAAAGATAAGTGCTCTCTATTATGGTATCATTTGCATGTATATGAATGTATTTTTGCTGTGTATATTTAATTATCGTTTAATTGAATCTTTAGATTATGCATGCTTTCTGATTACTGTTGTGCATGTCGTTAAAGTCTTTCCTTTTATGCATCCTTAAATTTTAAAAAGGTATATGTAAGAGAACGAAGTCCAAGGGTGGGCTTGAAGGTAGCGTACTCAGTCCTATGGGTGGCTGGGTATGTTACAGTTTGGTATTAGAGCTTCTGGTTGAAACACTGGGTCAATATGGGTCAGGTCTGTTGGTCAGAGTCTCGTGGTCGAGATCGAACTCTGATTGCGAAGTTGAAAAGCTCAGGAGGAATGGTGTTGTAGAATCTACGCAGGAGTTGGAACATCATGGATCCTTTGTAAGGGGTTAGAAGGATTGTGGCCATCCCCTTTGACTTCGGGAGCGATCACCACTATAGGATCGGGAGAGATATGGGGTCGTTGGATTGGAGGACATGCGAACATGGGTTGTCCGATGAAAAGGAAGGAAGGGTTAAGGTCACAACCATCGGATCCCATTGGAGAGTGAGATCAACGGACAAGAGGCATTGCAGGGAACTAAGTTGCATGGGAGATAATTTCTCAAGGCGTTCACACAATCCAAACCATGGTTTCCCCAAGGGGTTACATGTCAACATCAGGAGAATTACTGGGCAAAAAGCGGGTTAATCCAAAATTGCTGATGCGCGCCCCTACAAATTGAAAGGCATGTAGTGATGTGACATGTTAGGGCTCAAACATCGAAACTACATATAGCCAAAGTAGATCCTGACCATCGATCACCAAGAGGTACGTTTTAGAAAATCAATAACTCCTAAGAAATTCGTTTGAGAGGTTTTCAGTTGAGATTTGAATCTCTTGAAGCCCGGAGAGTTGGAGAGATGAAGTAAATCTCAATCGTCCGATCATCCGAAATAAATCTCAAGTGTCGGATCGTCCAGAGTAAATCTCAAGCATCAGATCGCCTGAGGTGAATCTGGGCCGCCTGATCTAGAAGAGACGTGGCGTAAATCTGTAGATTTCGGGTGAATACTCGAAAGGATATCAACCATTGATTTTCCAAGATCCACACATCACCAGATCCATGGATTCGGATAAAAGCCAATGGGGCCGGATAAGTTTTGAAATTTTAGATTTTCGAAGTCAGAAGACCCGAAGTAAGCCTCAACCATCAGATTAAGGAGGACACATAGTGCATATCCCTGGACTCTGGATGAAGACCCGAAGTTATTCTTAGTTGTCCGATCCAGGAGGACACATGGCAACATATTGGCCCATTCGAAAATTTGGAGTTCGGGAGAATTGGAAGTGTGCCAGTATGGAAACTCCCAAAGTCCCGAAGTCCTGAAGCCTGAAGAGCCGAAGTGATGGGGCACGATAACGTCACCAGGAGGTGATGTGGACCCCAGAATTTCCTGAAGTGACGTGGCTTGCGGATGTCACCTGGGATGACATGGACACATGGTGTGTGTGCCACGTGTCAGTAATGTTTTAGCATTTGGAGTATTGAAAAGTTAGTTAGAACGTGACACATGTCACCCGCTTGATTGGGCCACGTGTCCACTTCCAGTATTTCACCACGTGGTGACAAATTGTACAGTCTAGATACTGGTCACTTCGAAGGGGAAAGATGTGACAGGTAGCGTTGGGTTGAAAAATCTCGAAGGCCCGAAGGCCGGAGTACATATCGACCGTTGATTACAGAAGACACACGTCGAAGGATCGTCGACTTTGGGTGAAAGCACTCTGGGAGAAAGTGTAGGAGGAAAGTTTGAAACTTATGAAGCCCAAAGAGCCAAAGTGATTCATAGCCGCTGATCTGTGGGAGGACACCCGTCGACAGATCATGAACTTCGAGTAAAAGCGTTCTAGGAGGAGGCAAGCGAGGAAAGTTGAGACTCCTGAAGCACGGAGTCCCGAAGTAGATCTTGATCATTGATTGTGAAAGAGGACGAGGACCGTTGATCTGCTCCTGGCTGAAAGTTCCGAAGTCCTAAAGCTCTGGACAAGATATTTTTTAGCTAAGCACAGGGTCATGGCCATTTTCATATGCATATTGAGAGCTGAGGGAAGGAGGGCTAAGGGCCGAATTGGTTGTCTTCGAGACAAAAAAGTGCTAAGGAAGGATTTAGCCGTGGTCACCTGGGAAGGTGGTTTGAAGGAAGCACCTGCATAGGATGAGATTATGTGTCATCTAAGGATAAAAATACACTTTTATTTTCAGAGAATGGGGATATGATCTCCATGAACACAAAAAAGAAAGAGACATGTAGCATCGTTTGGCAATTTTGTTTATCATATGCGTAATTCTAACAAAATGATCGCTTGCACATTTTGCAGAATTAAGGGGCTTAAGCACATCAACTCAGGATGTGTATTAAGGAAATGAAATAAGGAGAGGGAGTCTCTAGTCATGATAAGGAGGCCAAAGGATAGAATACCAGGGTTGGTAATGCAGAGACAGATTCCAATGGATGGAAGGGAAAAGAAGAACATGAAATGTTAATAGAAATAGTAAGAAGCATGAAGATGGAAGTGTAGAGCTACAAAGCAGACAATGAGAGACTGGTGAGAGATAAATTTTGGATAAATGCTCGAGTGTTGTAGAGCTTAAATCAGTTGCAGTGACAAATGAAGAAGGGATCAAACTCAAGACAAGAGGAAGAAGGCATGTGCCATGAAAGAAGGGATGATCATGGTATATTTGGTTATTCCAGAAGTGCTAGCAGAGATCATGGACACCAATCACCTCCTTACTCAGAAAGAAGGTTTTATGCAGTGGATGATCACGTAAGTCATTAAGAGGTGTCTCCTGTCAGACACCAAAGAAGGAAACAAGAGGTAGATAGTTTGCAAGGAGAGTTGAGGAATCTCAAGCCACCTTCCTTCGACGGTGAAAGAGAAAGGGAAGATGATGTCGAAGCATGGTTTCTTGGGCTCAGGAGATATTTTCAGTTGCATAACTATTCATCAAACCTGGAAGCTAGGATTTCCACCTACCATTTACATGGGAAAATTGCAATGTGGTGGGATCAACTGGAGCAAGTGGAACATGTTAATGAAAGTAGGATCACTTGGAAGTAGTTCAAGAAGTACTTCCAGAAGGAGTACCTCTCAGAGCATTTCTATGACAAGAAAATGTAGGAGTTCTTTGAACTTAGGTTGGGAAGCATGACTATGGAAAAGTACGAGAAGAAGTTCTTAGGATTATTAAAGTATGTCAAGTTCATTGGTGATGAGAAAGTGAAAATATAGAGATTTCTAAGTGGACTTCCATCCTTTTATAAGGAAAATATCAAGTATGATGAACCTAAGACCTTGATTGAGGCCATCATGAAGGATAAATACATGTATGAGCAAGGCCAGGGAAGATAATCCCTGCAAAAATCTTGGAAGGACAAGAAAAAATGCGAAGTCCGATCAGAGGAGGAAAGGATTCAAACCTCCCTTCAATAGGAATGAGCCTAATAGAAATCATCAAGATCAATATGCTAAGGGATATTTCAAGAAGGAAGATTCCTTAGGGAAAAGAGGAAGACCACCAATCCAATGTTGGGGATGAAAGGAAGATCACTTGTACAAGGATTGCCCACATAGAAAGGACATAGTGAAGACTGTGCACAACATCCAAGAGGCTACAACAGTCAAAAATATGGGAAGAATATATGCAGCTTTAGATGATCGAAAAGTAGAGTACCAATCCAATATGATCAAGGTGGAAGGTAAGATCATAAATCAACYTGTTGCTATTTTGATTGATTCAGGAGAAAGTCATTGCTACATTGATCCTAAGATAGTGGATAGATTACATTTGGAGAAAAGAAAACTTGGAAAAGAAATTTTGGTTCAGTTAGCCACTGGAACCAAAAGAAGAATCCATGATATGGTCAAAAGTTGTTCCATAAGTCTTAATGGCGTGAATACTAGTATTGATCTAAATATCATACCATTGGGGTCTTATGATATTCTGATTGGAATGGATTGGTTGGACAAGCATCATGTTGTCCTAGATTGTCATAACAAGACATTTACCTATCTTGATGGAAATGGAAAACATAGCACTGTGAAAGGAGTTCCAATACCCATCTCTATAAGGGAGATTTCAGCCTTACAGCTAAAAAGATGTTTTAGGAAAGGATGTCAATTTTATGCAGCTCATGTGGAACAGCCAGATAATACAAAGGGTTCAAGCCTTGAATATTTCTTGGTACTACAAGAATTTGAAGATGTATTCCAAGAAATACTTGGATTGCCACCAAGAAGGGAGATAGATTTCTCAATTGATTTAGTGCCAGGAGCTACCCTGGTGTCAAAAACACCTTACAGAATTAGCACACTAGAGTTAAAATAATTACAAATGCAGTTGGAGGAATTTTTGAAGAAAGGGTACATACGTCCAAGTGTTTCACCTTGGGGAGCACCAGTAATTTTTGTCAAAAATAAGGATGGAACCTTGAGGTTGTGTATTGACTTCCAAAAAATGAACAAGTACACTATAAATAACAAGTATCATCTACCCTGAATTGATGACCTCTTTGATCAGCTAAGAGGAGCAAAGATATTTTCAAAAATTGACTCGAGGGCAGGATACCATGAGGTAAGAATCAAGGAAGAAGACATTCATAAGACAACCTTTAGGACTAGGTATGGGCATTATGAATTTGTAGTGGTGCCTTTTGGACTGACCAATGCACCAGTTGTCTTCATGTGCTTAATGAATGGCATATTTAGGAATTATTTGGATAATTTTTTCATAGTATTCCTGGATGACATACTTATATATTCTAAGTATGAAGAGGAGCATGAACATCACTTAAGACTACTATTGAAAGTACTGAGAGAACATCAGTTGTATGCCAAGTTGAGTAAGTGTTTTTTTTAATCAAAAGAAGATACATTACATGTGACACATTATTTCAAAGTAGAGAATAGCAATAGATCCAGAGAAGATCAAAGCCATTAGAGGATGGCCAACACCCAGAAATGTGTCAGACGTCATATCTTTTATGGGATTAGCTGGCTACTACAGAATTTTCATAGTAAGGTTCTCTAAGATTTCGCATCCCACCACTTCTTTGCAAAAGAAGGGAACTAAATTTGAATGGACACTCAAGTGTGAAAAGAATTTTACTCTGTTGAAGGAATTACTTACTAGTGCACCTATGTTAAAGATTGTTGACCCAAATGAAAGTTTTGTGGTATGTACAGACACATGTAAGGAAGGAATTGGGGGAGTCCTCACGCAAAATGGACATGTCATTGGATATGAGTCCAGAAAGCTTAAGGAACATGAGAGGAACTATGCCACCCACGATTTGGAACTTGCTGCCATTGTTCGCGCCTTGAGGATGTGGAGGCATTATCTCATGGGGAAGAAATTTGAATTAAGGACATACCATATTGGCCTGAAGTATCTTTTTCAACAACCAACATTGAATGCCAGGCAAAAAATATGGCTGGAATTTTTAAGTCATTATGACTTCGATATCAAGCATATCAAGGGAAATGAGAATTATTTGTCGATGCACTTAGAAGAAGAGTGTATATCATGCATGCTACTGCTGTCAGTATGCATCAGTCAGACTTGAAGAGCAGAATTTTAGATGGTCTTGTTACAGACCAACATTACCTACAGGTAAAGGAAAACTTACATCAAGGAGATGTACAACAGAAAATAAAGGAGTATGAGATAAAGGAAGACATACTACTCATGCATAAAAATAGAATCTATGTTCCTAGTTCTGGAGAACTGATGAATTTAGTACTAAAGGAAATCCATGATGTCCCTTATGCTGGACATCTCGATTACCAGAAAACAATTACAATAGTAAGAAGCCAGTTCTTTTGGCCGGGAATGAAGAAGGATGTTGTTGATTACACCGCTTGATGTATGGAATGTTAGAAGGTGAAGGTTGAGCATAGGCACCCAACGGGTTTGCTGCAACCATTGCCAATCCCATAGAAGAAATGGGAAGTGATTACCATGGATTTCATCACAACATTACCCAGAACGAATAAGCAACATGATTCAATCATGGTGGTGGTTTAAAAATTAACAAAGTCTGCTCATTTTGTGCATGTGAAGACAACGCATACAATGGCTAATATTGCAGAAATTTTCATGAAGGAAATTGCTAGGTTGCGTGGGATACCTAGGACAATTGTCTCGACAGAGATACAAAGTTTACCTCCAATTTCTGGAGGGGATTGTTTAAAGTATTTGGCACAAATCTAAACTTTATCATAACATATCATCCCCAAACAGATGGGAAAACAGAGAGATTCAATCGAATAATTGAAGACATGTTGAGAATGTATGTGATGGATAATCCATCTAAGTGGGAAGATTACTTACACTTGGTTGAGTTTGCATATAATAATGGGTATCAAGATTCATTGAGAATGAGCCCATTTGAAGCCTTGTATGGTAGGAAATGCGATCAAGCATAATTTAAAGGCAACTCAGGATAGACAAAAAGTTTATGTAGACAAGAATAAGACAGCTAGAGAATTTAAAGTAGGGGAGCATGCACTTTTGAAAGTGAAACCCAAGAAAATCTCTTTGAAATTGGGTAGTTGTACAAAGATGGAAGGCATATTTTGTGGTCCATTTGAAATATTAGACATTATAGGGACATTTGCATATATGCTTGCATTGCCTACTTGCATGAATGTGCATAATGTATTTCATGTCTCTTTACTAAAGAAATATGTACATGATCCTAACCATGTTATTGATTGGCATCTGATTCAGGTAGAGACAGAGGGAGATTTTCAGGTTCAACCAGTGAGGGTATTGGAAAGAAAAGTCAAAATGTTATGGAATCGAGTTATAGAGATCGTAAAAGTTCAATGGACCTACTACGGTCATGAAGATGCTACCTGGGAGCATGAAAATGCCATGCGGCCAGAGTACCCACAACTTTTTGAATAAATTTAAGATTTCGATCTCTCTTTTGTATATGCACTGAGGACAGTGCCAAAATAAGGGGGAGGGAATGTAACACACCAATTTTTGAACCCCCATTTTAAATAATGTATTTTTACAATGCTGAGAGGCCAAAGTGCCCAAACAATTATTAAAAGGCCAGTGTGCCCAATACATGTAATTTTTTTATCATTATTAATAATAAATACATGGTTGGTTGCTAGATGAACAAGGACTAGAGTTATAGGGGGATATGATTCCACAAGAGAGGGGGCTTGAGGGGATAAGTGTTTATTCCTATGTTAATTACCCTTTTTGCCTAAGGGAGGGGATCGGTTACGTGAAATTCTTGGGGAAGGCCAAGAGGTTCTTGATTTCCCCATGAGGTTACTTAAACCCACCTCTGGTCTTATGGGGGGCGGGGTTTACTGATGGCTTGTTCGTTGATTCATTTTACGATCATTCATTTTCCCTCACGCACTTTCATGCACCCACTTACCCATTCATTGATCCATCCTCATCCACGTCTTGGCTTGGGAAAGGGAGCCGAACTGCCGAACAATTATCCACGAGATAGTTGGTTGTAGTGGTCACTAGTGTGATCCAACCGTGACTTGATGCCTACATGTCTGATATGTGTTGGCTTGTGTCCAGCGTTGCTCACAGCTGCGATTCCTAAGAGTTCCAACATTGATATTCTGGACCAATTGCGTTGGAGCCTGAATAAAGAGAAGGACTTCCTGAGGGACTACGTGGTAGAGAAGGGTAGAGGTTTGTTCTCTCGGGTGGTGCAAGATGGGTATAAGAGAGCTAGGTGTTGGGATTGTTGTGAGAGCTGGGAAGCATGTGAGAGCTTGGGTGCTGACTGGTTTGGGAAGCTAAGTAAAACTCTAGAACCGTCCTTGTGGATTCATATCCCTGGCTCGGGGGTTACACTGTTGTTGAGATTTGGAACAATAGTGTCTATGGTTGGGTGGAACGTCCTTGGTCTGCAACCAGTTGGTGTTATCTTTCATAAAGATAAGTGCTCTCTGTTATGGTATCATTTTCATGTATATGAATGTATTTCCGCTGTGTATATTTAATTATCGTTTAATTGAATCTTTAGACTATGCATGCTTGTTGATTATTGGTGTGCATGTCGTTAAAGTCTTTCCTTTTATGCATCCTTAAATTTTAAAAAGGTATATGTAAGAGAACGAAGTCCAAGGGAGGGTTTGAAGGTAGCGCACCCCGCCTGTGGGTGGATGGGTATGTTACAGTTTCTGAGAGATGAAATATACATGTTCATTTTATGTGTTTTCATATTGGTAGATTACATTTATCCCCAATAAATAAGTGAAACTATTAGTGGCATGATCTTGCTTGCAAATTCCACATATCTCAAGTCTATTCAGTGGGAACTCCTCCAAAGGGTGCTTCTTGTGGCACTTGGGGAAGAATATTGACAGAGCTAGCTCTACTTCCTCTTTCTTATTTTTGATCTATAATGTGTACATATGTGAAATCAGAGAACTAAGGATGTCGATTTTGAAATGTTCCAGTAGATTGCCAATTTTTTCTCTAGTAATGCCTCTCCCTAGGGATTTAGTAATCCAGACTATCATTTCCCTAAGCCCTTTTCCTGGCATGGAATATTCTCTCGAGTTTATTTTTCAAATCTCACATATTTCTACATAACTCATTTGGGAGACATCTCTTTTCCCCATGAGATTTAGGATATCAATGCAATCTTCCCTAATTCCTCTCAGCAACATAATTCGTAAAGTTTATTTGTCCAATTGACTTTGTTTTGACCATTGCATATTATACTTGAACTGTTATACATAGTCTTCCATACTTTCATCCTCCTTTTAGGACACCCTCAAAACTTCTTCTTTACGATACTTGTCCTTGCAATAGTCCCGGTACTTGCCTAAAAATACCTTCTTCATTTCTTCCCATGTTCCAATGTTGTTTCCACTAAGCCCCATGAACCATTGGAGTGTTGCATTTTTCAATGTGGTAGGGAATAGTTTTAACTTCTTAGCACCTGAAACATAGTCATAGCTCATACAAGAACATTGAATTCAAAGAGAAATGTATCCGGGTATTTTCTTGTGTTCCATTGAAGTTTTGAAAGGTTTAAGGGGGAACATTATTCATTTTTTCTACGCCTCTTGGATTTCTGATTGAAAATTGGAATGTGCTAGTCTCTTCCTTGACAATTCTTGCTTCTCCTTTTTCCATCTTATGCAAAATAAATTGGAAGTTAATTAAGTATACGAAAGAAGGGGATTCTTCTTGGTCCTGAACTGGATTTGGATAGAATTCTATATTGGTATTCCTGCTAATAATTTCTTATGTATTTTCTATATTTGTA
Source organism: Picea engelmannii (assembly GCA_009831015.1). NCBI lineage: Eukaryota > Viridiplantae > Streptophyta > Pinopsida > Pinales > Pinaceae > Picea > Picea engelmannii. The sequence continues at coordinate 308,578 of ML776564.1, forward strand.
GTGGGGAATATAAGTTCTTCCTCTACTAAAGAAGTGACCTCTATTGCAGGACTAATTGAATGTACTGATTCTAGAACTGGAGTTATAGGCTTCCTTTTTTCTGAAGAGATGGCTATAGGCTCTTGATAATTGGTGTTCATTGAACCCTCTCCTTTGATTGATTTTCCTACATGGTTAGTATCTTAGGTGTTTTTTACAGAGTTACTAAATCTACCTTGAGGATCTCTAGTTCTTCTCAGGAATTAAAAAAAACATTCCAAACTATGCAAACTCTAACTAAAAAGAAAATGTGTTTATCGTTTGACAGAGTAAGAGGGTTGCAACATATTTCTCTATGAAACAATTGTGTCTCAATGTGTCTTATAATCTCTTACTCATTTTTTTCCTCTTTTACACCCCTTATATTTTCTCCTATGTAGACAAAACATGAACTTCAAACCAATGCCAGAATATTATTGCGCCTTCAATAACTCCTTGACAATGACACCAAAATGACAAGTATTTTAATCACCTCTCTATTTCAATATCAAGGCAACCAAGGGTCTATGCATTAAATTGTCAACCCATGGTTCTCTTTGAACTTGTGAGCTACCATGCAATATATATGTAGGTCACAATTAGTCTTTCACTATTTTTTTTTTTGTAGTTGTAGTTTCAATAATTACCTTTGCTAGCAGAATATAAATAGTTCACAAGTTTTGGAAAGGCTCTACAAACTTTGGAAAGAGATGATAATCAGTCTTGCAGGAAGTAAACTGACTAATGGTATTGTAGGAAATGAATATCACACTTTTTGAAAGAAAATCAATTATCTAATGTGCTAAAAAAGAAATTCACACTTGTAGAAAGGAAATTGATTAAATAATTGCACCAAAGGAAAGTTAATTTGGAAATGAAACTGATAAATCACTTGCAAGAAAGAAAAATTAACTAATTGTTGGAAGTGAAAACCTAAATCTTGCCAAGATGATCATTATTATTACTAAGAACAATATGTGATTATTTGATTAAGAACGTTCATTCATGGTATTTCATTGTGATTCTAAACTTTTATAAACCCAAACTTAAGAAATAATTGCAATTACAAACCAACATGATTATGATGACTCTGAAGCAACTGAGAATCTTTAAATTGTAAAAGAAATAAAACTTTGTTTTTGTAATAACGCTATTCACGAATACTAGGAATATTTCAGTCACACATAAACCAATCTTAATTAAGAATGATAATTTAGACCTATTTAAAGGAAATATACACATCAAAAAATATTGATCTATTAAAAAAAACAACACTACTTTAGTCAAGCCCCGAATGACAATTCAATTTGAAAGGAAACAATAGTATTCTATCAATTGAAAAAGAATTAATCTACCCCATTGAAAATGCATACTTTTTCGAATAAATACTATTAATAATAAAATTATACAAACTTAGATAACACTACAAAACTTTTCATATTGGATATGGGCCCTACATCCTCAAAAAGAGCGTTGGTAAAGAAATGTAACAACTACAAATCCACTTCAAGGACACATAAAGATGGAAGCAGGAACCAAGCTCGAACAATTTTAAATTAAGCAATACTTGAATACAATAAAATAAAGTTTCAACATATTCTCTCCATATCCTATAGGGGTAGGTGGTCAAACAATCATTCCCTAATTCATACTAAGAAAATATGTATTTAGACATTCTTGAGAACCTATGGTTCTCAATCTATCTTACTAGTTATCAACAAACCATATTTTTCTTCTCTACATTTTAGTACAGGAGATTTCTAGTTCATTGACCCGTGACTAACTATTAACTAACTTTAAACATAAAATACATATCATGTCTGTCTTTATTTGAAACCACATGACATCCAAAGCATATCATAGTTGTGTTCCATGCACGTAGTCTAAGTTGGCAGGATTCTCTCCTCGTGAATCTTGATTTTGTTTTACGGTTCTTATCATTTGGCCACGTTTTGTTCCAGATGTTATGTAGCCTAGTGGTAGCACATTTTGTAGAATCAGGGTTTTGCGGCCTTATTGTAGTTTCCCCATAGCTTATCAATAATCTAACTACGAGTTTCTTGTAGCTCATTAATGGTATGGTTGTGAGTTTCTTGTTGCTTCCCTACAACTCATCAATGGTCTAGTTGTGAATTGTTTGTAGCTTACTTGCAACTCATCAATGTTTTGGTTGTGAGTTTCTTGTAGTATAAATAGACCATACATCATGTCAATAATTGTAATTACATAATATGAACTATTTATGATCAAATAGCCAACATAATATGACAAAATGCAGACTAATAAATACATTTTTCCAAAATTGTATCTTGAGAACAATGTTGGAAAATTGGTTTTCATTGATGTCAACCCTAGAAGAAGTCTAGAAGCCTCTAGAAGTGATGGGTGTATTTGAAGGAATATCCAAATTGGTCCCTTTTGGTGTAGCTCTAATTGTGGCCCTCATGGGAAGACGCTTTGGAGATTGGAGAAAAAAAAGTATGAAAGGCATCATAACTACATGCAAAACCATAATAGATGGATAGTCCTTGTCATACCATTTCCAACGGTAGGTGGTACACCATGTGGTTCCTCACGATTGAGAATTTATACCCTCTTAAAGATGAAGCCCTGAAGTTTGGTTAAAAATCCCCTAAATGATTGCAAAAAGAAGTTATAAGTCGGCCCCAAAATCAGGCAAAGGAGAAAAGTTGTTGCAAGAAAGAAGTTACAAGTCGACTCAAAGATCAAGTAAATAAGTTACTTGGAAGGGTATAAATACACATCAAGAACCTCTCATTTTACGTCCAAGCAAGTGTGTGTTTGTAGAATGGAGCTAGCCTAAGTAGGTCTACACTTGTCCTAGGAGGATTGATGATCTCAACAAAGCGAATCTGGCCTAGGAGAAAGGAGGTCAAGGAGAGCGAAGTGTATGGAGGTGACAATACCAGTTTTCTGAGGTTATATGTGGTTTGTAGAAGGGTGAAGTGTGTATATACATGGGTTGTAGATGGATGAATCACGTATAGGGTATACATGGATTGCAGTAAAGCAAAGCACAGGTGTTCGTACGTTGAAAGTGGACAAATCACATATTTGTGCAAAATTTTGAAGAAGGTGTTATTCTCTTAATGTTGAAGTTGAGGAAGGTTTGATGGTTTGAGATCTTATGCTACAGGTTTTCACATGATAAAAGGTATGGTTTTCTATATGTTTTTATGTTCATATCTTAGAAGTTATGGTATATGTTTGAGGCATATCTTGGTGACTATGGTATATGCTTGAGGCATATCTAAGAGGTTATGGAATATGCTTTGAGGCATCTCATGAATGGTTTGACACATGTTTGATGCATATTTTGGCACGTGCTTGAGGCATGTATTGAATGTTCATGGCACATGGTTGATGCATATCTTGATGGTTATGGTATATGGATTGGGGCATATCAAAGATGTTTTGGCACATGCTTGAGGCATATCTTGATACATGGTTTGAGGCATATCTTTGGTACATGGTTTGAGGTATATCATGGATGCTTTGGCACATGATTGAGGAATATTTTGGCACATGGATTAATGCATATATTGGTGATTTTGGGCATATGATTTGGGGGATGTTATTGGTGATCTTGGCATAAGATTCATGTGGTTGAACTAGTTTTGATTATGTTGATGTATCAGTATCAGTGACAGGTTGGAGATGATGATGTATCAGTATCAGTGACAGAAACAGTGACGGTCTGATGATGATGATGTATAAGTATCAATGACAGAAACAATGGCAAATTAATGATGATGATGTATCAGTTTCAGTGATAGCAACATTGGCAGGTTGATTCTCTCATTTATTATTTCGGGAGAAAGGAAGGGGAAAGTAAAGGGGGTTGGAGCCTCCTTTTATTTGGTGCTGGAGAATCTAGGGAGTTGGATATTCCTTCAATTTGGATCCTATAAACTAGGGGGTTGGATCCTCCTTGCAATTGGTGTTGGATACTCTAGGGAGTTGGAGATTCCTTTAGATTGGAGCCTGTAAACTATAGGGGTGGAGCTTCCTTCTAGTGGGTGCTGGAGAATTTAGGGAGTTGTTTCTTCCTTCGGGTTGGAGCCTATAAATAATGGGTTGATGTTGGATAATCTTGGAAGTTGGTGCTTCTTATGGATGTAATATTCAAGATATATATTAAAAAGCATTGTGGTTTTCTCTCATTTTGGTTTCCATGTAAAACTCTTGTGTATTGTGTATAGCTGGTCATATGTTGATGATATCTTGAATGAAATCATATGTGATAAATTGTTGATAACTTAATTTTTACATTTTATGGTTGAAAATGATAAAACATACTCAATGATGATTCACCCCCCCTCTTCAGTATTGGTGAATATTCCAACAACTGGTATCAAAGCGGGTCCTTCAGAATCAGTCTAACCACTGGAAGGCAGATCATGGATTACATAGATAATGGAACATTGGTGTTTGATGGTCAGAATTATGAGATATGGATCTCAAGAATGAAAGTATTTTTAGATGCATAGGGGTATGATATTTGGTACTCAGTTGTTACAATATACATCGCTTCAAAGAAACCTCCTAAGACTGCATCCAATAAGGAATTAAAAAGGAACAAAAAAATAGAAATGTATGTCATCCTGGATGGATTACCTAATTTAGTAAAAGTCAAGGCGGAACAATGCTTATCAACCAAAGAGATTTGGGATAAGATATATAATCTCTAATCTAAGGAATCTATTCTTGTAATCACAAAGCCAGAGCATGTTTATTAGAATAAAGAAGATGATGAGATAGAACGCGAGGAAATAAGTTCATCATGTTAGACAAATCTAGAAGAAGAAACTGGAAATGGTATGGTAGATCATAAAGCAGAATTCGTATGTGCCCTAGAAATACAGAGAAAATAACTTGAGGATGATGAAGAAGATTATGAAGAAGGTGAAGTGGATCTTGATGCAGAACCAATCAACGCTTTGAGTGATCTAAAAGGAGAAATAAATAAAAACAAGTCACTCAAGGAAGAATTGATCAAGCTGAAGGAGGGTTCTCAAAACCCTAAAAAAATTTTGAATCAGTCCAACAAATTATCATAAATATAAAGGTTCAACTGGAAGAATCCAAAGTGATTGCAGAAAACCTCAAATATCAGTTGGAAGAAACACAATGTTTGGAAGTCGAAATAGTATCACTAAGAAAGGAATCAGAGAAGAGAGAATAAATTTTGACAAGTCATCTTAAGGAAATATTTGAGGACTTAAACAAGCTTGAAGTAGAATTTAGTCAACAAGAAAGAAGACTTGAAGAAGAAATCATCTCCTTGAAAACCCAACTTGAAGAAGAAAATAAAAAAGAAGAAGCAATGAATATCTAGATAATGAATAAAGAAGAATATTGTGAGCAGATTGAAGAAGAATTCATCTCATTGAGTGTTGAAGTTGACAAGCTCAACAAGAACTTAAAGGGCTCTCAAGTACTAGAAGATATTCTCAACAATCAAAGGTCATCATTCAATAAAGCAGGTCTTGGATAGATTGGTGAGGCCTCATGCAAGGAATATATAAATGCTAATCCCAACAAGAGCATCAAAGAGAGAGGAATCTCCACACAACCAATAATGAAACTTGAAGAGAAGTGTTCCAGATTCCCAGAAAAGAAAAATGAAGAGAATACCAAGAACTATCCAGAAATTTTCAAAGGAAGGAATCATGGTCAGAAAGAGTCAAAAAGTGATGAATGCAGAAGAGGTATATCTCCAAGAATACCTTCTATCTCTAGGTATCAAAGAAGTTTCAATCATTGTGAAGGAAACAACAAAAGAGAAGATCGTGATCAGCTAAGGCATGAATTCAAAAGGAATACATCACAAAGAGGATCATTGACTTCCAGGTATCAAAGTTTCTTTCATGGTTATTGTTTTACTTGTAATAACTTTGGACATAAAGTTGTATATTGTAGATCATATGGAAGAAATGCCCAAGAAAGAGATGTTTATGCACCCCCTTACAATATTGAATGTTACAAATGCCACAACTATGGACATATAGCTTGTGATTGTAGAATCTTGATGAAGTCTTTCTTGAAGGAAAACATTGATATCATATACAAGAAAGTTTGGATAAGAAAGAAAAAACAAGAAGAACAGGTGAATGAAGAACTCAAAGAGATCATACTCACAGGATTTACAGAATTTAAAAATCATGACGAATCTATAGACAAAGAGAAAGATGTCATAATTCAGAACGATGATCCTGCAACAAAGCAAGATTATGTATTGTTCTAGGCCATTTGGCTTGGAGACTCTATTACACATTATTTTCGTCATCCCTATGACCGTTAATGATGTAAACCTATATGTTGCCTTCAGAGGGGTCAGTGGCCTAATTTCCTGAAGAAAGAAGGGAGAAGAACTTTTCCTAAGAAAAGAAGTTGCATTCTCCTTTGTAAAAACCCTATTAAAGAGGATGTTCGCAGGTTTCTATATAGGCAGGGTGCGAAAATGCCTGATTTTCGCAGGTTTCACCATAGCTAGGTTGCGAAGTGTTCGCAGGTTGCTATATAGGCAGGGTGTGAAAATGCTCATACCTAGGAAAGATTAGCATCTTCTCGATGCTTCTAGATAGAGAAACTTCCATGGTGAGGTGGCATCCAAATGGTTTGGATCTTACTCACTTTCATGATTTAGTGGGATCATCCTAACCTCCTCACCTTATCCTCTTCAACTTATAAAAGGAGAGGAGCTCTCATGGAGAAAGTTAGCTTTTG
>ML776564.1:315395-353851 GCA_009831015.1 Picea engelmannii
GCTCTCATGGAGAAAGTTAGCTTTTGATTTTGGAGCTTGGATTGGATTGAGCTTTGGAGATTGTTAGCTTGGCTAGATGAGCCATTTTGTCAAGATAGATTGTGAATATTATCAGATCTATGCTCTCAGAATTCTTGGAGTGGGAGTGTGTGGGGAACGAAGGACAGTTGGAAGGGACCTTATGAAATCAAGGCCATGGTTGTAATTTCTCTTTCACATTTAATATGATACAGTAATATGATTCTTTCATATAAAGCTTGTTGTGTTTTATTGTATGATTCCTTGATCACATACATAGGTTTATATTGAGTTTATGCTATTACTATCATACATAGGTTTATATTGAGTTTATGCTATTACTATCACTTTGGTTTGTTGTGTTCTTTTGCAGGATCATCATTGTATGAGTGTTGGAACGGAGATAGGATGGCGAGAGGAAGCGACGTTTAAACGGTATGTCACCTATCCCTCTTTAGTTAGTCAATTCAATATTTAAAACTTAAGGAAAGCATCATGTTCTAGTGTTTTTTGTTCTAGATCTAGGTGGATCTAGGGAGATCAGTTAGTGCTTGTACCTAACGATTTATCCCATAACAAACTCCTAGTAAATGTGAATGCTGAAGAGGATTCTAAGCAACAATTATTACAGATTGAAGAACTATATTTCGAGTAGTCTGAAGTGTTTGCAGTTTTTGTGAAGGTAGATTATGAATGGTCTAGTTACAGAATATCTCATGATAGATTGGTTGATTAAGGAGAACTTTTAGAAACACATCCCCATGCAGGTATGAAGAGGTTAGCTGGCGGTTATGAGGAATATCATTGGCACACATTTGAAGTAGAAATTCATGATCGTATAAGAGGATTCCAAGCATGTATTCAAGAAGGGATATACTCATTACAAAATGTTGCATATGTGTAGAGTTTGATTTGAATATAGAGCATACTAGTGGACATGTTTGATTCAACTTGAGAAGAAGTAATATGTGGTGATCAGTTGCGACAAATAAATAAAGTGGCAAATGGGTTAGCATTGTATGCAATTGAGTAGCAGAATTATATACAATTTTGTGACATGTAGACAAAGATGAATTCATGAGATATTTGGCAGGTTTAGAAGAAAATACTTGACATGAACCAGAGAAGATACATGACAGTGGATGAAAGCATGAGCTCAAGAGGAATTGCATAAAGACTTGTCATTATCATCAAGAAGAATGTTCAGTAATGAATATGACTCAGAAACGATGCATGTTGAAAGGTGGAACCAGCTAGTCACAGGAAGACAAGTTGTGAGAGGCACAACAAGACATGGGTGTTGTAACTTGAGATGGTTTATGGCTGTTTAGAAACCATGTCAAGACATCTTTGAAACTACCTTAGGCCACAAGATAGATTTTGGACTAGAAGGGGCTCCCTCAGAAATAACCAAAATTGATTGCTCACTGTCACCAAGCAAAATCTCTCACATTAAGCACAGGATGCCATATTTGAATGAATTAAGAGAAGGATAAACAAGGCAGGATAAAAGATAGCGGACTAGAAAATAGATTGTAAACCTTTCATATCAAAAGCCTAATCCATTGGACATGGAGTCTCACATAACATAACACAAAATTCGATAGGTGATAGATTGAGGAAAATAAGAAAACATAAATCTAAAAAATCAGAGAGGGCATGAGCAATCTCTATCAATCCAAGATGAAGAAAATAAGTTGGGCATAGAGATCACGAATCCAACATATGAAATGAACATTTGAATATGGGCATCAAATGAATGAATCCAAGAACAAGATATTCAAAAATGTAATTTTGATTATAGTATTTGAACGTATACATCGTCACAAAAGGTCATAGCATAAATATTTTAACTATCTCAAGAATACACTCATTGACAGTGGAAGTTATATCAAATTGTTCAAGCTGCATATCAAAATTGCATTGAAAGAATAGACATGGAATTATAAGAAACTTAACACATTAAACGTGAAGGAAAATAGGGCTCTATTATATTGAGGGATGAATCCAATGAACGATTCTCTGTGATTCAGAAATTTACAAAAGGATGGTCTCATAGGCTCATCCTCCAAGAAAATACAGTATTCACTTTGCCAAAAACTTCTTAGCCTATCTCCATTTCATTGAAGCTCTTCTCCTTCTTTTATAATCCTTTGAGAGTTTGTTTGACTTCCTTGATCTTTGGCTTCAAATCTCATCAATCCAAATCGTTAGGCTTCAAATCTTCATTGACCACCTACAATCCAAACCATAAAATCAAATAAGACAAAAAAGATCTTATAAAATCAACTAAACTCAATAAAACTAAATCTAAAATAACAAATTTAAAACTAAAAAGTTAAACTAAAGTAAACAAATAAATTAAAAACTTAAACTAAACTAAATTAATAAAAATTAAAATAATGAAACTAAAATAAAAGAAAAACTAAATTGAACTTATACAATCTAATAAGTTAACAATAATTAAATCTAATGAATTAAAATCTAGGTTAACAATAATAAAAACGAAACTAAATCTTAAACTAAATTAAATTAAAAACTACAGTGATTCTAAAAATAAATAAAACTAAATCTCATCAAAATAAAACTAAAACTAAGGTGAAGTAAAATAAATACTAGAATTAAAAATTTAGAATTATATGAGGAAAACTCGAATGTTATATAAACGGGTATGATCCATTATTATCTGGTTACTTTAATGCATAAGTTCGTAGACAGGGTAAAACAGTTGAAATTTTTTATTTTTAAATTAATCTCCTATCTCTAGATATTCTTAAAATAATGATCATGTGAATCGATCATCTTCCTCCGCGTGTCGATAATTAAGTGACCTGGTGTACTCCTCATTTGTATGCAAATTAACTTAAGTTGGCACATTTGCACCTTACGATTTCATAAATATTTGCTCAGAGATATGATGACGTGGTGATTCCGAGATTTGGAGGGATGGTGGCACCTTTGTATTCAATGATACACGCGATGAGTCTTGTAATTATGTCCATTTCTTCCCTTCATCTCACCTTTGGCACTTATTCTTAATGAACCCTTTTAATTCAACATATTAGAAATATTTACACATGGGAGCAGAAAGTGATAACAACATAAAAGAAATATGTGAAAGGAAAAAAAATTAAGTGAAACATGTAAAAATATGTTTAAGTGAAATTTGAGGTTTCCATAAAATATAAAATCTGAGGTTTCCATATAACTTTTTAAATTTTCACAAAATTTAATTTGACGTTTCAACCATATAAAATTTGGGGTTTCATTTAGGAATTTTGAGGCTATTTGAATTTTGAGAAAAGAATAATCAACCAATTTTTATCGAAAGTAAAGCTTTGTAAAAATTTATGCCTTTCTTTAAATTAAAAAATACTTTTCCGTCTTCAAACTTTAACATATTTTCTTTTAAGACGTAAGAAGAACACTTCGTAAGAAGAACACTTATGAAAATGTCTTAATTGAATTAATTTCATGTCTAGAGCCATGTAGTTAGATTCAACCAGTAATTGGCAAGTCTTTGTCCCTTTATCAGCTTTGTGGGTTTGATTTCCAATTCATATTCCCGAAGTTTGGCAACCCATTTACCCCTTCTCCCTTCACTATTGGGTTGTGTGAGAATGTCCTTTATTGCACTAGTGGGTACATAAAAAAATATCTAAGGGTGCAATATATAATCTTTGAACACTTTTGATGCCTTGACCAGGGCATATGCTTGTTTCTCCATGTTTTTATATCTGAACTCAATGTCTCTCAGAGCTCTACTAAAGAAGGCTATGGGTTTCCCTTGATTTTCTTCATTTTTTTGCAACAATACAACAACTATGATATGTTCTGAAGAAAAAGAGAAGATGGAGAACTCTTTATCATAATTCGAGTTGGCCAGAACTAGAGATTCTCCCAATGCATCTTTGAACTGTTAAAATGGATCTTTAGCTTCAATAGTACACTTTAATTCATGGTTTTTCTTTAACATGTCAATGATATGATTTACCATTTCAGCAAAATTGGGGACAAACCTCCTTAAAAAAATGATTCTATCGAGGAAGGATTGTATTTCCTTTTTGTTCCTAGGAAAGGCAATTTGTTTGATGGCCTCTACTCTCTCGAGATCTATCTTCACCCCTTATTTGGATACTATATGACCTAGGCGCTTTCCTTCTGTCATGGAAAAATAAGACTTCTTTGGATTTAAAGACACGCCAATTTTCCTGCACTTCACAAAAGTATGCCTTAAATGCTTGATGTGATCCTCATCTATCTTTGAAAATACAGTCCTATCATCAAGATAGATAACAACGATTTTTTTTTTTCTCCCACAAAGGCTATATCCATAGCTCTTTGGAATGTGGATCATGCATTAATCAAACCAAAAGGCATTTTATCATACATGAAAGTTCCCCATGGGGTTGTGAAGGTTGTCTTTTCCCTATCTTCAAGATGCATTGCCACTTAGTTATATCACGAGAAACCATCCATCATGGAGATTTTATTTTCTCCCACTACTTTTTGCAGTATGTGATCCATCTTAGACAAAGGGTAGTTATCCTTAAGAGAGAATTTGTTCAGGTTCATGAAATTCACACAAAAAATTATTTCGCGACTCTTTTTCTTGACTTGAACCAAGTTTTCCACCCATTCAGAATATGTAAGGGGAATTATAATCTAAGAATCTAGAAACTTCCTCATTTCTTTCTCAATCATACGTAGCAAAAGAGGATTAACTTATCTTCGTTTTCTGCCTGAAATGCTTAGTACCAAGTTTGAGGGGTATTATGTGTTGTATGATGCTAGTATCATAAGTATTTAAGTCTTCATATTTCCAAGCAAAAACATCCATGCACTCTTTGAACAACTGCAAGTATTTTTTTGTGTGCTCAACAAGGATCTCATTTGACAGTTTTATGTATTTAGGTTCTTCTTCAATCCCCACATTACAATCTTTGGTGTTATGATCCTATGGAAGAACTGTTGGCTTCACAGGTACATCATTTATGTCAAATAGTTGGTCCAATGGTACCAACCCTTTTGGAATAAAATTATTCTTGAGACGAAGAACTTTATGCTCAACCATGTACCCATTGAACTCAAGAGTAATCTCATTTTCTCCCTCAACCATTAACTTAGAATCTTCTTCATCATCTGAGTCTATGTGAGTATTTTCAAACTCATATATCAATTCCATGAACTTTTTAATTTGTTGGTCATCTTCAAAAACTTGTCAGTGTTTGATATTGCCAGGGATGGATGGTTTGTATCTCATCTCAATTTCATATTTCACTTGAGGATTGGATGGTGTTTTAAAAGTACTGGTCATTACTGTTAAGGAATCATCCTACTGGTTAAACTTTTTTAAAATAGAATAAATATTAAAGGCTTCATAAAAATTATCAATCAAGTCCCATACCTTATTTCTATATGTTCTCATCCTTGGATGTTTGGTCTGGTAGGAACCTTTGATTTGTTGCACCACTAGTTTTGAATCACCAAATACCACCATCTTGGTAATTTGCATCTTTCTTGTTGCCTCCAAGCCTAGAATCAAGGCTTCATATTCAGCTACATTATTGGTGGCCTCAAACTCTTGTTTGTAGGATATATGGGTTTCTTTCTTGATAGGAGAAATGAATACTACACTAGATATCACTCCTTCCTTTGAATATGCCCCATCAAAAAACAATTTTTCATATACCATCCACTTCCTCAACAGAGCATACTAAAATATTTGTGAGTGTTAGGGCTCCCTTGTATTCTTCATTGACTGTGAGGATGCAACAACCAAGATCTTCATCAACAACATAAATATGATGGTTTACCACATAAGCAAACTTTGTCTCTTTGTACAAATTTATGTTTTCACCTCCAAATACTGGTACAGTGGCATAAGTCATGTCCATTTGCATTGTTCCTCCCAACTTACATGCCCATGTTCTTGACAAAAACATGTCATAATTAGTTGGCACATCATTCACCACCACATCCATCATGATTCTCTTGACAAGCAGTTGTGCCAAGGTAACTACCATGTCTTTAATTAGCCCATCACATTTCAATTTCCTAGTATCAAAAGAATAAAGATCATGATATGGTCTAGTTATTTCCAATCCCAACTTCTCCATGACTACTTTGGGCATGAGATTATGTGATGCCCTTGAATCCACCATACAATTGTGCAACATTTTGTCATGGATATTCAATGTTACATAGAAAGGTGAAACAAACTCTTCCTTGTCATCTATATGAGGGACAAAAACTATAGTGGGAGATTCATATTGCACACTTAAGGTATCAAGAGTGCTTGTTGATCCTTTTCCCTGTATGGATTTCTCAATTTTCTTAAGATATGAAGGATTTTTAGCCAATTCTACCAAGGGTACAACAACCATAATTTTAGACAGTTTGTTTTTCAATGTTAAAAGGTGGAACTAATTCCTCAAATTATTTGATTTCTTTTTCTCTCTTTAAAGGTTCCACCACCTCGTTATCCTTGGGATTATCAATAAGTTATTTGACTTTATCCTTTAAATGAATTGGGATAGTCTTCTTAGGCTAAGGTTGATTGTCTTGGATGGATGCCTTTTGTCTGGGTCTGAGATCATACTTCTTATGCATATGGACCTGCAGAGCATCAACAAACTTTTGTATTGGGCAAAGGATATAAATTCTTGGTTTGATTGACTCTTTAGGATATACTTCTTAGGATTTAGAGAGTCTTCATATTTAGTTTCAGTCATATGCATAGCATTATTCTCCTCCTGAAGCAGATGAACCTTTTCTATGTATTCTACATATTCCTCATACAACACTTCTTCAACCAGATTGTTTTCATTGTTAGCCTTTACAGGGGGATGAATGGGTTGTTCCTCATTTATTCTCTCTCTTCGTGAGTTGAGGATTGAAAGGTCTTCTGAACTGGTTGGGATTTCTTATGCCTCCCTCTTGAGGAACTTTGTTGGCATTTCCATTTTCCATCTCAAATCTAGACATATTATTTGTCAAGTTTCTAATCAGCCTAGACATCTTATCCATTCTGGCTTCATGGGGATCTTTAACTAGATAAGAGGTGCCACCGTCTTCTTTGATTTTTTTCTTTTCCATTTGATCTTGTTTCAGCTTCATCTTACTTGATGTAATCATGTTTCTTTTAATGTATATTGCATCGTCCTACATTACAAGTAGAGTCAGATCTTCTCTCCCTAAAACCCATGACAAAGTCAACATCAAATGCACCAACGTGTGTAACTTTGGCAGTTGATTGTGAAGGATTTATGTCTCTAAGGATATTTTTATACAACTTGTTAAATATTCTATTAAAATAGAAAAGGGGATCATTAGCTCTCTTCTTGAATGAGCCAAAATCAGTTAGATAGTATAAATTATCTATTTTTTCACCCCATTGTCTCATAAAGGCATATTCTAGAACCTGACAGTTGTCAATCGAAACAATGGGTAAGCTCTTTGAACCATTTTTTGACGTCTCCCTCTACATTTTGGACAAAAAGCCTCATGAAAACATCGCTGTTCTCCACAAACAGGTTATGTATGAACTATTGAAAGGATTCTATGTGTTCCTCAACGGAATGAGTCTTTTCTCCATCATATTTAGGTAAAAGATTCAGGTAGTTTTTAGGGAGATCATGGACATGTTGGGGTAAATTCAATGGGCCATATCTAGCAATGACCCATGGGTTTAAAGGTGGGGGGGGAGGCTGATTTCCCCTAACTCTTCTTCCACCTAGGTTAGCCATAATATTTTGGAAATGAGGTTATTGTCTTCGAAAGACAAAGTGTTAACATGATTCTTCAAGAAGGGTCGCAGAGAGGAACTTGCTTCTTGACAGAATTCAATGGGTGAATCTTGCATATCTATCAAAGGTTAGGAAGGAAACTTTGAAGAAAAATGTATATCTAAAGGAATATCAACTAGATCTAAAGATTCACAACTTCTATGAATAGTAGAAGGAGATGTTTCTAAATAAGGGTTACCTAAGGGGAAGCGATCTGATGTTCTCTAACGTTCCTCTAGGTGACGAGATTTTTTGGATCTGAATAGACTAGAACCTGCTTAGGATTGAGGTTAATTTTAGTATGTCTTCTGATGGAGACCATCTTTTCCTTCTGTGGATTCGTCAGGTAAAATGTAAATGGCCAGATGTCTTAAGCTTGTTCACCATCAAGAATTAGAGCTTGCAATGTCGTATCCCTGGGAAAGATGTCTTCAAATTACGTTCCCCGAAAATGGTGCCATTTCGGATGTTATCCCTCGAGATGTTCCAGGTTGTCAATGGAATGATGTCGAGGCACCCTGGGGGCTAAGAATCAAGGTGAATCTTAAATTCATGCTTGCGCTAAAAAAAAAGTATGCAAAATTGGGTAAGTTTTTTTTCTCTCTCTCTCTCTTTAGAACTCTTGGCCCTCAAACTTTCTCAGCTCAGATAATGAAAAATCTCAACTCCAAGAGGCATTTATACACGACTGTTATAGACAATTTAGATTTTAAGATGGGTGAAATGGTGGATTAGAGGAAAAAAAAGATAAACACATCAAGCACTACAAAGAATAAATCTCATAGCTTATGGAATTGGAATAATGTGTTGAGCAATTAAGAATTCAACAATTCTAACATATATAACAGATCATTAAAACATGTTGCAAACAGTAAACACCTTTATATATTTAAATACATGGAGGTACCCTTTTCATATCATTCAAACATATGAAGTAATGACAAGATAGTGGTCATGTGTTAAGAGGAAATCACTTCTATGCCATATCCATACACCACACATTTACACTAAACATGTTTTATAACCTGTTGCTTGAGATTTTATTAATGGGGAGCTTATACAAGAAGCCAAATAAGAGGGATGGATTTTAAAGAACACATGCACAAAAAGAGAAAATACACACTAAAACATAACGTAGGGGATGAATCTCATGAAGCATGTTGCCTTTATTATTTGTCTGTGCATGATAATTGTGTTCAATAGCTTTGGTTATAACAAACTCTTAAATTCTCCAAAGTTTCGACCCTAAGAATGAGTTATTCATATTGCTTTAAAGAATCTTTGTTCATTAGAAAATTGTTCATTTAGACCAATACTGCTTCTTAAAATTGGATACAGCTTTGTCAATTTCTTGATACCACTTCAGGTTTTCCAACTGATTTCACCTAGTAAAAACAATTTTTACCTCCAAAGATGACTTGATGAGTTGTCCATAGGAGTGTTTTTTTTTTCCAATTGAGATTATGTCTGAATCTTCCTGCATGGCTCAATTTAACCCTTGGTTGATGCACTAGACTTGTTCAACTGTAGGTCAATTGAGGTTCAAAGATGGTTGAAAGGGCGTCTAGTCATTTCCTCATAGCCACCACCACTCATCAATGCAGAGTACCATTGACCAATTCCTCGAATCTTCTTCCTCAAGCTGTTGTATCAAGATGGTCAATTGATACAACTGCACTTGAGGATAGATTTTCTCAAATGTCATTATGCTCTCAAATATAAGCTAATGATACCAGAGAGAGACATTCTAATTTCCTTCGCAAATTGCAGAACACACTCAGTAGATGTCTGTAGCCAGGATGGTTGATATTTATCTCCTAAGTGGAAAGAATGAGTAGATGGGTCATCATCTAAGACACCTAGCATCTGAGTAACTTATTTTCATAAGTTAAATTAATCGTAGATTGGTTACTTGTTATCCTTTGGCTTTCTCTTATAAGAGCTCGACGCGTGTTTGTGGAGACAGCTAATGGGGCAAAGTGATTCACTACACCTTGTGTGATATTCTAAGATATGAGGCTCACGTGGGTGTGGGTGTATGGGAAATGATCACTATCCTCTATCAGTTGCAGGTAACAATATGATTATTAGTGAAAGGACCCAGACGCGAGGCCAAACATCTTGTTGTATTCCATCTTGTCCTTAATTGATTTGGTGCATCGTCATTATATCCCTCACCCGTTTGAAATATTCTCCCTCGTGTCTTTTATAAAAACGTGGCATCTTCCTAGTGGCTAAGTTCTTTTGAAATTTTGGGAGGAGGCGTGGAATTTTGAGTGATGTCATCATAGTCCCATGAACATATGGTAGCTTCATATTGGTACATGTAAGTGCTTATGTGACTCTGGGCTTGGCCTACATGTAGCTTAGTTTGATATGTTGACCAAAGTCTCTAGTGGGCCCTCTATGTATAGGTGGCAGTCTCGGACTGGCTCTGAGAGGTGCCCTGTCAGCATGTTATGTTGTCATCGGTCTTTCCAGGTGTCCTAGGTGCATTGCTACATAGAATCCATGTGTTTTTGAATGGGAGAAAAAGTGTGCATTGAGTGGGCGGGAAGGTGGTTAGGAAAAACTGGAATACCACTAACGCAACCCAATATGAGTTGTTTTACCCTCTGTGCTCTCATCAGGAGACACCACTCAACTCTCAACACATGGTTCTTAACACCGTCTTCAGACCCCTTATGCATGTTATCTCATGTGCACTTTCATGATGTGACATTGATCACCTATTGTAGATATGGATTTCTTACAACCATTGGATGATTGAGCCCCACACTTTTGCTAGCGCTCGATTCATATGCATTGGTCTCATGATATAACCTTTGTCTGAAAAGGGATTAATCTTTTCAAGAGTGTAATTAGCCTTAATTTATCTCCTGATGAGCACCCAAGCACTTGAAACTTAGCCTTGGGCCCTTAGGGCATGCTTTTTATGCTAATTCCTCTAGGGTGCTTGACAACCTACCAACTCTTTCGGTCAAGGATCTCTATAAGCTCACCTATTACCTCTATTTTTCCCAATTTAGGCCTTACAACCTCAACTAGTATGCATATTGGAGCTAGGGTCAAATCTAGTACTAACATGAGGGATCAAGTGATCCTTCATAGAGTCAAGGATGACTTGCTTCGTCTTGTCCATCTTATTTTATGCCTTGAAAACAACATGGGATTGATAGGCTCTACAACCTTGTTCTCAATGAAGTTCCACAAATCATGCTCCTCTAACAATGTATGCACCGACACTTCCACTAGAGGAAGTTAGAGGATCCTTCCAATCTAATTTAGTAAATGATATTGATTGTAGGCATAATGTTCCCCTTGAAATAGCTTGCTAGACAAACAAATCGACAACCCAAATGACCGCCTATCACAAGTCCACAGTACTTTTCTTAAGAAAAGATCATGAGTATCTCACCCTTGAAACCTCCCAACAACTCCCTATCACAAGTAGCATCCCTACTATCCATACACATTCTTAGAAGGTTTCGAAAAATAACACTAACACCATGTCAAAATAAAACCATGGTGAGCAAATTTTGCACCTTAGTATCTAAGCTAGAAACTTAGATAGTTGAAACTGAAAACACCAATCAAAATTTCTACTAACAAGTAGTTTAACCTACAAACAAACATTATTGATAATTAAAATAGAGAACATGCAAATATGAACACTCAAAACAACATCATTGATTTTATGTTAAATATGAAAAAAAAAGTTATATCCTACAACTCAAAACTCAAACTCTCAAAACATGAAGTCGTTTTCCCTACTTCTCCTTTGTAGCCTAGGAATAAGGGAAAGTATAATGAATCTGTAGCACAAAAACAAAAAATCAAATCTAAATACTGAAAAGAGTGTCACTAATTTTGTGATTAAGTTTGAAAACAAAAAGTTAAATACTACAACTCAAAACTCAAACTCTCAAACTACAGAGTGTTAAGTTTTGAGCTATTATTAAGTTTCTTTTCAATTTACTCGATAACAATAGTATAGGTAGGATCACTAAGAGAAACACAGTCAAAAGAGACACATCATTAATCCCAGGAAACCCTCATGGGGGAGAAAACCTAGCAAAAACTTCCTTAATATATATATCCGATACAATGCCAAGACAATAAACCAAAACACTAGAGAATATAGAACACTGAGCAATGCGCCTCTCTCTTCCTTCTTCTCCCAACTGCAACTACTAAACTTGCACACTTGTTGAGTGAATGAGTGAGTGAGATAATGAGGTGTTGGCTTCCTTTATTTATACTAGCTGGCAGGCACTGGAAAGGTGTCTCTTCACTAGGTAGGCCCGACTTGTCTTCTTAGTGGTTAAAACCACTTTAATTAGGCCTGGTGGCCGACTTCTTAATTTTCATAATACAATTATGGTTTGACCAATCCGCAAAAGGGGATTTGGTCAATTACAATGCCTAACATGATCAATCCACAAAAGGGGATTGATCTAATGAATACTGACTTGATAATAAATAGAATACTCTTTGCAGTTACAATATTTCCCCTTAACAAGAAGGGTATTCTACAACATCATCAGGAGAGAGAGAGGAAAACAACATCAACAACATCTATAAAACTGACTCGCATATCTATAAATCATCGAAAGTTTTTCTCATCATCAATATCATCATCCACAACAAGGAGCTGGAATGGCATCATCATCATCTGCATCAACATGGATTAGTATAACACTAATACATCATCATCATCATCAATAACAATGCAAGGCTAATACAACATCAACAATAGCAACAACACAACACAAAGGCTGGAGCATCATCAACATCAACACTAAGTTGTAAATCTTCAGCATTAAGTTGTAAATATTCAACAATAAGATGTAAATCTTCAGCACGAAGCTAGCATCTCAACAACATCAATACGAAGTTGGAAATATTCAGCACGAAGCTGGCATCTCAACAACATCGACATGAAACTGACATCTCAACAACATGATCATGAAGCTGGAAATATTCAGCACGAAGCTGACATCTCAACAACATCAGCACAAATATGGAATCTTAACAACATGAGCATGAAGTTGGCATCTCAACAACATGAGCATGAAGCTGGAAATCTTCATCATGAAGCTATCATCTCAACAACATCATCACGGAGATGGAAATATTTAGCACGGAGTTGGAATCACAAAAACATCATCACGAAGATGGCATCTCAACAACATCAACACAAAGTTGGAAATCTTCAGCATGAACCTAACATCTCAACAACATCATCACGAAGTTGGAAATATTCATCACAAGGATGGAATCACAACACTACTCCCCCTTTTGAGGGAGGTCCTTTTGGAATATACCAAGCTTGTCTCTAAAGTGATCAAACTTTACACAAGATAGAGGCTTGGTCAACACATCTGCAACATGTTCATCCGTGCTAACATAATGGAGCTTTATGGCTCCTCTCTGTACCATGTCACAAATGTAATGATATTGGATTTTTATGTGTTTTGACTTGTCATGGAACACATGGTTCTCTATCATTTTTATGCAACTTTGGTTATCACATAGAATCAAGGTTACTTCCATATCTATATAAAATAGACTTGTCAACAACTTCCGAAGCCATGTGGCTACACAACTGGTGGAACATGCAACAATGTATTCTTCTTCTGTCGTGATGAGAGAAATACTTGATTTCTTCCTACTCTGCCATGAGATCATGGCTGACCCTAGAATGAAACAACATCATGAGGTTCTCTTTTTGTCAAAGCCACTTCCAACTCATTCTGAATCGGTATATCCACTCATTTTGAAGTCACGATCTCCATTATAACTGAGACCGAAATCTAACGTGCCCTTAAGGTACCTCATCACATGTTTTGCAACAAATAGGTGAACACGTCTGGGCTCTACTAGGAATTGACTCAAGGTGTTCACAGAAAATCATATATATAGCCTGGTGTTCATCAGATACATCAATGATCCAATGATTTTTCAGTACAACGTAGCATCAACCAACTCTGACGAAGTGTCAACCATGATCTTCAACTTAGTTTCCATGGGTGTGTTCATGGATTTACACTCCAACATATCAAACTTCTTCAATATTTCAACTGCATACTTCCCTTGGTTAAGGAAGATCTTCTCTGGGCTTTAACATACCTCAATACCTAAGAAATAGTGCATTAGGCCAAGTTATTTCATCTCAAATTTTGCAGTGAGCTTCTTCTTACAATCAGTGATGATATTTTCTTCTCAAGTTATAAATAAGTCATCCACATACAACAACAATATAAGACACTCATCATTCATAACCTTGAAGTAAAGGTTAGAGACAAATTTACTCTTGTTAAAGCCCAATCTCATCAGGAAACTGTCAATTCTTCCATACCAAGCTCTAGGAGCTTGTTTCAATCCATACAGAGCCTTCTTCAATTTGCATGCATGAGTCTTTATG
This sequence comes from Picea engelmannii, assembly GCA_009831015.1. Classification (NCBI taxonomy): domain Eukaryota; kingdom Viridiplantae; phylum Streptophyta; class Pinopsida; order Pinales; family Pinaceae; genus Picea; species Picea engelmannii. Next base: position 329,628 of record ML776564.1, read on the forward strand.
TCTTCAACTTCAAAACCTTTAGGTTGTTCTATATAGACTTCCTCTTCTATGATACCATTTAAGAAAGTTGTTTTCATGTCCATCTAGTGTAACTTCCATTTCATCTTAGCTGCAAGGACTATGATGGTTCTGATTGAAGTGTATCTGGCTACAGGAGCAAACATCTCTTCATAGTCAATGCCTTCCTTTTGAGAAAATCCACGAGAAAAAAACCTTGCTTTATAATTCTCAATACTTCCATCAATATCATGTTTTATCTTTTAAATCCATTTGGAAGATACCACATCCTTGGTCTTTCATCTGGGAACTATTTCCCATACATCATTCTTTATAATGGATTGGTATTCTTTTGTCATGGAATCTGCTCATTCTTTCTTTTGAATGGCTTCTTCAAAGAAGGTGGGTTCCTTTTCTAAGAGATCACACATCAAATCAATGTAATTGGATAATGGATTGGGTTTCTTGACTTGTCTCATGGTTCCTTCGAGGGCACCATACTTCTCTCCATCTTGAATAAGTTCTCTTTCACAGGCTGGCTTTCTCTTGTGGGAGATCCTCATCTCGGGAGGTTCTTGATATTTTGTTATGTCATGATATTCTAGAATCTCCTCATCAGGAGAAGTTATGACTTCCCTCACTAGTTCTGCAACTCTGGGAGCTACAGGTTCTTCTTCATATACTTCTTCAATTTGGCATCTTCTTGATTTCTTGATTGTTGCATATTCATCAAAGGTTACATATCTGTTGATATCAATATGAAGGTAACCTGGTATATAAATTATGAAGGCCTTGGAGACCTCACAGTATCCAACAAATATTCCCTTCTTTCCTGAAGGGTCCAACTTGGTTCTCTTCTCTTTAGGAATGTATACAAATACTAGACAGCCAAATATTTTGAGATGGCTTACTTCTAGTTTCTTTCCGAAGAATATCTCTTTCGGGGGTTTGAACCCAAGTGCACTATGGGATAATATGTTTTGTACATACACTGTTGTTCTTGTTTCTTCTGCCCATAAGTGAATTGGAAGTCTTGATTATGGATTATAGTCTTCATTGCTTCCATTATAGTTATGTTATTTCTTTCTGCTACACCATTTTGTTGAGGATTGTAGAGATTGGTGAGCTCCCTCTTGATCCCAACATCTTTACAAAATTTTACAAACTCTTTTGAGGTGTTTTCTCCTCCATTATCTGACCTGAGTATCTTGATCTTTCCCAGGTTTTGTGAGAATAGTCATCAATAAAATACACATAGTATACATACCCATTGATTGAGGTTGATGGCATTGGGCCACATACATCTGAGTGAATGAGCTCCAAGACTCCTTATGCTTTACTATCTCTCTTCGGGAAAGGGTTCTTGATGTTCTTTCCTTGTGCACATCTGTTGCACACACCTTCATGGTCAACCTTGAATTTTGGTAGACCTGTGACTGCCTTGCTTACATATGGTAATGCCTTGTAGTTGATGTGATCTAGTTTTCTATTCCAAAGTTCACATGGATTCTCAATGGAATGGGTTAAGGTTGCTTCTGAGTGACCTTTTAGCGTATAAACCTTCTTATTTTCCAATAACAATTGCTTATTCTATGTTTTTTTCTTTGGGCCACATAAGAACTTATCCATCTATGAAAAAAACAATGAAGCCTTTCTTATCTAAAGCTGAGATAGAATGTAAGTTCTTTGTCAAACCTGGTACATATAACATATCCTTCATCTTCATTGGGGTCCCTGAATCAAGTTGGTAATTCGATTCTCATACTCCTTTGATAGGGTACCAATAATCATCTCTAAGTGTAACTTTCTGGGGAAAGTTATTTTCTGTAAGGAAAGAGAGAATGTCTCTTTGACATGTCATGTTCTTGGAAGCACCACTATCTATGAGCCAAGTGTCCTCACGAGGTAACACTGATCTTGAGAGGTAAGAGATTAAGACATAGTCTTCAATATGTTCTTTTATCATCTTTGTGGGTGGCTCTTCATATTTAACTATATGGGCATGGTGCCTTTTGTTTCTATTCTTGTATTCTTCTCTTCTAGATAGAAAATTCTTAGCAATATGTCCCATCCTTTCACAATGGTAACATCGGTAGGATGAGAAATCTTTTTCTCTTCTTTGACCTTTCTAAAACTTCTGGAATCTCCTTGGAGGATGAGATTCTTTATGGATGAATTTGTTTGGGGAGTGAGACTCCTTATGATTATGAGTTTCTTTTTGGAAGTGAGACCTCTCTCTCCCTCCTTTAGTATGAGCATCTAGGGCTTGATCTTCATCTCGTGATAGTACTTCTTCTTGGTTAGCTACTCTTGCTTCTTCTTGAACACACTCTTCCCAAAGACTGTCAAAGTGTAGTTTCTCTTTTCTGGCACAAATTGTTTGGATGAACGCATCCCAATGTCTTGTGAGAACATTAAGGGTTGTCATTATGAGTTCATATTCATATAGAGTATCACCAATTGTGTCTAGTTGTTCCTTGAATTGTGATATTTTAGAGAAATATTCATGAATTGTTTCTCCTTTCTGCATCCTTGTACTTTTGAGTTGAGTTATTAGATTCATCTTCTAGTTGATTTTATTTCCTTCATACATTATGGTTATGGAATAAAACATTTATTTTGGAGTTTTATTTGAATCCACTTTAGGAATCAAGTGATCTTTAATAGAGTCTACAATGATTCTTTTATCCCTAACCGTGTCATTTTGGTGTTTTTCTTTAGTTGCAACATCGGTAGGTTCTGATACATCTTCTTTAATGAATATTGTTAGGTCATTGTCTTCAAGAATGAGTGAAATCCTATACTACCAGGCACGAAAGTTTTCCACACCTTCTAGCTTGTCAACAAGCTTAGTGCTTCCAGACATCTTGACCTTGAGCTAGGAAAATGACCAAAAATTGAAAATGCTCAGAATTTAATTATGAACTTACCAGTAGGTGCGCTTGGCTGAGGAGAGTATCCTGGTGCAGTCAGATTTGATAAAATCCAAAATTTTCCCCTTCAAACTGGGTCAGTGGAATTATGGACTAGTACTTCTAGTACCGGTTTTGGTTTCCTGGTTTTTTGGTTTTCTGGTAACAGTGAAAACTAGATTTTCACTTTTCGGGAGTTATGTCCACTAAAAAAGTGTGTTGAGGCTGCCAAAGAGTTCACTAGGCTAGGGCTCACTTCCTTGGTGATTTTTAGGATGAAATTCCTCTTCAATAGAAAACCCTAATTTTCTTGTACGACAATAGTGATGTTTTTTCTTATCCAATGAAAGGTGCTCTCTTCAGCTTAGCTCTGCTACCATGTTAAGTTTTGAGCTATTATTAGGTTTCTTTTCAATTTACTAGATAATAATAGCATAGGTAGGATCACTGAGATAAACATAATCACAAGATACCCATCATTTATCCTGGGAAACCCCCATGGGAGAGAAAACCCAACAAAAACTTCCTTAATATAGATAGCCAATGCAATGCCAAGACAATAAACCAAAACACTAGATAATATCCAACACTGAGCAATGTGCCTCTCTCTTACTTCTTCTCCCAACTACAGCTACCAAACTTGTGCACTTATTGAGCAAATGAGTGAGTGATATAATGAGGCGTTGGATTCCTTTATTTATACTAGCTGGAAGGCGCTGGAAAGGTGTCTCTTCACTAGGCAGGGCCGACTTGTATTCTTAGTGTTTAAAACCACTTTATTTAGGCATGGGGGATGAATTCTTAATTTTCATAATACAATTAGGGTTTGACCAATCCACAAAAGGGGATTTGGTCAATTACAATGCCTGACATGATCAACCCACAAAAGGGGATTGATCTGATGAATAATGACTCAATAATAAATAGAATACTCTTTGCAGTTGTTATCGATCTATAATTTTCTAAGGTTGTGAAAGAAATGAAAAAGGTAGCCACAAAACCACTTTGAAAGCTGGGATCTAGCCCTATCAGCTTTAGAGAGGGATCTCTTTGTAAGATTTAGATTTGTTTATATTAAAATATTAGGCTAGTTATGATAGTTGAGGGTTTGTTTGTTTGATTTGAATTGTTTGGTTGGAATAGTGAAGATGGGCCATTGGGAAAATTGAGTCACAGTTTTGAATTGATAAAATAAAAGGTTTAACAGGATAATATTGCAGGGCAGGGTGGGAAAATTCACTGGATCCTCAAAGATTTAAGGTATGGAGGAGATGAAAAGGTCTAGAAATCCAATAAAAAACAGAGCAATTAAGAATTTTGATTTTAATCTTCAGTGGAAAACAAAACATTATTCTTAAGCCATAGATAGAGTGTACATTTAAAAAAATTATGTCCTTTCTCTTCTTAGAATAATTCAAAATTTAGGAAATAATAGTGATAACAGAAGAAAACAAATTAACAGGGAAAAATGCACTTCACCAATAAAGTTGACACAAGCATCCTGTAATAATTGCACTATATTAATGGAAAATCTGATCAATGACGTCTCTGTGGGCTGATTTACAATACTATTCCTATCCTTCAAAACAAGTCCCAACAACTTATAAGTCTTATTACAACATATTTACAGACTTTCTACTAAACTAATATCAGATTCCAAAAAGGAACTGATTTGCAAAATATTCTCCAACATTTTTTGGAAAAATATGAATAATTTTTTTACAAACATGTAGATATTTTCGAAATATACTATTTTTTATCTTCTATTCAAAATTTTATGTGAATTTTCACTGACCGTGGCTATTTCTGGAAAAGTCTGCATAATAAACTCAAATATAAAATAATATCTCTAATTTATCTGTTGAATATCTGGAACTACTTGCAAGTATTGTGCATTGAAATCTAGAATTGGTTCATTGACTATTGATCTTCTATTGCTAGGTGTCTTCATGCCCCTGAAATCTAGAACGAGGTTGAAACTCTCTCCACAAAATCTTCTTACTTTCCTCTCATATTGATTTCTTTTCCATCTGTCCCTTTGAGCTCTATTTCTGTAGGGTTTTTTTTTCCTTTCTTCCTCCTTTGAATAACTTCACCAGGAAATTATCTTGCAGTTGAAGATAAGTGAGGGTGATGGTAGTATAACAAAAATATTTGATAAGATTTTCTGAGTCTTCATAGGTTCTCAGTCAACAAATAGTGTAACGGGGGGGGGAAATAGGGAGATTTTTATATGTGCATGGATATCTGTTACGACGCGGGACTGTTAAGGGACTGCTAATGATATAATGGTCATGGGGGAAGGGTTGCAGGGATAACGAATAAAAGGTGTGGGGACAGGAGTTGTGTAGGGAGAGGAGGAGTAGAGGCGGGAAGGTGAGCGGTATCGGGAGTGAGTAAGGAGGATTTTGGAGGGGGGGAATACAGTGTGTGGTAATCGAAGGGAGGGGTGAAAAACATCGAGGGAATGCCATGTTAGGTGGGGACGGAGAAGGGGAAAACAACTTTTCGAACCCTCCCCTCTGTCTATAAAGGTATGTAGGTAGGGGGGAATGAAAACAAATGAGGGTCATTGATTGGGAGGAGGAACGATGCCACCGAGGAAAATCTGTGCAAATTTTGTGTGCTACAAGACAAGACTTTGAAACTTTGGTTAAAAACATATGTGTCGTGAAACATAAGAAAAATAATTTGTTTTCTAACCTTTTGATCTAGATGTCGGTCTGAAGCACCAGATATACCATTGAAAATATTCTCCTGAGCACTATTCCATGAAAACACCTGCAACCTGATCTGAACCGAATTTTATATGCAAAAATTATCCCAAAGATACATACTTTGTTTTGGCCATCAGAATTCAAAAACTAAATGGCTGCTTGGATCAACAAAATTTTAGGCTATGACACCTAGTGATTCATAGGCTAAACCTTACCAATATATTTCCAAAATAGATAATTGAACAAACATATTACCTATATTTATAGGACCCTAACAATAGTTACAATATTTCAACACAGAGTGGTGTGCCCCGCATCTCCTTTATAGACTAGGAAGGGAAAGTAAAATGAATATGGATGCATGCACAACAATGCCTCCACTATAATATGAACTCCTTGTTGATGATTATAGTTGTGTGAGACATCCTCCAGGAAATAGACTGAGTGAGTTGGCCTGTGAGAGAGCCCATGAGTTGGGTGTGCCCTTGAGATGAATGTGTCGTTCCTCTCTGAGAAAAAGATGGAACGTTGTGTGCCCCTGTGTAGGGAATATTCCCATGAGTTGGGTGTGTCATTCTCTTTGAGAAGGAGATGGAACGTTGTGTGCCCCTGAGAAGGGAAGATTCCCATGAGATGGGTGTGTCGTTTGAGATGAAACGATGTGTACCCCTGTGAGGAGTGAAGGGGCCCATGTGTTGGGTTTATTTTTCTCCTCTATGTAGAGAGTTGAGACGATGTGATACTCCAAATGATTCTCCTGTGAGACTCAGTGAGATAGAGATCTGTTGAGTAGGACGTCCCTATGGTTGAGCACATGTGGGCGTGATCCTAGTGGTTGATCATTAGTGAGTGAGTGTCCAGATGATTCTCATGTGAGACTCAATGAGATAGAGATCTGTTGACTTGGACGTCCATGTGATTGAGCATAGGTGTATGTGACCCTAGTGGTTGAGCACTAGTGGGTGTGTGAGATCCCTTGCTATATTGTCTAAGAGTTAGATTTACATGTAACCCTAATTGTGATGTAAAGGGTACATGTCAACCCCGCCATAAAGTGAAAGAAAATGTAAAAGATAATTAATATGGTAATTATTAATTATATTCTGAGTTATTGAGGTCAACCCTATTGTGCCAATAGACACCACTTTTGATGTGTCCAGTCTAATATAAATAAAGGTTATTTCCCCATTGAGTAAACACAACACACATGTGATTTTGGAAATTTCAGCAAGTACAAGTTCTAGGGCTGAAGTGCGCACCTCTCTTGGGTGCTAGCCTTCTTGGTTTTTATGAGCACCCTTTTGTGTGTTAGGTCTATGGTGTGGAAGGTCTTTCTCTTGAAGAATATAACAAAGGATTGGTTGGGTTTTCTTCCCTTGTTGAGAAGGGTTTCCCAGGATACTTCTTGTGTACTTATGCATGGTATTTCTTTTTGTGATATTGGTTATTGAAACAATTGTTAATGGTGTAGCTGCACTTGTCTATGGTTCAAGTAAATGTTAAAATTGAAATAAACCTCATGCTTTAGACTATCCTAGCGAAAAATCAACACTCCTAACCTTAGTACACCTTTCTTGCATGGATAATCAAGCCAAATTAAGATGTGCCCTCCTAGAGATATATACCTTTCACTGAGTTGGGAATCCAAATGCATGAGTACCCCTACTAACATAATGAATTGGGCCCTATAACCATGCGTGAAAATCTAAATAAATAAAAAATAGATTTTGAACTAAATAGTTGAATATAGAAAAAGAATCTAAAACTAGAACTGGACTATGGATGGCACATGCATGACCCCTATCTCTATCCTCCATAAGTACTAGTGCATCATCATTAATCATGTACGACTCTACTGAAGGAGGATGCATTGTTGTACGATACTATTGTACAGAACTCTATTGGAAGAGAAGAGCATTATAGCTATAACATTGTCTAATATAGACAAAAGTAAAGCTAACATTTCAAATCCACGCCTTGGCCTTCTTCGACACCTCTAGCCTAGGCTCAAACCTCTACACCCAATACCACATAAACAAACCCACCTTACTCATAAACCAACAACCACTGTGAAAGTTTTGGTCTCTTTCTCCCTATGATAGTAAGATAACCAAGAAACATTCCAACACTAATATAGATAAATATAAATCCACTTTAGGGTTCTAGTTATCCCTAATTGGATAGGGTTTCCTCCAAAAACCACACCCGTGAATTTAGAAATTGGCCCAAAAGTTTTCATTCTTACAATAAGACCTATGATTTTAATGGACTCTACAATAATCTACGAGTCTAATTGGAATTTCTCCAGGCATCATATTATCAAAGGGTTTTCATCCATTAACCCTTCAACCACTAAAATTCCAAAAGGTCTTCCTCAAATTTGAGCTCTCCTACTAGGGAACTCTTGAATTTAAGCTTTCCAACGCAGTGTCACTTCATTTTGTTTCGCTAACTCATATAACCATATATATTTCAATATCATCAATCATTTATTTCCTTATTTGGACAAATATTGATGTGTTATCCCTACATATGCACATCCAAAAATAAATAATCCCTACCTTATTGGAAGGAGTAACTACCTCACTTTAGTAAATACAACACAATAACTTTTGACATCATCCTTGATAGTGAAAATTTTCCTATTGGTGCACATCCAAAAGTAGATAGTTGCCACCTTATTGAAAAGAGAGCCTACGTCACTTTAGTGAATAGAACATACATTTACCAAAGAGAGAACAAATCAAATGTGCACCCATCACCAATTAAGTGATTTCATATGTTCTTAAAGAATTATCCCATTAAATTTACTTGAAAATGTGGCATGGATAAGAAGATAAACTTCAAAATTTCTTTGTTTGTTACATGGAGAATAAGATATGAATCCAATCATAGATAAAGGCCAACCATTAGGGGGTCCATAGGAGAAACTTTATTGCATGGAAATTTAGGAAATTGGATCGACAATGTTGAGTTGAATTCCAACATTTCAAAGGCACTCAAACAATCGGGAAGTTGGAGTGACAAAGGTGCCACTTATACACTTCAAACAACGAAAGGGTTGGAACTAAATTTATGGTGCCAAGGTTGATTTATGTGTATCTTTTAAAAGCATTGGACCAAAAGGTTAAAACTTTAGTCTACCAAGTGATTCCAACAACAACAACAATTTTATCAATATCTTATTTTGTGGGTAGCTAGCCCAACTGTTGTTGAAGGAGATAAGGTAGTAACTTGAATGCCATGTGATAGGAAACTCAATTGCAAGTCAAAGACAAGTTATTTCCTCCAAATAAATAATTTTGTACTAAAAGTTTCTTAAAATAGCATTTGAGACTATACAATGGAAAGAGCATTGGAAAATAGGATTACATTATACCCATGTGTGCAGAATGAAGAAATCCCTTTACAAATTGAATTAGGTGCCCCATGCTTGGTACTCCAAAATTGATGACTACCTTTTAGGTTGGGCTTCACCAAAACTACTGCGAACCTAATTTTTTGTTATTTTCTTCATAGATCAAATCTGCTTGTTTTGTCTCATATGTAAATGCCCTAATACTTATAGGTGGTTCAAAGAATCTCATTGCAAGATGAAAGTTTGAGTTAGCATAATAATTTGACATGAAGTACATTGGACCGATGCAATATTTCTAAAGTCTAGAGGAGTGAAAAAATATAGGGAAGTTTTCCTTGGGCAAGGAAACTAGACAGTTGAGATCCTAGAAAGGTTCTAGATCATGGATTATAAACCCATCACCAGTGCTATGATGTCAAATATAAAGTTACACAGTGATTTGGATTTAGATATGGTATACCCTTCATTGTATAGCCAATTGGTTAGATCCTTGATGTAACTAGTTAACACTAGACCTAATATATACTTTGTAGTGAACACCTTGATCCAGTTCATGGTTGAGCCAAGGCGTATTCACTAGATATCTACAAAACATGTGCTCTGATATTTGAAGAGCATAGTAAATTATGGTTTGAGATACGTGGGAGATGGTGAGTTGATGCTATAGGATTCATTGATTCTCACCAGGCAGGGGATGTAGGTGATAGGAAGATTACTTCAAGGTGTTTCTTCTAATTGGGTTCAAGAGTGATTTCTTGGTTCAACAAGAACCAGGCTTCAGTGTAATTCATGTCAATAGAGGCAGAGTACATTGTAGCCAACACTACTAATTGTGAATCCATATAGATTCACAAGTATATTGAAGAACTGGAAAGAGAGATGTTGGAGCCTATCGTGGTCTACCATGACAATCAGAGTTGTATCAAACTCTTATAGAATCCAATATTCCATGATTGCTTTATCACATTAACATCAAGTACCATTTTTCAGGGACGGGATTCAAACAAATTAGTAGGTTTCAAATATCTTGACTAAGTCCATGACCAAGGGGAAGTTCAAGATGTTCAAGGAGAGACTTGGAATGGTAGAGAACAATTTATTTGGTAAGAAGGAGTGTTAGATTAGTGTACCTCAGATAGTCTTCTACATGGTTGGGCACACGTGGCATAGATTTGGGCGCTTTAGTTACAATATCATTACACACTCAAAGAATCTATACAACATTGATAATTGTGTGGCATGATGAGGGCATGGTAGTTGAGTAGACAAGAGGGAACATCACTACTATTGTAGGATTATAGCATTGAGAGTGCATGCATGCATGTGTGCATCAACCATAGATAGGAAGGTATAATGTTATCCTTAGTGGATTTACTATTTTTGAAGGTGAAATAAACTTAGGGATAGAGGTGCTTCCATTCATGCATGTTGAGCACTATAATTCAATACAACTTAGGTTAGGGAAAGGTGCAAATATGTAGGAGGATGCATGCTTGCATGCCTCAAATAATATTTGATTGAGGCGTTGTTGTGCATGTGTCTAGAATAATTTTACCTACTCTTCTTCTCGATCTATTAAGGAGAAGGAATGGGCATACGTTTAATTTATCTAGTGCAACAATAAGAAATGAATTAGTTTGTTGTATTTTCCTATGACAGATTTCGATTCAAAACCAATGAGAAAGTGGTAACAGGTTTTGATATTTCATCCACTAAGTTATATTTTTTCTTTTAATATTGATTTAGAAAATACACAATAATTATTTTTCTAGCTTATTAAGAGTGATGTGATTTAGGACAAACTTGTGGGTTTCTGTTATTTTTTTTTGCAATATGTGTCATTATGAACTTTAGCATTATTAGAACAACAATTTTGAATGGCTTTCAGTTTCAACAATCTAGTGGTTTAAGAATTCTTTTAGTGCAAAGTTTTCATACCATGTTTTAGAAAATTTAACAGCAAACACATCCATATTGATTTAGATCCCATGAGGTCAACTCGGGAATCCCACAAGGAGGCAAGGTGAACAATCTAGTTTGTTGAACCCCTCTGCTAATCTTAGCTTAGAGACTCTCCATCTACCCATTAAACCCCCATATCAGTCCATATCCCTTGGGTGATGATGTAAGGGGTAAACCCTCCATCTAGATCCATAGTTGTTAGGTAATGAATAATCAATAGACTATATCCCTTTGGTAATGAAATGGAATACTCCATCATGATCAACATCACAACACATTACATGAAGGTGGTAATCTTTTGAACGAAGTAATGTGAGAGACACTAGAAAATGCTAAGTAGGAACCTCGTTAAAAACAATCTCTCTATATTCAACAACATTATAAGTGGTGGGGTTATAAAGGAAATATTGTTGAAAAGTTTCATTGTAGCCAGCGAGACTATTTCATGAGTATGGAGATGTTGATGTGGTTCACCTTTCAGTACGTGTATGGGCTCATGCATTAAACCAAAAATAATAATTAAATGTCAAATAGAAGGTTTATTAATATACCATTTCGCATAAGGAGGCATACCTATGATAGTGTGGGTGGGTTTTTTATTGATAATATGGGTTGCACGAACAATCGCCTCTCCCCATAATGAAATATTCATTTTTTTGGAGTGATGCATGAAGCAAACCATCTTCATGATAACCATCTTCTTTTGTTTTGCTACTCCATTTTGTTGTGGAGTGTAAGCAATGGTTCTATGCCAAGAGATTCTCAAGATATGAGAAGTGACTAGAAAGAAATGATAATATATTCACCTCCGCTAACAAGTCCTAAAGCACTTGATCTTCTTGTTTTTTTCACTTTCCACAAGAGATTTGGATTCCCAAAACTTTCTAAACATCATCCTTATATTTAATGGTGTATATCAAAACAAAGTAAGAAAAAACATTGATTAAGGTAATGAAGTACTTATCTCCCCCAATGAAAGATGTATCCATAGGCCCATTGATAGTATTATGAATCAGTGCAAGATGATAATAATCTTGCATCACTTTGTCCTTATGAAAGGAATCATTATGATGTTTCTCAATTACACACTCTTCATAGACACCACTAGGAAGTTTAATCTATGGAAGGTCATTATCCATAAGAAGACGACTTATATGTCGCAAAGAACCAACATTGTTATGACTAAGATGTTGGTATTATTATCCCCATTTTGTGGATAACTAAGGAGATTATGTCTCGAGGCCCTCAGGTTGCAGATATGGAGTGTTGAGAGACTACATGACCAGTAGTACCCTTTTGCATAGATGGAAACCCCTCTCACCACCATAGATGGTCACATATTTCCAGATGCAATCCACCACATCATCCGGCTTCTGAAAGGAAGTGGTCCTTGATCCATGAGGTACAATTCAGTATTATGGTTGGCATCATTTCAATATTTAATCTAGTTGAGTATGTTGTATCTTAGATTGCTCTATATTTCATGATATATGCTTGGACATTATGCCTTTTTCCCTGCTTCACCTTGGTGGTTGACATTGTACCCTAGTAAGTGGTATTCCTTGGGGATGGGTTTTCTACTAGGAATTCCCTTAAAGATCCATCACACCATTCCTGACCATACTTACCACTTTCCATCATTATTCCCATTGATTTCCTTATCTCTTTGGATTTTAGGGTGTATTGACCCAAAAAGGGGTTTCCCCTCATTCTATGGGAAGAAGGGGATAAAGGACAAGAGGGGTTGATGTTGGGTAAAAGATAAAATCCTTGTATAAACCCTCCAGATGCTTCACCTAGGGATCACCCAAGAAAGAAACGAAATTCTTATCTTTGAATGAAGGGGACCCGCAATATAATAAAGAATGATTAAAAGGTTAGTTGAAGGATAAGAGGTATCATCACGAGCCTACCTATCACATCCATGAATATATAGTGGTATGACATTACCATCATCTGGTCACCAAACCAGGGTAATGGCTCTTAGTTGCATGGATGAGAGAAAGGGGGTCTCATCACGAGCCATCCTTCTCACTTCCATTAGGTGTTTTTGGGTGACATTGCCATCACTTGGTCACCACGCCAGGGAAGTGACCTTAAACCTCTCATTATGCCATATTGAAAGAAAATAAATAAAGAAAGATAAAAGGAAATTGATGGGCTTGGACAAAGTGCATTGTGGACGAAGGTACCACACACCCTCTACAAAGGAACCCATGAATGAGACACTATGACCCCTTATATGTCATGATCTATATTCCCATTTAGTCTTGACCCAAACCACTTCATCCACTTTACATGGTTTAGAGATGGGTATCTTGGAAACTCTCCTTGACCTAGGGAAATATCTACCCAATAGGACACCTCGTCAACCCTCCCATATTCAAGCTTGACAAGTCGCATAGTGTCTTTGAGCTATTAATGGTTTGATATAGTGATATTTGATGCACGTGCTTAGATGGATTATTTATTGATTGAATTCACTTATCATGATGTTATGACTTGATATCCTTGGAGGGCATGCTCATTTGTCTTTGCAGGACCTAGTTGGTGGACAGTTTTGGAGAACAAGCCTAGCTTGGGATTCCATGGGTCTACAAGCCCACAGGTTAGATGTCAAGGGCTTGCATGCTATATGAGAGAGATTAGACTTGGAAGGCCTTGATGATGACTTGGACGACCTAGCCCAACCCTCAATTTCCAAACGATTTTCCCAAGCGGGGAAAAACGTCCTATTTTTGAACTTGATGTCATGCTTTTGGGGCTAGGGCATGGTGGTGAGATGCCACTGTTTTGACACATGGATGTTTGAGGAGGATAAAGGTCTTCACCATTATGAGAGTGCTTAGATGCTTGAAAAGTGGCCTTTGGAGTCCTACCCATGCTTCTCCAACACCAACGACTTCCTCAAAGTGGAAAAGTGTCCCCTAAAGGGGTGACATCCTCCTAAATTAGGGTTTTATTTGTGCAAAAAGTGAAATTTTAAGTGAATTGTTTAATATTTCTTTGTTAAGGGGGAAAGATTAGGGTTGTTGGCCCCTAATATTTTGGTTTACTTCTTAATTTATGGACAAACTATGTTAGCTACATTTTTTATAGATAGAGATCATAAGATCTCATTTTAATCAGAACTCTCCCTCTTGTGAGAGGCCTTGGTCTGAAATTTGTGCCACACTTGGCTCTCTTTATCTCTTATGCACTTGTTTATGTCTATATTGATGAATGGTTGATGGAGTGAGGCACTATCTTTGGATGATTCATTTCTATCTCTTATGGTGGATTGTCTTGGCATTTCTCTTGATCTTGGTATGGTTTTCTACTATTATGCTATCACTTTCTTCAAGTCAGGTATTGTTATGCTAGGATCTAGGTTGGAAGTATAAGGGCATACACGCCCACCATAGTATTCATCATTTTATTGCTTCATATCATTGATTTTACAAGGTTTTTCAAAGAGAAGTATAAGGGAATACACCCTCTTAGCTAAAACCATAGCCCAGAGAAAATTGCCTTGGGAAGTAAAAGGGATTACACCCCCAAGGATGTAGCGTCTCTAAGCTATTTGTTTATTTGACTCCATTAACCCAATAGTAAAGGAACTAGTCATACTTGTTTTCATTGGAGATATAAATTCATTGCCTTGGGAAACACAATTTTTGGTCTTTTGAAAGGTTTCTTGCTTGAAGTTTATTTTCCTCATTGAGAGGAGACTACCCCCACTAGGGTGTCCCCTCTTTCCCACTACTCTAATTGTTGTTACAAACTTTAATATACATCCAATAGGGTTGCATAACCCTAGCTACTAACACTCTCATAACTCCTAAACTAACCCTAGACTAGCTCCTAAGTTTTGTACACTAACTCTACTAACTAGGGCGCATATTTTGGGCTAGTTCTTGGCAATTTTTCATGGTTGATTTTTCTGTTGCATGCCAGTGAATTCTATAGCCATAAGGCCACAATTTTATGCAGAAAACACATGTTTACAACAACCATTTTCTCTAGCTTCTTAAGTGCCATCTTTCAGCCTATATTCATTGTTAATTTTGATGTTGATTTACTTAACTAGTTTAGATCTCTGTATGTTCATTTAGATGTTTTATTTGTTGATATAAACTGTCATTTATTGCTGAATATTAGGGACATAAATCTTAACTTTCTGATCCAACTAACATATACCATTGCAAAGTGTCTTTTCTTGTGTCTCGGGTAGGTACAATCATCCGGAGAAGTACTATACATGTGGGGCAACATATACTTGACTTACAAGGCATAATTTCCCAATTTTCATCGCACATAGACTTGAACTATAGGGGATTAAATTCCATCCATATCCATCGCAATCCCGCTAGGGTCATTGAAATTTCCTCTCTAGAGTGACCTAGTCACCCTTGAAGTGCGGGACCTACATTGAGGTGACATTGGGTGTAGGATTCCCAAGTTGTAGCACTTTCTTTGTGGTTGGTTTGGGATTTTCCCAACCTAAAAATTGTGCTATAACAGGTAACATAACATATTAGTTTCATCAATATTGGCCATCATAGAAACAAACCATTTTCTTTGACAGAAAGGAGGAGTCTGTGAAATTTCTAAGATCTGATACCACGTGAAATTGTAGTGAAACCTGCATAGAGAATCAGGCTAGAAACAATGAACACAAAACTTGAAAAGTTGAGAGAAGAAGAGAAGAATTGAAGAGAAAGAATGAAATAATTGTATTCCACACTAATCCACACTCAAAGAGTGAATAATTTACAATAGATATAAACTACATCAGCCAACTAATGCACCATAGTAGCATTCTATATAGATGTGGACATACACTAACATAAAACTAAGTTATATGCCACCTAGTCCTAGTTAACTGGCCATGTAGTCATCAGTTAACTGGATCATACAAGTGGAGTGGAGAGAATGTCATTCATGCACATGTGGTGCTCCCTCCAAACCTCATGCATGTTAAGTGCTCCCTCCTAGTGATGATCCCAAGGTGAGTGTGCCCCCCTAGTGATGATCCCAAGGTGAGCATGAAAAACATGGTGATAATACCGAGGTTTCCATGCATGACTTGAATCCACTATTCTAACTGACATACAACTAAGTAATGACTGAAGAGGAGGTGGCGCCCTCATCTAGGGTAGAATATTCTCATCTAGGGGAGAATATCTCTAACCAAGGGCACCCCCAACATACACTAATAAACATAGGATAGGAAATACTAGGTGGGTGTGTAATATATCCAACACCCCCCCCTGAATGATACTAGGGAGTATGAATGGGTCCCAACAATAAGCCATGTTAGGTACCCATTTTACAATGCATTTATTAAAAAAATGGAAAAAAATAGAGGAAAGAGCAAAAACCTCATGGGAAACCCCCCCCTCAAGATACAATGCCAAAAAAAAGGAGGTCAATGGCTAGGAAATTGTGTTCTTCACCCCAAGGAGACCTCACAAGGCTTGAAATATATGCTCGGTGAAGGTTTTGATGAAGATGTAGATGTTTGTACATATTTGATGAAGTAATTGCACCAGTGAGATGTTTGTATCTATCCACTTTATCTGATTGGAAGGAAGAAGATCAAAATATCCGTCATTCATGGAAATTTTCCAATATGGATTCCCTTCAACCTCTACATAAGCCTAAGGGTCGGATGCCAAAACCACGTAGCAATGCATGGGAATTACTGGTTCTATGACAATGAGAGCATGTGGATCTCCCTCAAATTGGGATCTTGTTCTTTTATGATCAACAAGATCATCCACAAGATCACTGGTTGTCGATAGGATGGACTATGTCCATTTGGGTCTCAGTTCTGGATCAACATATGCATTCTCATAATCTTCAGAATCTGATTCGGAAATCAAATCTGAAATCTGATTTGAGAAAGCTGAGAAGTTGAGAAGCTTGTTCTTGTATTTGAAATCTACATCAAGGGGAACCTGAGAAGCTTGTTCTTCCAATGGATTGTTTGTGGGATTTGTCTTGGTGTTCTTCGGCATGCATTCTTCGCAATCTTCCTTTATCCCAAATATGACCTCCAATTTGGTCCATACTTTGTCTAGAGTTGAGTGTGATACTACATGGAGTTGTATTTCAGGAGGAACAGACATACAGATAAGTCCAAAAGCCATATCATTTCTATTGAGAAAATGAATTTTCTCATTGGCAGAATCGGGCTCTACCTCTATTGCCATGGTTATTTGATATAAGTCTCTTCTTCTGAGAAGAAGAAAAATATTTTGCTTCCAATCAAAGTAAATGTATGGCGTAATAAATTATGATGGTGTTGTTCCAGAGTTTATACTCAAGGCTAAAGAGTATAAAGTCTAGGCATCTGAAAGGGGGTTTGTAATATAAAGAAAGGAAAACCAACTCGTAAGGGAAAAGTAGCTAGGGCTGATTTCAGAGTTGTCTTTGTCTGGCTTCCAATTGTTCCTGGATGCTAATGTCCTACTCAGTGACTGCCCATGAATGTTCAAGTTCAACCCGGGTGGTAGCAGTTTTTAAGATGGTATTAAAAAGGGTTAAAGTGATATTGGTCTGGTCTGTAAGACTGGGTTCGATATTGGGTTGTCTCGTAATAGGCACTGTCATGGAGGAAAAAGAGTTTTAATGGATTTGTTGCTTTTTAGGTTGTTGTTTCTTTTTAGATTATGTAAGAAAAATTTCTAAATCTTTGAATTAATAGTATAACAAAATCAAAGGTCGTTTCCCGTATTTGAGTTAAACCGAAAACCATGCATGAAATGAAAGAAAACATAAAGTTGTGGAACAAGGTGAGGCATCGACCAAGGAAGAATCTCACTTTGTGACATAAGAAGAAAAAGGACAAGATAAACTTTAATGAAACATAAGATATAGAAATATAAGTAATTCACAGGTCTTGTACCTACTGATAGCCGATACAGAGGAAAATATGTAAACAATTAGATGACTAAAATAATCAATCACCACAGTAGAGGTTGTACTAAATTGCATCTAAGAATTCATCAAAGATATATAATAAATGATGTTAAATATGAAATAACAGAGGAACACATAACTCAAACTTGACGGGATCTGGAGTCTTCAATTTTCATTTGTATTAATCATGAAAAATGAAAAAATTCTCTGCTACAATCAGCTAAGGAAAAAATCCACTGGTGTATCTTTCAAAAATTAATTTATACAAAGAAAATCATCAACCCTAGACATTTGGTATTCTCCTAATCTCCTAGGTGTTAACGGTTACAGAATATGAAATTCGAACCGTTTTGTTCGGTTACTTTTTACTTTTTACCAGTTGTACAAAAACGAGCACAAATGCGTTACTTCATAATTTCTTTGAAACGCTTCCTTCGCTCGGTCCCGAACACACGACACACCTATCCACAAACTACATCAAAATTCTGGAAGGTTCTAAAGTATTCTTTGCTTCAAACATATATAACTTCCTCTGAATTTGGGGCAGCTCATCTTCAATCTTTCCCTTGCCAAACTTTGTCGACTGCAACTGTAGATTTGGCTTTAATAACCACTTATCTATTTGGGCGATGTCGAGCTGTTTCAATTGTGAAATATCGAGCTAGACTTCATTCCAACTCTCCTTGATATGCAGTTGATTCCTTACAACATTTATCTGTCCTAATAACCCAGGACAATCGCCTTTATCAATGCCCATTGTTTTTGTATCTAGCTGATCAAATACTTCTTCACATTCTCTCTTAACTTCTCTTACCATTTTCCTGCTTTTGGCAATATTAGTCTCCCATGTCTTTAACATGATGTCTCCCCTGATCGGTTCATCTACAATCAGTTTTGAGATTGTTGGTACTTCCTCTCTGGCTGAAAAAACCACCACCTTTGAAAAGCAACATGAGCTATTGTGGCCTCTTTTTCCTTTATAACAATGCTATCTAGTGAGTGGCTTATTTCCAGGAAGTAGTTTTGGACGATTTCTATTTTGGAAAGCATGTCCTGTTGTTCTGATTGTAGTTTCTCTTGCACCTCTAGTACATGGGCTTGAAATGTTGTTATATTCACAACTTGTCCTTCAATAGACTTCAACTCAGCCTGTAGCTGTCTCACTAACTCTTCCTGTCGAATAACCTGTACTTGAATCATTTGCATCTTCTTGTTTGCTTCCTCTAAACTAGTCTTCAACAATTGCATTTCCTTCTTGTAAGCATTCCTGGTGTTTTCAACCCTTTAATTTACCTCCTCTCGAATATTATTTTTTGTATGTATTATTTGGTTCTGCAACTGGGCTACCATTTGATTTTTCTACTTCAGCCTTGTTTTCAAACAATCGACTGAGAATAAATTGTCTGTTTCTAAAGCTCCCATAGAACCTACTACTTCTGTGGCAAAATCTTCCTCTTCTAGATTCTGCCCATCTACGAGCACTCTGTGTTTCTTTACCATTGTACCTCCTCTCGGATGCATTTCTTGTTTTACTACAACCTTCCTTTTCCTGTTGAAAAAGTAGTCGGAGGAAGGTATCTCTTCTCTAGGGATAGGAGTAAGTTTGCTTGCATATATGACTTCCAAATGGGGAGTCCCAAAGGTTGACTGTAACGAAGTTAATGATGTGATAGGGCTGCCAAATTCTGAAGTCTTAGTTTCTCCTGCTATTTTAGGGATATCAGCAGGAATAGATGATGATGAAGGTGGAATCATTTGACTTGACTTAGAAGGGGTCTCAGATTTGGAACTTGTTTCAGACCCTGGATTCTTTGATTGTGAATCTTTTTATTTCTGTGAAGACGCTTAGGTATTCTCTGGATTTTCTTCTGCAGTCCCTATATCACAAGCCTTTGATCCGAAACCTGGGGGAGTACTCCCCTGATCTGGAGGAGGATTCGTTGATTCTCCCTGCAGTATCTTCGGAAAACTACTTCGCCTGTGCTTCTGGAATGTTAGAAAGAGGGTTTGTAGGTCGGGTGGTAATGCCTACAGTATATCTAATATTTCGTCATAGGTTCTATCTCCCTTGAGCATGTCATCGCAGGGAGAAACTTCATGTTCATACATTTTCATGTTGTAATGAGTAAGGTGGTTTCCTACAATTTGATAAGGGTCATGTTTTCTAAGTTCAAGATCTACCAATTTGATTTCATCCAATGCTGCAACTTCAACCTTGGAGTGACCAAAGTTGAGTAGTGAACACTTCCCAATCTGAACAGGAAACAATGGCTATAACTTTTTCTGATATGATTTCAATTCAGTGTCGATGCCTCCTGTTACTATTTGGTAGGCCACCTCCCTGCACACTAGCTTGTCAGGAAGGAACTTTGAAAGTGAATGAGGAGGGATCGAGCACCCGAAAACCTTGACATAGGAGAAACCCTCTTCAATAAACCAATCTGCAATCGCCCTGAGATTTCCCACGATTTTCTCTAAAATACGAGGGGGTGCATAACCATACAAGATTTGATGCAAAGGTACCACTACATAGTGACATATTTTGTAAAATAAATATTTAATGTTATCCTCCCATATCTTAGAGTGATAAACATGAATGGTCTCCTCACAGGCTGGGTTCCAGATCCAATTCATCAAAGGGAATGGAGTCATGTAACAGACAACATCCATAATATAGGCAGACATGTAAAAAGACGTGGGTCGGCCTTTCAATTTTGTTGTTTGGTACTCTGCAACCGCATTAGCTAGATTGTCTGATAAAATTTTATCCCAGTTGAAACTGAAACCCTCGGCTACTTCATGTAGAAGTGGTACCCATTCTACAGGGAAATGGGTAGGGCTTTTCCTCCTGAAGAGTCTACATAGCATCAGAGCTATATACACCATGTACTCATTCAATGAAGCTGTGGCATAATTGTCAGGGGTATCGGCTCTCAATCTTGCTGGAATTCCCCACCAGTCTTTGATTATATTTGGATATGATCGAATTCTGTACACTCCTTTATTTTGAATTCCACTATGAATTCAGCATTATAAATGTATTTAGAAGTAGGGGGCAGTTTGTACATTACTTGGATGTGCTTGGGTCTGAACGAGATGACGACGACCCCTTGGTTGTTTAGAATTCTCCTTGTCTGAACATCGATTTTCTCTAAAGCCCAGCATACCATGTCATTATATGGCATGAGTCTCAGTCGTGTGGCTATTTTGTGAGGCTCAGACTCTGCTATGTATCTGAGTTTGTTTTCAGTCCTTTCATCTCCAAAATCTTCGGGGCAATTCTTAATCTCATAATCTAAGGTTTCAAAAATCTGTCTCCAGGTTTTGACTGAATCCACAACGTGTGGCGTAGTGTCGGATATAACATCTCCATCCGAATTCAAGCTTCCACCTACCTCATCATTCTTCTTAGGTGCTTTTCTGGGTGCCATGTTGTCTATGCCAAATGAAAATCTATTGCAGAGAAGAAATGCATGAGTTCTTCTGAATATAATTTGCTCTTATTCTAAAAATAAGAATGAATTTCAAAACATCATACCTTTATTGACCTTTAACTTGTCTTAAATTTAGCGTACCGATACAGGTGATAAAAATTAAAATCTTTAATGGGGACGATACATATGGAGATATGCTCTTTATGTAAAAAATATCCCCATTAATCTGTTATAGATACTACCGCATATCGGTGATTCAAAGATGGGATTTCGAAAGGAATGTCATCGAAGACTCCTGAAAGGCGAAACACGAAAGTTATTTAATAACCTTAATGCTTGTTTTATAATTAAGTTAATTACATTTAGGCTCTTAATTCTTTTGGGACTTCGTGTTTCAGAGTTTCATGCATCATGTCCCCAAGAGGTATGACACAAGAAATCCCAAATCGCGAAACCGCGACGGGATTTGTTTAGGTGCTAACCACTTGTTTTAATTCTTTAATTAATCATGATTAGGGTTTAGTCTTTTATTTTTTGTGGACTGGAGTATCGAGACTCCAACGACTCTTTGACGCATGAAATCCCGAATCGCAAAATCGCGTTGGTATTTATTATCATTTGATCTAAAATTGAAGAAGACTTGAAAATCTTGAAATTATTTGCAAGTAAATTTTATGTGTTAGAAGAAAATGGATCAATTTTGAAACACATTAATTAAAGGATTTACTCATGCAAGATACAAATAGACAACAACATAATCAATGAACATAAGCACATAAACACAACAATTGATAAAGTAGTTCACCCCTCTCTTGGGCTACATCTCCTGGTCCAGCTTCCAATGGATCATTATTATTAATTGCTCAAAGTGCTCAAAAACATGCCTTACAATGCTCAAACTGACCAACATACTGCTCCAATGGCTTCAGAGCATCCAAAAACACCTAGCTGGGATTTTTCGGCACCTCAATCGGTCGAAAAACGAAGAAGTTAGGCCTCCTGGAATTCCCCCCTTCAAGCTTGTTGTCTCTGCATCTACAAAACGCACCCTTGTCAAATGAACATGGCACACACGCAATATATAGCGTAAAAACCCAGCACCAGGCGCAACCGCGCCAATGGTGAAAACTGTAGGACGGTTATGGGTGCGCCATCCCCTAACCGCCTAGCACCTGGGCACGTGGAGGTCATATGACCTTGCGCATTGGCAAAAAGGCTAAACCGTAACCATTTGAAACCACCCGCGCACCTTTCTGTATAACCAATGGTCATATAACAAATATAATAGAACCAGGGATTAACACAAATTCGTGCCATTCCATAGAGGTCGGGGTTGGATCCATTACAACCAACTCCCGTGCGGTATATACATATGGTTACATGTGATAAGTGATATGACCACGGGTCGGGGCTAAGCCCCGGCCTGACCCCCCACCGTTTAACACAAAATGTAAATTCAAATACAATCAAACTTATATACATATTAATTCACAACCAATGGTCCGTTGGTCAGACGGTCTTTGCGAAGGCGTTATGTGGAAGGGAGGTCCGGGGGTCGAACCCCACGGACTCCAATAATTTTACATAACAACCAAAAACCAATAAAGGGGTGCCACGTGGCACCTTACCATTGATCATAAATATGCCACGTGTCAAGATACCATTCACCCTCAACTGCCAATAAAACTCTGCCACATCATCACATGCCACGTCATCGTACGGTCGTACGACCCTGCCACGTCAGCCTGTACAGATTGTACAGTCAGCGTCCTTTTTTTTGCCTGTTTGACTTTATGAACAGATTGCAATATCTCTCGCTCCCGATGTTCGTTTGAGATGAAATGAGTTGTGTTGGGTTCACAACAATGAGGCCTACGCTCTCGTCCGGTTTGAAGCGATTCCGAGCACTTTGAATTTTTGAGCAAAATTTGATCCCCTGATCACACCTCCCCATTAGGAAGATTTTGGACCTCTAAAAGACTATTTTCAGTCTATGTGAAGATGAGGATATAGTTCCCTCACCCTTCCAACCTCAATCCACTTGGCTTTGCTTGGATTCGTTTCTTTAAGACCAACTCAAAGATACTCCACATTTCCTCGTTTTGAAGTTCGCATTCTCCTGTCAAGGATGGTGTCTTCATGCATTTCTGTAAGATACTCTGGGGAAAAATCATCTATGGAAGAAATGTGAACATTCTCTCCTTGATCATCAATCAATGCAGGCTCATACAACTTCAAATTCTCAACATTAACAACTACATACATCTGCATATAAGGAGGCAAATCTAAACGAAAAGCATTGTTACCAATCTTGTCGATAATCTTGAAAGGACCATATCGAATTGGTTTCAAATTTTTACCTTCGCCTTTAAGTCTCTCCTTGCTGATGTAAAGCCAAACTTCATCTCCAACTTGGAAAATGTGATCAACTCGATGCTTGTCATGTCTCGTCTTGTACTTGGCCTGACTCTTTTCCAACTGCTCTTGCACCACTTGATGTATCGACTGAATCTGTTCAATGAACTTTTCTTCCCTATCAATGCCATATTGACCATCGACAGCAATATCCTTCCCAAAGATAAAATCTAAAGGAGACTTGGGAAAATATCCAAAACATGCTTCAAATGGTGACGTTTGAGTCGAAGAGTGCTTAGCTCGATTGTACGCATGTTGAATGTAGTGTAAATGCTCATCCCAAAGTTTAGGATGCTTGCTGCAATAAGCATGAAGAAGATGCACCACTATACGATTTACCACCTCTGTCTGACCATCTGTCTGCGGATGAAAAGTTGTTCTCTTTTTAAGTTTGGTGTCCATGAGTGCCCATAAACTCGACCAAAAACTTCCAACAAATCGAGAATCCCAATCAGAAATAATGGACTTAGGCAATCCAAAATGCACCCAAACATTTTGAAAGAACAATTGTGCCATTTGTTCT
>ML776564.1:363736-380260 GCA_009831015.1 Picea engelmannii
GATAAGTGATATGACCGCGGGTCGGGGCTAAGCCCCGGCTCGACCCCCCGTCGTTTAACACAAAATGTAAATTCAAATACAATCAAACTTATATACATATTAAGTCACAACCAATGGTCCGTTGGTCGGATGGTCTTTGCGAAGGCATTATGTGGAAGGGAGGTCTGGGGGTCGAACCCCACGGACTCTAAAAATTTTACATAACAACCAAAAACCAATAAAGGGGTGCCACGTGGTAGCCCATGACTGGGCCACGTGGCACCTTACCATTGATCATAAATATGCCACGTGTCAAGATACCATTCACCCTCAACTTCCAATCAAACTTTTCCACATCATCACATTCCACGTCATCGTACGGTCGTACGGTCCTTCCACATCAGCCTGTACAGATTGTACAGTCAGCGTCCTTTTTTTTTTGCCTGTTTGACTTTATGAACATATTGCAATATCTCTCACTCCCGATGTCTGTTTGAGATGAAATGAGTTGCGTTGGGTTCGCAACAACGAAACCTACGCTCTCGTCCGGTTTGAAGCGATTCCGAGCACTTTGAATTTTTGAGCAAAATTTGATCCCCTGATCATCATTAAACCTTCTTACTTCTTAATAAACATGGCATTAGGCTTTTAAGAATTTTGCGACTTCAGAAATTGAGGTTTAAGGAGACTCAAGTTCGACTCTTTGATTTCCTGAACTGTGACTGATCAATGATCTGTCAAGTATGTTTTGATCCTTAATTAATCATGATTAAAAGGTACTTCGTGGAAGGCACGTCGGGACACTTGGAATGTTGCTTAAGTTGAGATGGCCAAAAAAGAACATGTGAAAGGCTTAGAAAGACTTTAACGTTTTTAATTATTACTTTACAGTCCGTTCAATTTCCTTTAAACAATCACTTTTTCGAGACTTCAGTACTAGGACTTTGGGGTTGTCATTAAAAAACATACTTTGTGAACAGCCGAACCCCAAAACTCGAAAATCCTGAAAGACCTTTTGATTCCCTCTTTTTTTTTAGAACTAGGGGCGACTCTGTAACCAGAGAAAAATGAAGATTTGGATTTAGAGAAGAAAAATAAACTTCATTTCAACATAGGCTCCATCTAGGGATCTCGTCTCCCTGTGGGATGAGAAGAACAGTAGACCACGTGCCTTTATTGGATAAATGGAGTCATTAGTTTGTTCCAAAAACTTGATCAGGAAGAAGGTGCAGAGGAAAAAGGGGGTTTCATCTTTATCTTTGAAATCTTTTGAAACCCAATCGCTCTCTAATCTCAAGTTTAGGCTATTTGACTTCCTCTTTCCTGTTACTGATTTGAGGTCTTCTTAAGATAATTCAAACAAACTTAGGAATTCTAACAGGTTTTGTTGATATTGCTTGCCTCAAGGCGGAGTAATTTTAATGTTTTTGAATCAAGGAGTCCTATGCGAACTTGGGATGTAGATCGAACTTCAAAGAAAACTAATTTACCATAGTACAGTGTAATTCATGTATAACAGCCTTACAAATATCTTAGACATTGCTTCACTGTCAGCGAGCCTGTTCAATACCCCGGTGAAGTTATCTGATTCCCTTTATTGAATTTCCTTTCACCACTTCAAAATGTTTGTTTTCATTTAAATGCTGAGATGAGGGAAATCATTTTAAGAATTTCCTTTCATCATCTCTTTTTGGACTAGATGGGGGCAATCAATTTTGAATTTATTTTCACCATCCGTCTTATACTTTCTTTGACATGAAGTGGGGGTAATCAATTAGTATAAAGTATACTAGGGGTGATATCTGTGTATAATTTGCAACAAAGGTCTGTCAACTCATTTTGATTACTCTGGATCAATTTCTTTTTGGCCTTCAAAACATCTAAGTTTGCAAGGAAAACTTATGGGGGAACTTTATTTTCGGGGACCCTCTTTTGAGAAAGACTAAGATTTTTTTAGAACCTGTTAAAAGAACTAAGAGAGTCCAGATTAGCCTATACATATCTTTGCTCAGTAAGAGTTTGAAGAGTTGTGAGGACTTGCCTTTCTTATAAAGATTTGTTTGTCATTATTCAGAGCTAAAGTGTAACCTCTCCTTCCTCTATGGACATAATGGGAAAGTGTCAGGGGTCGAGGGGAAGATTCCACATATTGGGATAGGATGACAGAGAAAGCTTTGGATTTCATAAACATAGTTGTGGCAACGCAATCCTGACTATTGGAACCTTTTTGAGGTCACTTTACTTCTGTTTATTTTACTTATTTTTATCTTACCCAGGGGAATCCTTTATGATCGATAGAAAATTTCGTTCTATTGATGATACCTTGGGAGAATATGTTCATACTCATGAGACTTTTGTTGCACCTAGGAGATATTCATTTGAAATCTAGACATATCGAAAATTCATACCTTGCCTTACCACTTCGTTCTCATCTTAGTACAATATTTTTTATCACCTCTTTCGAGTGAATCAATTTCCTGATACATGACCATCTGTTTTCTTCTTTTGACATTTGGGCTGTAGACCAGAATCCTGCAAGAAGACGGCATGAAACACGTTAGGGTTTTAAGATAGATAGGATTTAATGTGTTGAATATTTTATATATCTATTTCTAGGAGATCACTAACCTGTTTTAATTGCGGTGAAAGTAAAACTTACCAAAAACTATAAAAATAGAAAACACAAACCGGTATGTACAGTGGAATTTAGGAAATTTTTGTTTCATATAGTGCTTCAGATAACGCTTGTTGATAATGGAATTGAGGGTTTTACCGTCCAAATTTTCTAGTAGAAATAAGTTCTTCCC
This sequence comes from Picea engelmannii, assembly GCA_009831015.1. Lineage (NCBI taxonomy): Eukaryota > Viridiplantae > Streptophyta > Pinopsida > Pinales > Pinaceae > Picea > Picea engelmannii. Next base: position 366,523 of record ML776564.1, read on the forward strand.
TTCGAAAGCTGTGACTTTGAATGATCCATACCAGATATGATCAAATTTTCCATGTTTTGTCGATTCCTCCCTCCTAGCATCCCATTTGAAAACCAAATCTCCAGGGAGGAATTCAGTGTATTTAGCCTTATGGTTGAATAGTGCTTTCATGTTGTCTTGATATTTCTGCAGCCTTTCGTCCACCTCATCCCTATTCTGTTGGACTTCAATTAGTTGATTTATTCTTCTAGTGACATGGTTTGGTTCTTATTTTTCATCTTGCCAGAGTTTCATCACAGGTAGAGCCAGATTTATGGGTAACACCACGTCAGTACCATATACCATTTTAAATGGAGAAGTTCCAATAGATTTCTTGGTGCCTATTCGATTTTCCCACAAGGCATATTTCAAATGCACATGCCGATATTTTTTTATTTTCATTCAACACCTTCTTAATTATGGTAATTAAGATTTTATTTGATGATTCATCTATCCCATTGCCTTGGGGGTAGTATGTCGTGGAGTGACCCAATATAATATTGTACTTTTGGCAAAATCCGGCCATTGCCATAGATTTGAATGCCTGGGCATTATCTGTAACTATCTTTCAGGGACATCCAAATCTAGATAATATGTTTTCTTCTAAGAAATCTATCACCACTGAGTCTGTGGCTTTTCTAGTCGGAATAGCTTCTACCCATTTAGTGAAATAATCTGTAGTGGTCAGGATCCATCTATGTTGTGCGCTGGAGTGTGGATTGATTTTTCCCTATAAAATCTAACCCCCATTGTTGGAACAGAGCTTCCGTTTTAATCAGGAACAGAGGTAGTGGTGGGAGTTTCTATTTGCCTGCAAATAATTGGCATGAATTACAGGCTCTGACTTTGGCAATTACATCTATGAATAATTTAGGCAAATAATATCCCACTCTTGGGATTTTATAAGCCATTGTTGTCCACGCATGATGTCCTCCACACACTCCATTGTGGAATTCATTTACGACCTTTTCGGTCTCTGATTCTACTAGACAGACCAATAGAAAGCCTAGAAGGTCTTTCCAATACAATTGGGTCTCTGAAATACAGTACTTCACCGCATGCAATTTCAACATTCTAGCCTTAGATGGAGTCATATCACTTGGGAATTTCAAGGTGATAAGATAAGATACAATATCTTTGTACCATGTCGAAGTTGTGAACTTTCCTTCTATACTAGTTGTGGTTATTTGGTCATCGAGTTCGTCCATATCCAAACATCCTTCACACTCTCGCAAATTATTTATACCGAGCGCTCTGAAATTTGATTCGGCTAGAAGCTTACCCAAACATTGTCCCTTCACAAGATTTGTCGATTTCACTTCTAAATAGAATTCTTGAATCGTAGTAAGCCATCGAACCCTCTATCCATCGCTATCAGGTTGAACCATTATGTCTTTGACAAAACTGGTGGGTACATATGCAATTATCTTGGAGTGTAACACGTAAGTTCTAAAGCCTTTAGTGATTTCACCATAGCATATGCCTGCTTTTCCATTATGTCATATTTCAACTCTGCGTCTTTGAGGATCTTACTCAAGAATTCTATTGGTTGCTCGAAACCTTCTTCATTCTTTTGTAGAAGTACTGCTGTGATTGTGTGTTTGGATGCAAATGAGAAGATGAAAATTCCTTGAGATAATCAGGGCTTGTCAGTACAGGTGCTTCACCTATAATTTTCTTGATGTGCTCAAACGATGCTTTAGCTTCAGTCGTCCACTTAACTTCGATGTTCTTATTGAGCATATCTGTAATCAATTTCACAATTTCAGCAAAGTTCAAGATAAATCTCCTCAAAAAAATTATTTTTCCTAAAAACGACTGAATTTCATTTACGTTTCTAGGAATGTTTATAGTGTCTATAGCTTTAACCCTTTTAGGATCAATTTTAATTATGTCCCGAGACACAATATGGCCCAAGAGTTTACCTTATTGCATTGCAAAGTGTGACTTCTTGGGACTTAGAGACAAACCAAATTTACGACATTTCTCGAATGTTTGATTGAGATGTATCAGATGATCTTCATCGGATTTAGAAAAAATGGTCAGATCATCAAGATAAATAACCATGGATTTATCTCTTTCACCGACGAAGGCGATATCCATAGCTCGCTAGAAGGTAGCACTTGCATTCATTAAACCAAATGGCATTTTGTCATACATAAATGTACCCCAAGGGGTGGTGAAGGTTGTTTTTTCTTTATCGTCTTCGTTGACAACAATCTGATTGTAACCGAAAAAGCTGTCGATCATGGACATTCTATTTGCTCCAACTGCTTTTTCTAAGACATGGTCCATTTTGGGTAGCAGATAATTGTCTTTAAGAGATGATTTATTTAAGTTTCTAAAGTCCACACACAGTCTGATTTCTCCGCTTTTCTTTCTGACCGGGAGAAGGTTGGATACCCACTCAGAGTACCTGAGTGGTACAATTATCTTGGCATCTAGGATTTTTTTTACTTCCTTTTCGACCATGGGAAATAATATAGGATTGATTTTCCTGAGCTTCTGTCTGAAAGGTTTAACACCATGTTTTAAAGGGATCTTGTGTTCGATCACAGTGGTGTCATAGGTTCTCAGCTCATCATAGGACCATGCAAAAACATCTTTATATCGTCCGAGTAAGTATGTATACTTACCTTTCATCTCAGGAGGAAGATACTTTGATATTTTTAGCATTCTAGGTTCCTCTTTAGTGCCTATATCACAATCTTCGACTTCCTCTAGATGAGGTTTCAATGTAGATTTCAAAGGCATATCATTATGGTCGAATAATCTTTCTAGGGGAATTAGACCTTTAGGGATTTGATTTTTTTTAGTACTAACATGTGATGATTTGCGATCTTATCTTAGAATTCTTGAGGATCTTCTCCTTCTTTCATAATCCAAGTATGATTGTTTTGGTTTTCTTGGTCGATGTGCATTTCAGTAAAGTCTTCCACCATTTCAAGGAATTTTCTGATCTCTTCATCATCTTCGAACACCTGCCAGTGTTGAATATTGTTCGGTATGGAGGGTCTGTAACTTATTTCTATGTGATACTTAAGTTTTAATCCTGTAGGAGGTGCGAAAGTTGAGGCTTCTTTAGCTAATGAATCAACTTGTAGATTCTCTGTGCGGGTAATGAAATGAACATTTACTAATGAGAACAAATTTTCCATTAAATCCCAGGCGCAGTTTCTATAAGATCTCAATCTCGGGTGTTTGTCCTGATATTGCCGATTTACTTGTTTCACAATTAACTCCGCATCTCCATAGACTTCCAATTTTTTTATGTTTAACTTCCTCGCAGCTTCTAATCCCAAGACCAGGGCTTCATACTCGCATACATTGTTGGTGTACTCTATGTCCCATTGTAATCTGTAAGAGAAAGGAATGATAAACTCATCTCTGGGTGCTATGAAAAGTACTCCTGCGCCTGCTCCTTCACATGACGAAGCACCATCGAAATACATTTTCCATGTTCCAGTACTATATACACTTTCTTTTACCCTTTCTGTTTTATTCTTTTCCATGACATCTTCAACACATTCATCCATATCATCATCAATTGATAAAATAAAATTTCCAAGATCTTAATCAGCGACATAAACAGGGTAATTGCTAGGATTATGTGGATCACTTACCGTGTATGTCAGCCATGTTTCCCGGTACAATCAGGTGAACTGTCCTCCGAAAATGGGAATCATGGCGTATGTCATGTCCAGCTGAAGGGATCCTCCAAGATTAGCACCCCAAGACCTGGATAATAGCATACCATACTTTGGAGGTATATCAACAATAACCACATCCATCAGAACACTTTTTACTGGGATCTGTGCAAGATTTACTACCAAGTCTTTGATCATGCCCACACATTTAACCTTCCTTGAATCAAACGAATACAAGTCCTCGTACAGTCTGGTAATTTCAAGGCCAAGTATATCCATAATAGCCTTGGGCATCACGTTATGCAAGGCTCCAGAATCCAACATGCAATTATGTAGCAGAAGATCGTGCACATTGAGTGTAATGTAGAAGGGAGAAATGGTATCTCTGGCCCCTTCAAAATGCAGACCAAAAATTATGTTAGGCTTATCATCTTCCAAATTTATAATGACATCTTGACTTCCCATATCTGAAAAATTTATCATTTTGGTGATTTGTCTTCGGTAAACGGGATTCTTTGCTAGTTCAACCAGAGGTATTGGTATTTTGATTTTGTTAATCTCATTTTCTAGGCTGAAACCTCCTATAGTTTTTCCGGTTTCTCTGATTGGTATTTCGGTCTCCTTCTTTTCTAGTTTATTTGTTTGCACTGATTTATTTTCAGCTGCTTTTGTTCCTGCCGTCTATGTTTCGACTGTCTTAGTTTTGGCACCTTGTGGGTTAACTTCTCCTTTCTTGGTGCTCTTTTTTTCAGCTTCTTTTGGAGCTGGTTCATATGCTTCGCCTCTCAGCAGGATTTTCCTTGGTTGGGTAGTTGTTATGTTTATTGTTTTATACCTTAGATTATACTTGTTTTAGAGTTTGGCCATTATGGTATCGATGATTCCTTGGAAAGAGAGATCTTCTGTATTATTTGTGTTGCTATCCTCATTAGACTGATGCTCCATTTCTAAAGATTTCTCATAATATTCCTTGGTCAAATGAGGTTGTAGAAAATAGTCGCCCAAATTGTTCATATCTTCTCCTAGATCCTTCAATTCTTGCATGTCATTCTCTCCTATAAAATTTTCATTTTTTAAAGGAGTTTAAACATTTTGATCTTCATTTTTAATCTGTCTTTGTTGTATTTGGGGATTGGGGTTTCTCCTGAATTCTCTCTTAACAAATTGATCTACTTTAGATTGATCTAGCTCCATCCTTGAAATTTTATTTGATATCTCTTTTATTATCCTAGCCATATCATCCATTTTATCATCTGAAGATCAATCAGATCCCAAGGGTCCCTCTTGTTCCCTAAAGCACTTGGTCCCTCTGTTTCTCATTTCCACCTTTTCTTTTAATTTACCAGAAGTCGTCATATTTGACTCGATTTCTATGACATCGTCTTGCATTCGGGTAAGATCGTCCGTTCTCCTTTCTCTCAATAATAGTGATAAATCAGGTTCAAAATCTCCTGCAAAAGTTACCTTTGTTGTAGGTTGGGAAGGTTTAAATTCGATTGGGATCTTGTTATATAATTTATTAAATATTTGGATGAATTCAATAACAGTTTCTGAATTTTTCTTCCTTAAAGCCCCAAACTCAGTTAAATAATATAAGTGATCTTTCCTTTCACCCCATTGTCTGAGAAAAGAGTTTTCTAACGCGTCATAGGATAATATCGAACCTGCGGGAAAACTTCGAAACCAGGTTCTCACCTGTCCCTCAAAATTTTGAAAAAACAATCAAGAATATACGTCTTCATTCCCGAGACCGAGAATATCTGCGAATTGATCGAAGAAATTTATATGTTTGGCTGCAGTTAAGTCTCCCTCCCCTGTAAACTTAGGTAGGTTTTTCATGTAGTTTTCAAGTAAATCATGAAGAGGTACTGGGAGGACCAAAGGAGCGTACCTGGAAGCTACTTTAGCGAAAATCCTAGGGGATGGGGTGGGGGTGGACCTTGACCGCCCCATCCTCTTCCTCCGACAGATTCCATAGATATTCTAGGAGAGGAAACTGGTACGTTATAAAGAGGATTTTTAAATATGTATACCGATCCTTTAACTTCTTCGGGATGAAGAAAAAACGATTTCGAGAACCACTTATCAGAGGAAGAAAAGACTGGAAAAGGGGGAACTGGGATATGGGGACTCGACTCTTATGACTTGCAAGAAATGTAGACGGGAGAACCTGTAGGGGTTGAATCTGAGTGTGTGGTATATTATTCTAGACTTTGTGAGGTTGGGAAATTTAGTTCGAGAGCTGATGGGATATCAGTCGAAATAGACTTTACTGTAGAAGTCTCACCTTCTCTTTCACCGGAGGTAGTTGAATGAGGTTCAGTCTTATTTTTGGGTAGAACTAATTTAGGGTTTATGGTTTAAAGTGGAATATTAGCCCTAGACTATGTGGATTTAGGTTGGTAAACCGCAGTAGATTGCTTAAGGAATCCTCTTGGTTTCAGTATTTAGTCAGGGTCGGAAACAGGCGAGGTCTGCTTATGATCTGGGTTTTGTCTGGTGTTTCTTTGACCAGATGCCAGCTTATTTAAAAATGTGGAGTCGCCAAGTGAATAATAAAACTTAGCCTTTAATAATGTGTTCAGTCTTTGTTCACTATCAAAGAAGGAAACTTGTGAATGTCATTCTCCCAGGGAAAATAGTTTTGTCTCTCCATTCCCCGGAAACAACACCAAAAAGATGTTGTTCTAGAGTTTATACTCAAGGCTAAAGAGTATAAAGTCTAGGAATCTGAAAGGGGGTCTGTAATATAAAGAAAGTAAAAACAACTCGTAAGGGAAAAGGAGCTAGGGCTGATTTCGGAGTTGTCTTTGTCTGGCTTCCAATTGTTCCTAGATGCTAATGTCCTATTCAATGACTGCCCATGAACTTTCAAGTTCAACTCAGGTGGTAGAAGTTTTTAAGATGGTATTAAAAAGGTTAAAGTGATATTGGTCTGGTATGTAAGACTGGGTTTGATATTGGGTTGTCTTGTAATAGGCACTGTCATGGAGGAAAAAGATTTTTAATGGATTTGTTTCTTTTTAGATTATGTAAGAAAAATTTCCAAATATTTGAATTAATAGTATAACAAAATCAAAGGTTGTTTCTCGTATCTGAGTTAAACTGAAAACCATGCATGAAGTGAAAGAAAACATAAATTTGTGGAACAAGTTGAGGCATCGACCAAGGAAGAATCTCATTTTGTGACAGAAGAAGAAAAAGGACAAGAGAAACTGTAATGCAACATAAGATATAGAAATCTAAGTAATTCACAGGTCGTGTACCTGTTGATAGCCGATACAGAGGAAAATATCTAAACAATTAGATGAATAAAATAATCAATCACCACAGTAGAGGTTGTACTAAATTGCAGCTAAGCATTCATCAAAGATATATAAGAAATTATGTTAAATATGAAATAATAGAGGAACACATAACTCAAACTTGACGGGATCTGGAGTCTTCGATTTGCATTTGTATTAATCCCAGCAAATGAAAAACTTCTCTGCTACAATCGGCTAAGGAAAAAATCCCCTGGTGTATCTTTCAAAAATGTATTTACGCAAAGAAAATCATCAACCCTGGACGGTTGGTATTCTCCTAATCTCCTAGGTGCTAACGGTTACAGAATATGAAATTCGAACCGTTTTGTTCGATTACTTTTTACTTTTACCAGTTGTACAAAAACGAGCAAAAATGCATTACTTCATCATTTCTTTGAAACACTTCCTTCGCTCGGTCCCAAACATATGACACACCTGTCCACAAACTGCATCAAAATTCTGGAAGGTTCTGACATGTTCTTTGCTTCAAACATATATAACTTCCTCTGAATTTGGGGAAACTCATTTTCAATCTTTCCCTTTCCAAATTTTGTTGACTGCAACTGTAGATTCGACTTTATTAACCATTTATCTATTTGGGTGATGTCGATCTATTTCAATTGTGAAATCTCGAGCTGGACTTCATTCCCACTCTCCTTGATATGCAGTTGATGCCTTACAACATTTATCTGTCCTAATAGCCTAGGACAATCACCTCTACCAATGCCTAGTGTTTTTGTATCTAGATGATCAAATACTTCTTCACATTCTCTCTTAACTTCTCTTTCCATTTTCCTACTTTCGACAATATTAGTCTCCCATGTATTTAACATGATGTCTTCCCTGATATGTTCATCTACAGTCAACTTTGGGATTGCTGGTACTTTCTCTCGGGCCGAAAACATCGCTGCCTTTTGAAAAGAAACATGAGTTGTTGTGGCCTCTTTTTCTTTTAAAACAATGATATCTAGTGAGTGGCTTATTTCCAGGAAGTAGTTTTGGACGATTTCTATTTTGGAAAGCATGTCCTGTTGTTATGCTTGTAGTTTCTCATGTATCTCTAGTAATTGGGCTTGAAATGTTGTTATATTCACAACTTTTCCTTCAATAGACTTCAACTCAGCCTATAGCTATCTCACTAACTCTTCCTGTTGAATAACCTGTACTTGACTCATTTGCATCTGCTTGTTTTCTTCCTCTAAACTAGTCTTCAACAATTGCATTTCCTTCTCGTCAGTAGTCCTAGCATTTTAAACCCTTTGATTTACCTCCTCTCGAATATTATTTTCTATATGTCTTATTTGGTTCTTCAACTGAGCTACCATTTGATTTTTCTTCTTCAACTTTGTTTTCAAAGAGTCGACTGAGAATAAATTGGTTGTTGCCAAAGCTCCCATAGAACCTGCTACTTCTGTGGAAAAATCTTCCTCTTCTAGATTCTGCCCATCTACGAGCACTTTGTGTTTCTTCACCATTGTGCCTCCTCTCGGATGCATTTCCTGTTTTACTACAACCTTCCTTTTCCTACTGAAAAAGTAGTCAAAGGAAGGTATCTCTTCTCTAGGGATAGGAGTAAGTTCGCTTGCATATATGACTTCCAAATGGGGAGTCCCAAAGGTTGACTGTAACAGAGTTAATGTTGTGATAGGGCTGCCCAATTCTGAAGTCTTAGTTTCTCCTATTGTTTTAGGGATATCAATAGGAATAGATGATGATGAAGGTGGAATCGTTTGACTTGACTTCGAAGGGGTCTTGGATTTGGAACTTGTTTCAGACCCTGGATTCTTTGATTGTGAAGATTCCGCTTTCTGTGAAGACACTTCAGTCTTCTATGGATTTTCTTCTGCAGTCCCTTTATCACGAGCCTTTGATCTGAAACCTGGGGGAGTACTCCCATGATCTGGAGGAGGATTCATTGATTCTCCCTACAGTATCTTCAACAAACTACTTCATCTGTGCTTCTGGAAAGTCAGAAAGTTGGTTTGTAGGTCGAGTGGTAATCCCTGCACTCTATCTAATATTTCTTCATAGGTTCTGGCTCCCTTGAACATGTCATCACAAGGAGAAACTTCATGTTCATACATTTTCATGTTGCAATGAGTAAGATGGTTTCCTACAATTTGATAAGGGAAATATTTTCTGAGTTTAAGATATACCAATTTGATGTCATCCAGTGCTACAACTTCAACCTTGGAGTGACCAAAGTTGAGCAGTGAACACTTCCCAATATGAACAGGAAAAAATGGCCAGAACTTCTTCTAAGATTCTTTCAATTCAGTGTCAATGCCTCCTGTTACTATTTGGTAGGCCACCTCCCTACACACTAGCCTGTCGGGAAGGAACTTCGAAAGTGTGTGAGGAGGGATTGAGCACCCGAAAACCCTAACATAGGAGAAAACCTCTTCAATAAACCAATCTGCAATCGCCCTGAGATTTCCCACAATTTTCTCTGAAATACGAGGGGGTGCATAACCATACAAGATTTGATTCAAAGGTACCACTACGTAGTGACATATTTCGTAAAAGAAATATTTAACGTTCTCCTCCCATAACTTAGAGTGATAAACATGAATGGGCTCCGCACAGGCTAGGTTCCAGCTCTAATTCATCAAATGGAATGGAGTCATGTAACAAACATCATCCATAATATAGGCATACATGTAAGAATATGTGGATCATCCTTTTAATTTTGTTGTTTGGTACTCTGCAACCTCATTAGCTAGATTGTCTGATAAAATTTTATCCCAGTTGAAACTAAAACCCTCAGCTACTTCATGTAGAAGTGGTACCCATTCTGCAGGGAAATGGGTAGGGATTTTCTTCCCGAAGATTCTATATAGTATCAGAGCTATATACATCATGTACTCATTCAACAAAGTTGTGGCATAATTTCCAGGGGTATCGACTCTCAATCTTGCTGGAATTCCCCACCAGTCTTTGACTATATTTGGACATGTTTGATCAAATTATTTACACTCCTTTGTTTGGAATTTCGTTATTATTTCAGCATTATAAATGTATTTAGAAGTAGGGGGCATTTTGTACATTACTTGGATGTGCTCAGATCTGAACGAGCCAACGACGACCCCTTGGTTGTTTAGAATGCTCCTTGTCTGAACGTCAGTTTTCTATAAAGCCCAACATACCATGTCATTATATGGAATGAGTCTTGGCTTTGTGGCTATTTTGTGAAGCTCAGACTCTGCTATGGATCTGATTTTATTTTCAGTCATTTCATCTTAGAAATCTTCAGGGCAATTCTTAATCTCATAATCTAAGGTTTCAAAAATATGCCTGTAGGATTTGACCGAATCCATAGCATGTGGCGTAGTGTCAGATATAACATCTCCATCCGGATTCGAGTTTCCACCTGCCTCCTCATTCTTCTTAGGCACTTTTCTGGGTGCCATTTTGTCTGTGCCAAATGAAAATATATTGCAGAGAAGAAATGCATGAGTTATTCTAAATATAATTCACTCTTAGTCTAAAAATAAGAATGAATTTCGAAACATCAGACCTTTATTGACCTTTAACTTGTCTTAAATTTAGCGTACTAATATAGGCGATAAAAATTAAAATCTTTAATGGGGACGGTATGTTTGGAGATACACTCTTTATGTCAAAAATATCCCCATTAATCCGTTATAGATACTATCGCATATAGGTGATTCAAATATGGGATTTCGAAAGGAATGTCATCGAAGACTCCCGAAAGGAGAAACGTGAAAGTTATTTAATAACCTTAATGCTTGTTTTAAAATTAAGTTAATCACATTTAGGCACTTAATTCTTTCAAGACTTCATGTTTCGGAGTTTCGTGCGTTGTGTCCCCAAGAGGTATGACACAAGTAAATCCTGAATCGTGAAACCACAATGGGATTTGTTTAGGCGCTAACCACTTCTTTTAATTATTTAATTAATCACGATTAGGGGTTAGTCGTTTATTTTTCGTGGACTGGAGTATCGAGACTCCGACGACTCTTTGACGCATGAAAACCCAAATTGCGAAATCGCGATGGGATTTATTATCATTAAACCTTCTTACTTCTTAATAAACATGGCATTAGGTTTTTAAGAATTTCGCGACTTCAGAAATCGGGGTTTAAGGAGACTCAAGGTCAACTCTTTGATTTCCCGAACTCCGACTGATCAACAATCTGTCAAGTATGTTTTGATCCTTAATTAATCACGATTAAAAGGTACTTCGTGGAAAGCACGTCGAGACACTTGGAATGCTCCTTAAGTTGAGATGGCCGAAAAAGAACATGTGAAAGGCTTAGAAATCCTTTAATGTTTTTAATTATTACTTTACAGTCCGTTCAATTTCCTTTAAACAATCACTTTTTCGAGACTTCAGTACCGAGACTTTGGGGTTGTCATTAAAAAACATACTTTGTGAACAGTCAAAACTCGAAACCCAAAAATCCTGAAAGACCTTTTGATTCCCTTGTTTTTTTTAGAACTAGGGGCGGCTCTGTAACCAGAGAAAAATGAAGATTTGGATTTAGAGAAGAAAAATAAACTTCGTTTCAATAGACAGCATAAGTAATTCCATTTTTTGTGTGTCTTCTTCCTAGCACATGTTGGCTCTGATACCATGTGAAATTGTAGTGAAACCTGCACAGAGAATCTAGCTAGCAACAATGAACACAAAATTGCAAATTTGAGAGAAGAAGAGAAGAATTGGAGAGGAAGAATGAAATAATTGTATTCCACACTCAAAGAGTGAATAATTTACAATAGATATAAGCTACATGATCCAATTAACGTGCCATAGTATCCTTCTAGAGAGATGTGGAAATACACTAACATAAGCATGAGTTATATGCCACCTAGTCCTAGTTAATTGGCCATACAGTCATCAGTTAATTGGATCATACAAGTGGAGTGGAGAGAATATCATGCATACACATGTGGTGCACCCTCCAAGCCTCATGCATGTCAAGTGTTCCCTCTTGGTGATGATCACAAGGTGAGTGTGCCCTATTAGTGATGATCCTAAGGTGAGCATGCAACACTTGGTGATAATACCAAGGTTTCCATGCATGACTTGACTCCACTAATCTAATTGACGTATAATTGAGTAATAACTGAATAGGAGGTGGCACCCTCATCTAGGGGAGAAAATATATAACCGTGGGTTCCCTTAACATAGAATAATAAACATAGGATAGGAAATACTAGGTGGGTGTGTAATATATCCAATAGAGTCTCACCTAGTTTATACATATGATCAAATTCATCATAATATATGGCAACAACCACTTTGAAATCATGAATTGTGTCCTTTAGAACCCATCAATCTAGATAGAATTCTACATTTTTATTGGTATGTGTATTGTAGTAGATAGATAGAATATTTGTTCCAACACCTAGAATATGAATAACATCTCCAAAATTAGTTGTATATATGATGATATCACCACATCCTACACCCTGTATGGTTAGATTGTCTCCAATAACAATTTTTCTCCATTATGTTGTTGTCTATAATCAAAGAGTAGGTGTTCATGTTTGGTCACATGTGAGGCATCTCTAGAATTATCACTCTGCTCCTACTAAGACAAAGGGGACCAAAGTGAAAACTGGACTACCAAATGTGCACTATGAGATGATACAACATTGTTAAGCCCTAATATTGGCTCATTACCCCTTAATTGGGGCATATTATATTAGTAATGTTATTTTATTTATGTTGTCTTTAGGACATTAGTTGTAATTATACCTCCTAGTCTCCTATATATACCAAGGAGACATTTTCATTTTGAATCATCTTGTACTTGAACATTTAAGTGGGGTAAAAGGAGGTTTCCCCCTCAAAGAGGCTTATTATCTGAAATTATCTCTTTTTCAAGGCGTTGAGTAATTTTTTTGAGGTTTTTCTATGCTATATTGATGTTTGGTTCTTAACATATGGTATCAGAGCTCAAGGTCTTGGGGTTTCTCTGCTACATCTAAGACACCTTGGAATTTTCACTATAACTTTTTTTCTACAATGTTTCAGAAGAAACAGCTTGGAATATATTTAGTAGACGGATCAAGGTACGTTGGGTTCAAAATTCATCTCCTGAGGCCTTATACTTTCAGAGATACAACTTGTACAAGATAGGGTTCTAGAATCATCATGAACTGATTCATTGCGGCATTTTCTCTATAAAAAAATTTCTATAACGTTTCAGACCCTGAAATCCAAAGGATATTTACAGAAATTAGAAAGGTATCTGTGGTAAAAATTTTAGCTTCTGGGTCATCTTAAATTTGTAGATACACCTTGTGTAAGATAGGGTATCTGACTAGTCCTATTGACTAGTCTCAAGAAGGTGTTCTAGGTAAAACAATCATAACTTCTTCCTAGAGTATCCGAATTGAGTGGGACTAGTTTCATTGGATCATGGAAATTCTTTAGTATTTCTGGTGTAAGTTTCAGAATTTTATATCAATTATTTTGGGAGGGGCACACTATACAAGTGAGATCTTCTGGAAAGGCCAAAAATCGGCAAGTTGTGGGGAAGTTACCATAAATTCCACTTGGCACATCCAATTTTTATCAGACCTATGGCATTGCAGAGAAGAAATATCAGAGAACTACATAAAAGAAAGTTTCATACCCAGAAAGGCTAAAACGTGGGAGATACAACAAAAGAAATATTGTCTAGCAGAACCACCTCAAAATCAAGGTTCAAAAGTGATACTTGGCCAACATGCCACCCAAAAAGGGAACTTCTACACCAACTAAGCCTCCAGAAAATCCTACTTGGACTCTTGATG
>ML776564.1:385601-398895 GCA_009831015.1 Picea engelmannii
AAATAATCAATAGTTATTGTTCAAGGGAAGTAATGACTTCCAAAGGTAGATACAGCTTCCAAATGTAAAGGGAGGGATAAACCTCCAAGAGGAAGATACAATCCTCCAATATCAAGAGATATTTGAACTCGCCATATTTTCCCCTTCCTTCCATCCAAGAATATATGAGAGATAATAAAACTTTACATTAAATCATCACCATCAACCAACCATCACACAGAACCTAATAATTCTTCCTGAGACTTCTTCAATTTCTGCAATTCTTCAATTCTTGGAATACTATGATCCTGCATATAATATTACTAAATTTATTCTCTGAAACTTCTCTATTTTTCACTCCTTGAATCCTCCCCAAAAAGAAGTTATAGAGAGAATGGTAGACGTTGTTCAATTATGGTTTATTCAGGAGACCGAACTTGCACAGAATGCCCTGCGCTCAATATTTAACATCGGATTCTGAAAATCACACACAAGAAACTAAATTCCATACTCTTTCCAATTCAATTTGTCCCACTTCATTTGGATTCTCTATGAACAATTTATGGTTGTTTTACCCGGAACACATGTTTATTGACTAGCTTCAGGACTGGTCAAAAACCCTATCTTCCACAGAGTGTATCTCCATAATTATAGAGAATCAAGAGATGAAACTTTTACCACAGGTACCTTGATATTTGTTCTCAATACCATAGAATTTTCACCATCTGAATCTTTCCAGAAAAAAAATTTATAGTGAAAATGGTAAGATGATCCGAAAATAACATACCTTAGAACACATCACCAAAAGACTTCATCCTCCCTTGAAATCTGGCCTTCTTTACTTTTGATTTCCTCTAAAATTCGACTTGTGTATCAAATGAATGTACAATGATATTTATTTATACCATTTATTTCACTTCCTTTTAACATTAGGGCCGACCTGACACTTTCTTATTTTGTAATTATTTTCTTTAATTATCTTCAAGACCTACATGTACTTCCTTCTTCAATTCACTTTTTCATATTTACAAATTCATTTCTCCTCAACCATGAGGATCCACATGACATGCCACATACCACTAGAAACAACGTTATGTATATTATCCATCCATGGGTGTTTTATCTGAATGTGCATTGTCCTTCATGTGAAAATACCTTCATCAATTTTGTGGTCCAAAACCAATGACTAGGGTTGACATCAATGACAACAACCAATCTTCCAACAATCTCCCCCTTTGCCATTGATGGAAAAACTCATGCTCCTCCTATCATTGTGATCCCAATTTATCTCCCCCTTTTACATCAATGGCAAAGGGTAGGGATTCTCCCCCCGAGTTTAATGGCAAAATGTAACCTTCTTCTTTGGGGTTTCTCCCCCTGAACATGTGGCACTCAATAATACTTCATCCTTATTTTTGGTCTTTGGGACTTTTTCTTCCTTGGAATATTTTTGTGTGGCTTCTGCCTTCTCTCTCTTCTTCATGTCTAGGATGTATATGTTGTTTGGTCTTCTTGTTGCAGTTGCAACCAATCTTCCTGAGTTATTTTCTCTGATTTTACATTTTCGGGAGTCAAACGTAAGAGTGTATCCTTGATCACACATTTTACTAACACTGAGTAGATTATGCTTCAAGTCTTCAACCAATAGGACATTCTTTTCTTTTACATTTTTTCTTCCAAGTTATACTACACCTTCTCCAATTATTTTGGTAGATGAGTCATCTCCAAATGCAACATTTCCACCCTTTCTCTTCAAGCTGATGAATTTGTCTTGATCCACGGTCATGTGTGAAGAACATCCACTGTCTATGTACCATTCATCTTCTTCTTTACATTATTCAGTGGTTAATGCTATTCAACAATATTCATTGTTTGGAATATCTTCCCTTATCCATACTATGGTTGGCATAGAGACATATTCATTCATATATCTACAATCTCGTGTTTTGTGACCAAGATAATTACATTTGTAGCATACAATATTTTTTTCCATCAATGGGGAAAATGAATTATAACTTATGTTAACAAATACACGATTATTTCCATATCTTCTATCTACACCATTCATGTTTCTTGTGTATTTGTTTCTTTCATTGATTCTGCAATTAATTTCCTTATGTCCAAAAATTTTGCAGGTATAACAATGACCAAGAAAGAAATTTTGATACCTTGGAGTAAGTGGTCTTCTTTGTGATGTAGTCCATTTGGGTTCATTTCCTTCATATTGATTGAAGCTTCTTTTATTCCTGAAGGTAGGAGGTCTTCTTGGATATTCATCTCTTTTGTAATCATTCCTTCTTTCTGGTATCCTGGTCCACTTCTCATCAACTATCTGTGTAGCTATTTCTTCAAACTTATTGTTAGTATTTCCATCTTCTTTGTATGAAGTTTCACCCTTACATCCAAGATGTGTTAAGTATTTTGTCACTTGAGATTTTCTTAAGCTCTACCTCAATGAGACAACTTCTTGTTCAAGTTTCTCACAATCTTCTTCTTTCTTCATCATTTGGACATTCCTTACTTCTCCTATTCTTCTTTCTTCTTCGAGTAGAGTTTTCAAGGAAATGTTTTCTTCTCTTATTTTCTCAAAGTCTTCTAATTGTTTCTTCAAGATTACAACTGCCTTTTCACAACTACCCAATTCACTTCTTAGTTTTCTATGCATATCTTTGAGCTTGTTATTTTCAATCTCAACATGCTTCAATTTTTTAAGATTCTCATCTTCTTGTTGAATAATTTCTGCTTTATGATTTTCTTCTTCTTCATTGGAATTTTATTCTTCAGTGTCATCTCTTTCAATCCTTAGATGAAGACATTCAAATTCAACATGCCCCACTCCTTCACAATTAAAGCAAACGAATTGACCTCTATTTGCTTCTTTGAAATCTTAGATGTTGTAATTTGCTTCAACTTCTTCTTCTTCTTCTTCTTCTTCTTCTTCTTCTTCTTCCCTTGCATAAAGGTCTTGTATATTGTCCCAAATATCTTTTGATGATGCACATGATCGCACCTTGAATTTCACTGAATCTGTCAATCCATCCAGGATGGTATCTATTGCCAATTTATTGTTCCTTTTTGCTTCCTTTTGAGCTGCAGTATTTGGTTTCTTCAAAGCATTGTATCCTGAAGAAACTGAGAACCAAACATCTGCCCCAAGAGTTTTCAAGTAAGTTTCCATTCTATTACTCCAGTATTCAAAATTTCTTCCATCAAATGGTGGAATCCCATTTGGAATTTTGTCTTCCATTTCTTCTTAGGATCTTCCTTCCAGTGATTAAAATGTACTGAAGGTAACCCTCTCTAATGCCAATTGTTGATACTAAGAGGGGGGTGAATCAGTATCAAGTACAATTTAAAACCTTTTTCAAATTATACTTAAACCATTCAATTATATCCAATGAGCAATGAACAATAGTATAAGAGTTACACCAATACACCACAATACACCATGCACAATATATGAGAAAAAATCAATAGTTATTGTTCAAGGGAAGTAATGAATTCCAATCAATTTAAAACCTCCAAGAGGATAACACAATCCTCCAATATCAAGAGAGATTTGAACTCTCCATACTTTCCCCTTACTTCCACCCAAGAATATATGAGAGATAATAAAACTTTACATTAAATCATCACCATCAACCAACCATCACATAGAATCTGATAATGCTTCCTGAGAATTCGTCAATTTTTGCAATTATTCAATTCTTGGAATACTATGATCCTGTAGATAATATTATTCAATTTATTCTCTGAAACTTCTCCAAGTTTCACTCCTTGAATCCTCCCCAAAAATAAGTTATAGAGATAATGGTAGACCTTGTTCAATTCTGGTTTATTCAGGAGACCAAACTTGTACAGAATGCCCCGCGCTCAATCTTTATCATCAGATTCTAAAACTCACACACAAGAAACTACAGTCCGTAATATTTCCAATAAAATTTGTCCCACTTCATTTGGATTCTCTATGAATAAGTTATGACTGTTTTACCCGGAACACCTGTTTATTGACTAGCTTCAGGACTGGTCAAAAAACCTATCTTCCACAGAGTGTATCTCCATAATTATAGCGAATAAAGAGCTGAAACTTTTACCACATGTACCTTGATATGTCTTCTCAATACCATAGCATTTTCACCATATGAATTTTTCTAGAAAAAAAGTTATAGCAAAAATGGTAACATGACCTGAAAATAACATACCTTTGAACACATCACCAAAAGACTTCATCCTCCCTTGAAATTCGACCTTCTTTACTTCTGATTTCCTCTGAAATTAGAGTTGTGTATCAAATGAATGAATAATGATATTTATTTATATCATTTATGTCACTTCCTTTTAACATTAGGGTTGACCTGACACTTTCTTATTTTGTAATTCTTTTCTTTAATTATCTTCAGGGCCTACATGTACTTCCTTCTTCAATTCACTTTGTCATCTTTAAAAATTCATTTCTCCTCAACCATGAGGATCCACGTGACGTTCCACATACCAATAGAAACAACATGATGTATATTATCCATCCATGGGTGTTTTATTTGAATGTGCATTTTCCTTCATGTGCAAATACCTTCATCAATCTTGCGGTCCAAAACCAATGACTAGGGTTGACATCAATGACAACAACCAATCTTCCAACAATAGTCACATATGACAGTTTTCTTCTTGGGGACCCTGGTTGGAATCATATTTAAAAGGGGTCGAGACAATGTTTTGATGGGATTGACATTAGGTCGATAATTCACCCATATTCCCAAAAGTAACTTGATGCTAAATGAGATTAAAGAAAACCTCCTCAACATGTTTTATGTAATGACCACCCTCTTCTACACTAATCGTAGTCTTACAAATGAGTATAAGAGTATAACAAGAGTTTGTGTAATTTTTTTTATTATTATTAAAAAACTTTTTTTCCTATAAGTTTTTATATATAACAACTAGCTTCTACTCTAGGAAACAAACCATTGATTATAATAGCCAAAAATCTATCGTTTTGTGCCTTTACACCATTAAGCACTCATTGGTCAACAATTGAGCAAAATTAGAGTAGTCATAAATAAAACTTGGATTCAATCCCATATTATTTAAGCTTAAGGATTGTCATTTACCCAAGGTTCAATTATCTTTACTTAGTTAAGATCCATGCCAAAAGTAAACACTAAATTTATTGTTTAAGATGTTCATTTATCCCATACTTAATTCTTAATAATTACATTAATCAATGATTTATTCAACATCATCCGATTGCTAACATGATCATATAACAATTCCATTTCAGCATTTATCTTATAAACAATCTCATTTCAACTTAAAATTTTGTGTATTACAGACTTAATTTCAACCATTAACTAAGACATCTAGATAATTGTAGTGACTACCTTATGTAGGGTGGCACAAGTCGTTGTCAACTAACAAGTGCCAAAGTAAAGTGTAGATAATGATAAATTAACTATTATTTCTAAAAATTCAACAAGCGATAATTTATATACAACCACATTAGTCATAAGATTATTTACATACATCAGGTATCCCAATACTATCCAAAATTCCATTAATTAAACAAAATAAAAACACACACTCTGTTGGATTACTGAGAGGGGGGGTGAATCAGTAATTGTGTAATTATAATCCTTTTTCTTCAAATGTTATATCAATGTAGAATTATTATCCAACAATGAGCAGTAAGAAATAAACAATCACAGACATACACAGTACACAAGTGTTTTACATGGAAACCCAAATTGGGAGAAAACCACGAAATGTTTTTTCTTATATGTCTTGAAGAATTACATTCATTGGAAGCACCAACTTCCTTTGTTTTCCAGCTGCAACTGGAAGGAGGCTCCAACCCCCTAGTTTCTCAGGCTACAACCTAAGGGGAGCTCCAACTCCCCAATTCTCTGCCTACAAACAGAAGGAGGCTACAACCCCCTATGTTCTCCAGCTACAACCAGAAGGTGGATACAACCACATGTCCTTGCCCCGTCCTGCCACCCTGAAGTGGAAGTAGAATGATGGAACCACTGTCACACTATCACTGTGAGATATATCGTTGTAAACCTATACCAATAAATATGAACCATGCATCAACATGTACCTCAACCTGTACCATAAACAAGTGCATCAACCATGCACCAACCTGTACCAAACAACCTGTATTCAAACTGTACCATAAACAAGTGCATCCAACCATGTACCAAGTATGTACCAATCATGTGTCAACTACTCATCAACTATGACTCATCAATATGCACCAACATCATCAACTATACACCTCATGTATGTGCCAACTCATCAACTACTTGTCACAACCATGTACTCAACATGTACCTCAACCAAAATACCTCATCAATTTCATCATCCAAATATGATTTTTAGCTCTGTAATAGACTTGGTGTATATGATCACATTCCTGCAAACCTTCCTTAACTTTAACAACAAGAGACTAGCATTTTCATCAAGCTTTTCTTTAGTCTCACATGCCTAGTTTTGGATTAGTCAACAACCCTAACTTGAAGTAATCATAACTTTGAACTTGTAATGTATAAATATCTGAAACTGATACACAATGTTCTTCTATGTGTTTTATGAAATTCCTCCAGGTTTCACTACTTGGAACCTCTCAAAAAATGAGTTATAGCAAAAATGACATACCTTGCTGAATTCTGTCTTATTCTAGAGAGCGACCTTGTAGAGCGTTCCCCACACGAAATATTCGCGGAAATAATCTAAAACTGTTACACAGAATACTAAATATTGTAAAATAACCAACACATTTGGTCTCACTAAATTTGGATCTGTTATGAAGAAGTTATGACATTTTTACCCGAAACACTTTTTTTTTACTAGTTTCAGGACTAGCCACAAACCCTATTTTCCACGGAGTGTAAATCAAAAAATACAACGAACCACAAGATGAATTTTTTACCACAGATACTTGTGTATGTTTTCTCAATGGAATAGAAATTTCATAGTCTAAATCATTATAGAAAAAAAGTTATAGCAAAAATGGTGAGATGACCTGTAAATAACATACCTTAGAAAGCACCATCAAAAGAATTTATCCTTCCTTGCATTTCGACCTTCTTTTATTCACCTTCCCTTAGAAATTTGTCTTAGATATCCTTGGTTACCTCAGACACCTATAGATATTCAATATGCTCAAGTGTGATTAAAATGAGAGAGCCTCGCCTCTTATTTATACTCTCCAAGTAGCTTCCTTAAAAACATCTTCTAGGTCACTTGNCCCACTTTCCTTATTTTAGGGTTAACCCACTTATAATTTCTCCATTAAATTTATTATTGAAATAATTTATTTTGTATTCACTTTGAATTATAATACACTCATCACTTCAATTTATTATTTAACTTTTAAAATCTATTAAACCACTTTGACCTTTTGGGGCTTCTAGATGACATATGAGGGTCCTCCAACTTCATAAAGCCATAAATCTCAAACCGTGAGGAGTTATGTGATATTCCATATACCACCAGAAATGGAATGACATGTACTATCCATATAGAATAGTATTACCTTAAAATATAGCAAAAATCATACCTTTATCCATCAAACAAACTTGGGTCCATTACCCAAACCTGGGTTCTCCAACTTCACATGGTCATAACTCTCTAACCGTGAGGAGTTATGTGACATTCTACATACCACCGGAAATGGAATGACAAGAACTATACATATAGAATAGTTTCCCTGACAAATTCATTGTCCTTCATCTCATTATTCCACAATTAATAATGGGTTCTCTTACTCCACAAAACGTCTTCTCGTGAGGGCTTTCACCATAAGGGGACCACTTTTGAGTTCATCCATATTTACTTCTTATAAACCATGACAAAAAAATAATGAGTCATATTTACATCAAACAATCCTGGGTCCATTACCCAAACCTTTGTGCTACAAGGCTTTCTTCAAGGGTTGACATCCATGAAAACCAACCTTAATCAACAATCTCCCCCTTTGGCATTGATGGCAACACTCTGATGCAATACTAAAATCATATCGCTCATGTTCCCCCTGTAACCATGCCTCTGTCCTCTACATCTGATAAATATGCCTTTATCCTCTGCATCTGATAAATCTCTCCCCCTTTGTCATTAATGGCAAGGGTATCTTTCCATTCGTGGCTGCTTCCCCTAACTGAACTGTCCTCTTATGGTGCTTCCTCGTGTACATCTAAGACATATAAGATAAGAATTCAAAAATCATTCATTTTGGATTATAAATAACTCCAAGTCTTTGGCGAAGATATTCAAAGGCTTCCTATGGAAGTAGTTTTGTAAATATGTCTGCCACTTGTTCTTTTGTGCCCACATACTCAACCCTGATGTTCTTTTCTGCAACTTGTTCCCGTAGAAAGTGATACTTTATTGGAATGTGCTTCGTCTTGGAGTGCATCATCAGGTTTTTTGAGATACCGATGGCACTTATATTATCACAATATATTGGAATGGGCTCATCATACTCAACCTGTATATCTGTCAAAGTTTGTTTCATCCAAAGAACCTGTGTACAACATGTTGCTGCTGCAATATACTCTGCCTCGGCTGTAGATAGAGATATTGATAATTGTTTCTTTCTTAGACATGATACCAAACACTCACCTAAGTAGAACGTTGCTCCACTGGTGCTTCGTTGGTCATCAATACAACCTGCCCAATCTGCATCTGTGTAGGCTATAAGTTATAGATATTTTCCTTTTGGATACCACAATCCAAACTCTTATGTTCCTTTGAGATATCTGAAGATCCTCTTTACTACTAATACATGTGATCCCTTTGGTGTTGCTTGAAACCGTGCCACATTTCCAACTACCTGCATTACATCTAGTCTAGATGTTGTCACATATAGTAGGTTGTCAATCATTGACCTATATTTCCTCTGATCTGTAGAATTCGAATCATCATCTTTTCTCAACTTACAACTGGTTTGCATGGGAGTGATAACTGGTTTTCAATCTTCCATTCTGAACCTATTTAGCATTTCTCTGATATACTTGGTTTAAGAAATAAAAATTCCTTGGTTGTTTTATGTATCTGAAGTCCCAGAAAGAAGGATAGTTCTCCAAGCAACGACATTTCAAATTCATTCTGCATGTCTTTTGCAAATTTATGGCTTAACCTGTCATCATCACTACCAAAAATAATATCATCAACATAAACTTCAATTAATAAAATATTACCTTGAATTACCTTGATGTAGAGGTTGTTGTCTACATTTCCTTTTCTGAACCCTGCCTGTTGCAGACACTTATCCAGTCTGGAGTACCATGCTCTAGGAGCCTCTTTTAGAACATACAAGGCCTTCTTTAATTTACACACATAGTCTGTGTTCTTTGACAACTGAAATCCTTCTAGTTGTTCAATGTAGACTTCTTCTTCAAGTTCTCCATTCAAAAAAGATGATTTTACATCCATCTAATATACTATAACATTTTTGGAGCATGCATAAGCTAAACGCAAATGGATTGTTTCCATTCTAGCAACTAGGGAAAATGTCTCTTCAAAGTAGATTCCTTCAATCTGTGCATATCCTTTACATACCAATCTAGCTTTGTTCCTTGTAACATGCCCATATTCATTCAATTTATTCCTGAAAACCCATTTTGTTTCGATCACATTCTTATTCTTTGGTCTTGGAACCAATTCCCAAGTGTCATTTTTCTCTATTTGATCCAATTCTTCATCCATGGCCTTATTCCAAAATTTATCTTTGTTGGCTTCTTCAAAACAGTTTGGTTCAATTGTAGATAAGAGTACTAGGTGTGTTTGTTCTGGTGAACGAAATTTTCTTCTAGTCTCAACCCCTGCATCTTTGTTTCCAATAATTTGATTTGAAGGATGATTCTTCTGTACTCGTTTTATAGGTGTATTTGGAGATACTTGTTGAACTTGCTCTTCTGCTTCTATCAAATTCTCTTCATCTTCATC
This sequence comes from Picea engelmannii, assembly GCA_009831015.1. Classification (NCBI taxonomy): domain Eukaryota; kingdom Viridiplantae; phylum Streptophyta; class Pinopsida; order Pinales; family Pinaceae; genus Picea; species Picea engelmannii. The sequence goes on from ML776564.1 coordinate 395,526, forward strand.
TTCCTCTTCTACTTCTTTTTCATCTTCTTCTTCGAAAAGTTGTTCCATTGATTTGTTTTCTTCTTCCTTTGATTCCGGTCTGCCTATTTCATCAATTGTTACATTGATGTTTTCCACAACTTTGTTTAATCTTAGATTGTAACACTTGTATTCTTTCCTTGTACTTGAGTAACCAACAAGTATTCCTTTGTCCACACGAGAGTCAAACTTTCTCATTCTTCCATATTGTATTTTGATGTAGCATTTGCTTCAAAAAACTCTGAAGTGCTTCACATTTTCTAGTGTTTCTTTCCATAGCTTGTAGGGAGTTTTATAAGTGTTGTTTCTAAGCATTACTCTGTTTTGAATGCGAACTATTGTATGCACTGTGTATGTCTGAAAAATATCTATCAACTTTGAATCCATTATCATTATCAAGCCATTTCTTGTACTGTCCTGTTCTTTCTTTCAACAACTCCATTCTGTTGAGGTGTCCTAGCGATGGAGAATTGTCTTTTTGTTCCATGATTGCTAAAGTAGTCCATAAATTCCTTTGAGGTGAATTCTCCTCCATTATCCGATCTTAAGCATTTGATTCTTGAATCCATCTCATTTTCAACCATTTCCTTGTAGATCTTGAAGTTTTCAAAAGCTTCTGACTTGTTCTTGAGAAAGAAAACTGCAGTCATTCTTGTATAATCATCAACTAATAACATAAAGTATCTCTCACCTTTTAATCCTTTTGTTGTAGTTGGTCCAACTAGATCAATATGCACAATTTCCAATGGTTTTGTTGTTGAATATTCCTTTGATTTGAACCTAGTCTTTGTTTGTTTTCCTTGTTGGCAATGCTTGCATAAAGTGTTGGTTGGTTTCGTGATCTCGGGCATTTCTCTGACTACTTCTCTTTTGCTGACTTTGACAAGGTTATCAAAATGTATGTGACCCATTATTCTGTGCCATAGCCAACTTTCATCTTCCTTTCCTAGACAACACTTTTCATTTCCAATTTCGCTTAACACATATATGTTTCTTGAAGTTCTTGCAACTGTAGTGACCAATTTCCTTGAACCTTCTTTTCTTATCTCACACCTTTGTGAATTGAAAGTAACTTTATGACCTTGGTCACACATTTGAGTCACACTTAAAATATTATGTTTCATATCTTCTACTAGTAGAACATTTTCTGCCTTTTCACTCATGTTCCCAATTCAGACTGTGCCTTTTCCAATGATTTTGGATGAGTCATCATTTTCGAAGGAGACTAATCCATCTCTTTCCTTTCATAATGTAAGAAACTTGTCTCTATCACTTGTCATGTGTTTTGAACATCCACTATCAACATACCAACCACATTTCTTATGTTTAGCTTGTAGAGCGACTATGCATTCTTCATTGCTATATTGATCTTGCTTTCTTATCCATGTCATTTTCTGAGGTTCTTGTTTGTGACTCTGTTGAGGTTCTGTAGGAGGGACTGTCATTCTGCAATTTTTGGCCATGTGTCCAAAATCGTTACATTTGTAACATTCCACTTCAGTGCTTAAAGATTCAAATGTGCTGTAACTTCTTCTCTATGTTTCACTAGGTCTTCTTGAATAACCCCTTTGTGTATAGCTCTCAAAGTAGTTATTGTTCCTAGTGTTAGCTCTGTAATTCAAAGATTTATGTCCAAAATTATTACATGCATAACATAAACCAAAAAATATAGTTTGATACCTAGTAGTTGAAGATCTTCTAAAAGGAGGTGCTCTTATGAATCCTTCTTCTTCTTGAGGCCTCTTTATCTGTTATTGATTCAGAAATCTAAATCTTCTTGGTGGAGGAGTATCCATGTTATCTTCCTTGCATATATTTTTATCCCCTTTGATTGTTTCTACATAGCTTTTTGGATTTGTTTCTTGCTCTGTTGTTTTGGAGCTTGATCCATTTTCTGTATGATTGTATCCAAGTCCAGACTTGTCAAGATGAGATTTTTTACTGCTGATAATGTCATCCAGAACTTTTGAGCTATTCTACATATTTTTATTTTGAATATCCTTTCTTAGTGTGACAATCTCTACTTACAGGTTTCCAATGATCCTGTCCTTTCCTTCTAGTTGTTCTTTGAGTGCTTCTTCAATTATTTTATCTTCTTCCATTTGAACCTTCAATTTTGTGATCATTTGTTCTAGTTCTGCTTGTAGTTTCTTGTTTTTCTTCTTTTATCTTCTGATAACTTCTATGGCACTCATTAATTCTTCTCAGAAGTCAACTTCTGCCTCTTCAATTTCTTCTTCATATGCTTCTTCATATTCTTCTTTGGAGTCTTCTTTATCAGAGTCTTCTACTGCCATGAATAGAACTCTCCCTGTTTCACTGTCACTGACTTTATCTTCATCTGATGATGAGATGTCTTCTTTGGTGCAAAAGCTTTTCTTGAAAACTTTCTTTGTAGTTATTTTACCTTTATATGTTTGTCTTCCTTTTGAGTAACCTTCATCATTTATATTTTTCTTATGAGGACATTTGTTATCAAAATGACCAATACCAACACAATTAAAACAAATTAAAGGAAGCTTACCTCTATACCTACCGTTGGTTCCCTTGTTCAATCTTTTGACGAAGTTGGCCACTTATTCATCATCTTCTAAGACGTCGGTGTTGCTGCTATATTCTTCTTGTTCCTTTTTCTTTTGCTTTGATCTTTTGGATGCTTTGAAGGCTGCTTCTTTTACATCTGGACTTTCCTGTTCAGTTCTCATCTCATATGCTGTGAAGATTCAATGCAGTTCGTCCATGCTTATTGAGTTTAGATCTGATCTTTCTTCTAGTGTTGATATCTTAGGGTTGAATCTCATAGAAATATATCTTAGTACCTTTTGAACAATTATAGATTCTTCGATTTATTCTCCCAATCCTATGATCACATTCATTGTTTCATCGACTCGTAAGAAGTAGGCTGTGATATCTTCAACTTCCTTCATTTTTAGTTGTTCGAACTAACCTCTGTAAGTTTGAAGCTTTGATGCTTTGACTTTTGAATCTCCTTCATAAATATTTCGAAGCTTGTCCCAAATCTCTTTAGCAGATTTACAATGTGCAACTTTGGTGAATACTGTATCACTAGGACCATTCAAAAGTGCATTTTTGGCTTTGGAATTATTCTCACCGAGTTTCACTGCTTTGTCATTTGTTGGTGGAATTGTTGGTGTTGTGTATCCATCTACAATTGATTGCCAAACTTGAAATCCCTGTTCCTGTATATATGTCTTCATCCTTATGCTCCAAAAAGCATACTTTTGTCCATAAAACTATGGTATTCCATTTTTATACGAGTTGGTACTCTCCATGATCTACCTTTCAGTGGTTAAACTGATTTCTGAAGGAACCTGCTCTGATACCAATTGTT
>ML776564.1:400412-438882 GCA_009831015.1 Picea engelmannii
TACTTTGACCTTTTGGGGCTTCTAGATGACATATGAGGGTCCTCCAACTTCGTAAGGCCATAACTCTCAAACCGTGAGGAGTTATGTGAAATTCCACATACCACCAGAAATGGAATGACATGTACTATCCATATAGAATATTATTACCTTCAAATATAGAAAAAATCATGTCGTTATCCATCAAACAAACTTGGGTCCATTACCCAAACCTGGGTTCTCCAACTTCACATGGTCATAACTCTCTAACCATGAGGATTTATGTGACATTCAACATACCACCGGAAATGGAATGACAAGCACTATCCATATAGGATATTTTCCCTGACAAATTCACTATACTTCAGCTCATTATTCCACAATTAAGCATGGGTTCTCTTACTCCGCAAAGTGTCTTCCCATGAGGGCTTTCACCATAAGGGGACCACTTTGGAGTTCATCCATATTTACTTCTTATCAACCATGAAAAAACTATAATGAGTCATATTTACATCAAACAATCTTGGGTCCATTACCCAAACCTTTGTGCTATGGGGCTTTCTTCAAGGGTTGACATCAATGACAACCAACCTTAATCAACACACTCAACATTCAAGGTATTTATTGAATAGTTTCAATTGGTATAAACGGTCACTCAACTCCATAGTGTTTCTAGTTATAAGTAATTCTTGAGGATGATTTTCATTAATTTACTTATATAAACAATGATAGTCAAAATAACAAATTCGTTGATGACCATAATCATTTGATCTAATAACTTCTCTTTTCTTAAAGTTGATGACTATACAGTACTTCTTCATAACGTGATCATGCACATAAGTCGGTCCCAAATTTAATAGTCTAGAATTAACCTAAAATAATGTTTGTAATACTTTACAATGATGAGTTAAGAGAGGTTTGTTGACAGATTCTTCTCTGACTAAATTCAGTTAAATGTTGTGTATCAGTCCAGAGTCTGACTTGTCAACAACGAAAATAGTATATTGCTATCAAAATCATTTTATGGACATGATCGATATTTACCTACGCTAGTCCACTCGTAGGAAGCCTAAGTCTTGTAATTAATTACCAGGCTACGATCAACCCATAAGTCTACTTAGCATTACATAAAAAAAAAAATCAAAATTTAGACCACCTGTGCCTTGATAAAAGTTCATGGCGTAACCGCAACGATGTATCCTACGACAATTTAAATATTCAACAATAGTTGAGGAATATTCTGTCAACCTCTTAGTATCTCTCTTGAGTGGTAAAATAAAAATTATTACCTACCCAACAGAAAGTAGATAAATTAAGATTATTACAACCTGGATTAAAATGAGTCAACTGTTGTTCCTTTATTCACCAATCCTACAAGTAGGATGCAAAATTAATGATTGGAATGATCCAACAGTCAATTCGGAAACGAAAAGGAACAAGAGACGGGTTCTAGAATGACTAACTCAATGCTCTTGATGGATTACCTTCGCAAGGAAAATCTTCCAACTCATAAGTGATTATTAAATCCCAAGGCTCTTCAATTAGGAAAGGATAATAGTTGTAATGTTAGAGTTAAAAGAATCCATGCTGGGCACATCAGTTTGAAGAATTAATTACGTCAAGTGATTAAAAATGAAAAGTTTGGAACAACAACTCATCTCTAAGAAGGATTACACCGTCGAAACCATATCGAGATGTGATAACTCTACGCAGGTTGGGAGGCAGATTGAACCTACGATTAAAGGAAAAAGGTGAAGTGATATTTATCAAGTTCTAAATTCAAAAGAAAAATTGAATTTTTGTGACTAGATGGATGATGGAAACATTTCCCCGGAACCACGAATTGATAAGATTAATAAAACCCATGAGTCGATCAAGATCCCACCCAATTTCTCTCGTGTTAGGAAAAATCCGTGATCGGATTCGAGTTGCGAAACTGTAAATAATAATAGTCTTCACTAAATAAAAAAAATGGATCTGGAGAATAAATGTTAACCTTACCATTCAAACATGTCAGTGGAATCAAAATTATAGCACATGACCTTGATAACGCGAATAAGTCCTGACAAGATTTCGAATAAGATTTCATTTTATTTTAAAAACGTAAGGAGAAAATTTAGTGATCGGCTTCTAGCTGTAGAAGTAACATCAAGATAGTTAAGGAATTACTAGAAAGATCCAACTCATTTGAGGGTGCATAGATCAACCACATGTTCAAGACTGAAATCCCCTCTCGAATTACCACCACCGAGAATCGTATTATAATACAGAGTAAGGTGTTCTAAATTATGAGGGTGATTAAAGTCAGAGATATATATTAAATTGGTGAGGTGGACTTAGATCTCTGCATATTAACAAGAATGAAATTTTGAATTCACAGAACTAAAAATAGGTCAGCTCGACTAGAATTTATCAATGTGCATATAAAAGAAAAATTAATTGAACCTTTAATCATGCCATTATCCACATCTTTAACAACCACTAAAATAATTACACAACAAGAAAAATGATTATGAATCTCAATCGAGCTTTTGTTGAACTCCAATTCTATAATATATTACGGAAACATTATAAAATAGCTTTCTACATCGAGAGTCTAATTAATATGTGAATAGTAGGATATAATTGCACTTTATACTCAGGTATAACGACCTCAATTTGCAATATATCAATGTCAAATCTATCAAATTTAGAACTACAATGGTAACTAGAAATTTAAATGAAACCAGAGAATAATAAAAATTCCAATACCGTAACCAGGAAACTTGGTGGAATGTGATGTTGATATTCACTTGGATACTTGTGCAATGTCCTTTCCTTCGCCTGCCAATCCAAAGACTTCACCAGTACCTCCCATCCAATTCTAGGGGTACTCTTATTCCTCCTTATCCCCCTGAGCCGCAAAGGGTCCACACAAAAGAAACCAGAAAATCACTAGCACACAAGTTTTCCTCACAAGGAAGAGCTTTCACTCTATCCACAAGCTTGGTATCCCAACTCTCACAAGAAAAACACAGTCCAATAAAAGTTTTGCAACATAACAGTACTATAAAAAGTAAGATCCATATCCATTCTACCTCATTTATTTTATAGGTAATTTTTCAATGACACTTGTCCACATGCACAAGTAATTCAACCTTTTAATTATTTTATTAGTGATTATTCACCCACACACTTGTCTCACTCTCCCCAAGTTGGACAAGTAATTACCCTTTTTATTTTAATTTAAAAATTCATTTCCCCTCACTTTCTCCAATGTGTTCCTATTTTTGCTCTTAGTTGTCCCTTTGTTCCCCAAATTCTCATTTAAAGAGTGTCCCCTAAATAGATATTAGTTAGAGTTGAATTATGAATCTTCTTTTAGTTAGGATTTGTGGGGGTTAACTCAAGATGTTACTCTATGTGTACATCTATTCTCTCATGTTTTAATTTCTTTCTATTTTTTTTAAATCTCTTTATTATTTTCATGCACACATGTGCATTTTACCCAATATCTAATTTTTATTACTCTTTTTCCTAGAGTTTGATTTTATCTCAATTCTTTTAATTTATTTAATATTTTTATTTAGTCCCTCCTTTAAACATAGAATTAGACTTAGTCTTAAACTTAGGCTTATTCTCTTGTTAGACTTCTTGTTTATAATTTAGTGATTAATTAATACCATGTCCTATCAATGTCTAAGCATATTATTAATTCCCTAAGCCATCTAGATTTATTGACTCACAATTTAATTATGTGATGTGCCCTTCAAGATGTACCTCCATGCTCCAAGGGTGCCACTCGCCTTTGACTGGTTTTGGAAGTGTTTCTGACCCTTGGATTCAACACTCCACTTGGTCGACCTTGTGAGAGACTAAGGGATTCTAAGGAATAATTATTGTGACTTATTGTGCGCACCTTAGATTTACTTGTGAGCGGTTGTCTCAGTTTTCTCTCACGTCATCGTGTACCTCTCGAACTAGATAATCAATAACCTATAGTTTCGGTCATGGCGGGAGTGCTAGTAGGTTGTGACAGGGACGTTGCCACCCCTCTCTCTCAAATGTTTGGTTTTTGTGCATGGCCCATTTACTCCTTATGTGAGTCGAATTAGCAAGCATCGTCAAGCCTACATCCACTGACAAAAACAATGTCAATAATCCATATGCATAAATCATACTATAATCAATCATATATCACATGTGCATAAAAATAAAATACTCAAACAAATACAATCCACTCCCTGACTCAATCCGGAGTCCAAGGAAGTCCATTGATTCCATCAACATCCATAACCTGTCATGTGTCCAACACACTTAGGAGAAATTGTCAATAATATATGTCATTACATATATATCTAGAAGTAATAATGAATCATAATACATCATCATCATCATCATATATAACTCATAATCGAAACAAAATCATAATGTACCATAATCGTATCACTTGCACGCAAGTGTCTTCAAAGAATAAGTCAATATAAGTATGATCAGTAATACGAGATATTACATACACCCCCTATTATTTTAAACTTCATCCAAAGTTTATACAGTATATAAATGCAAGTAAATAAATGTATTTGACATAGATATACATATCTAATCTATCAAACAAATAAGGAAATTGTTGACGCATCACATATGCGTCCTCCCATGTAGCCAAGTGTGGACTATAGTTGTCCCATTGGACCTTGAGTTGATCGACTATTCAACGTCGTAGTTGTCGAGTGCGATGGTCTAGAATGTGTATAAGCTCTGCCATGAGAGAACCCTCATTTCATCCCCATTCGTTGTTGCAGGGGAAACTACATCAATAGGAACTAAGGTTGTTGAGGAAAATTGAAAGGATCTTGTTGTTGGCCCCCTAAAGGAGGATTCCACCACCCCTACTACCATGGATGGTTTTGATGTGGTGGTGGCATCCATTATTGTTTTGGGGGAATAGAGGGGTACCAAGGTTGAGATTAGTATTTTAGTTGTGGGTTAGGCCAAGTATCGTAAGGTTGCAAAGGATATGGACCCATTCTCGAGGGACGAGGATGCCATGGTCGTTTCTGAGAGATGAAGCATACATGTTCATTTTATGTGTTTTCATATTGGTAGACTACATTTAGCCCCAATAAATAAGGGTAGCTACTAGTGGCGTGATCTTTCTTGCAAATGCTACATATCTCAAGTCTATTCAGTGGGAACTCCTTCAAAAGGTGCTTCTTGTGGCACTTGGGGAAGAATATTGATAGAGCTAGCTCTACTTCCTCTTGCTTATTTTTTATCTATAATGTGTCCATATGTGAAATCAAAGAACTGAGGATGTTGATTTTAAAATGTTCCAGTAGATTGACAATTTTTTCTCTAGTAATGCCTCTCCCCGGGGCCTTAATAACCAGGGCTATCACTTCCCTAAGCCCTTTTCATGGCCTAGAATATTCTATCGAGTTTCTTTTGAAAATATCAAATATTTCTGCATAACTCAATTGGGAGGCATCTCTTGTCCCCATGAGGCTTAGGATATCAATGCAATATTCCCTAATTCCTCTCAACAACATAATTCTTAAGGTTTATTTGTCCAACTAACTTTGTTTTGACCTCTGCATATTTTACTTGAACTTATCTACATAGTCTTCCATACTTTCATCCTCCTTTTGGGACACCCTGAAAACTTCCTCTTTACAATACTTATCCTTGCAATAGTCCTGGTACTTTCCTAAAAATACCTTCTTCACTTCTTCCCATGTTCCAATGTTGTTTCCACTAAGCCCCATGAACCATTGGAGTGCTGCATTTTTCAATGTGGCAGGGAATAGTTTTAAATTCTGAGCACCTTAAACATAGTCATAGCTCCTACAAAGAACATCTTATTGAAAGAGAAATGCATTCAATTATTTCTGTGTTTTCCATTGAAGTTTTGAAAGGTTGAAGGGGGAATATTCTTCATCTTTGCTACCCCTCTTGAATTTCTAATTGAGAATTTGAATGTGTTAGTCTCTTCCTTGACAATTCTTGCTTCTCCTTTTTCCATCTTATGAAAAAAAAATTGGAAGTTAATTAAGTATAAGAAAGAAGGGGATCTTGCTTGGTCTTGAACTAGGTTTGGATAGAATTCTATATTGGTCTTCCTGCTAACAAGTTATTTTGTATTTTCTAGATTTGTAGTGGGGAATAGAAGTTCTTCCTCTACTAAAGAAGTGATATTTGTTTCAGGACTAATTGAATGTACTGATTCTAGAACTGGATTTGTGGCCTTCCTTTTTGCTGAAGAGATGGCTATAGGCGCTTGATAATTGGTGTTTGTTTAACCCTCTCCTTTGACTAATTTTCCTGCATCGAATGAAAAAACAACACTACTTTAGTCAAGCATCGAATGAAAATTCAATTTGAAAGGAAACAATAGTATTGTATCAATTGAAAAGGCATAAATTTGCGAATAAATACTATTAATAATCAAATTATACAAACCTATATAACACTACAACACTTGTCGTATTGTAGGTGGGCCCTTCCTCCTCAAAAAGAGCGTTGGTAAAGAAATGTAACAACTACAAATCCACTTCAAGGACACATAAATATGAAAGTAGGAACCAAGCTCGAATTTTTTTTAATTAAGCAATACTTGAATACAATAAAATATAGTTTTAAAATATTCTCTCCATATCCTATAGGGGTAAGTGGTCAAACAACCATCCCCTAATTTATATTAAGACAATATGTATTTATACATTCTTGAGAACCTACAGTTCTCAAGCTATTACTAGCTATCAACAAATCATATTTCTCTTCTCTACATTTTAGTACAAACGATTTCTAGTTCATTGACCTGTGACTAACTATTAAATAAATTTAAAAATAAAATACAGATCATGTTTGTCTTTATTTGAAACCATATGACATCCAAATAAAATCAAAGTTTCATGCCATGTACATAGTCTAAGTTGGAAGGATTCTCTCCCCGTGAATTTTGATTTTGTTTTACGGTTCTTACCATTTGGCCACATTTTGTTCCATATGTTTTGTAGGCTAGTGGTAGCACATTCTATAGCATCATGCTTTTTCAGACTTCTTGTAGTTTTCCCATAGTGTATCAATAATCTGGCTGCAAGTTTATTGTATCTCATCAATGGTATGGTTGTGAGTTTCTGGTAGCTTCCTTGCATCTCATCAATGGTTTGGTTGTGAATTTTTTGTAGCTTATCTGCAACTCATCAATGTTTGGTTGTGAGTTTCATGTAGTACAAATAGACCATACACCATGCCAGTAATTGTAAGTACATAACCCACACTATTTATTATCGAATAGCTAATAGAATATGACAAAATGTAGACTAATAAATACCTTTTTCCAAAATTGTACCTTGAGAACAATGTTGGGAAATTGGTTGTCATTGGTGTCAACCCTAGAAGAAGTCTACAAGCCTCTAGAAGTGATGGGTGTATTTGAAAATCTCCAAAGTGGCCCATTTATGGCATAGCTATAATCGTGGCCCTCATGGGAAGATGCTTTGGATATTGGCGAAAAAAATTATGAAGGGCATCATAACTACATGCAAAACCATCATATATGGATAGTACTCGTCATACCATTTCCAACGGTAGGTGGTATGCCATGTGGTTCCTCACGATTGAGAAGTTATACCCTCTTAAAGATGAATCCCCAAAGTATGGTTAAAAATCCCCTAAATGATTGCAACAAGAAGTTATAATTCGGCCCCAAAATGAAGAAAAGGAGAAAAATTGTTGCAAGAAAGAAGTTACAGGTCGGCTCAAATATCAAGTAAAGAAGTTACTTGGAAGGGTATAAATACACATCAAGAACCTCTCATTTTACGTCCAAGAAAATGTGTGTTTGTAGAATGGAGCTAACATAAGTGGGTCTACACTTGTGCTAGGAGGATAGGTGATCTCAGCAAAGAAAATCTGGCCTAGGAGAAATGAGGTCGAGGAGAGCGAAGTGTACAAAGGTGACAATACTAGTTTTTCGAGGTTATATGTGGTTTGCAGAAGGGTGAAGTGTGTATATACGCGGGTTGCATATGGATGATTCATGTATAGGGTATACGTGGATTGCAATAAATCAAAGCATGAGTGTCCATGGGTTGAGAATGGATGAATCACATATCTATGCAAAATTTTGAAGAAGGTGTTATTCTCTTAATGTTGAAGTTGAGGAAGGTCTAATGGTTTGAGATCTCATGCTACAGGTTTCACATGATAAAAGGTATGGTTTTCTATATGTTTTGATATTCATATCTTGGAAGCTATGGTATATTTTTTAAGCATATCTTGGTGATTATGGTATATGCTTGAGGAATATCTAGGAGGTTATGGCATATGCTTTGAGGCATCTCATGAATGGTTTGACACATGTTTGATGCATATTTTGGCACATGCTTAAGGCATGTCTTGAATGTTCTTAGCACATGGTTGATGCATTATCTTGATGATTATGGTACATGGTTTAAGGCATATCATGGATGTTTTGGCACATGCTTGAAGCATATCTTGATACATGGTTTGAGGCATATATTTGGTACGTGGATTGAGGTATATCATGGATGCTTTGGCACATGCTTGAGCCATATTTTGGCACATGGATTAATGCATATCTTGGTGATTTTTGGCATATGATTTGAGGGATGTTATTGGTGATATTGGCATAAGATTCATGTGATTGAACTTGTTTTGATGATGTTGATGTATCAGAATCAGTGACAGGTTGATGATGATCATGTATCAGTATGAGTGACAAAAACAATGGCAGGTTCATGATGATCATGTATCAGTATCAGTGACAGAAACAGTGATAGGTTGATGATGATGATGTATCAGATTCAGTGAAAACAAAAGTGATAGGTTGATTCTCTCATTTATATTTTCAAGAGGAAGTAAGGGGAAGGGAAAGGGGCTTGGGGGCTCCTTCAAGTTGGTGCTGGAGAATCTAGGGAGTTAGAGCTTCCTTCAATTTGGAGTCTGTAAACTAGGGGGTTGGAGATTCCTTCCAGTTGGTGCTGGAGAATCTAGGGAGTTGGAGATTCCTTCAATTTGGAGCATGTAAACTAGGGAGTTGGAGACTCCTTCCAGTTGGTGCTGGAGAATCTAGGGAGTTGGAGCTTCCTTCAGGTTGGATCTTGTAAACTAGGGGGTTGGAGCCTCCTTCCAGTGGGTGCTGGAGAATTTAGGGAGTTGTAGCTTCCTTCAGGTTGGAGCCTATAAATAGGGGGTTTATGTTGGAGAATATTGGAAGTTGGTGCTTCCTATGGATATAATATTCAAGATATATATTAAAAATCATTTCATGGTTTTCTCCCATTTGGGTTTACATGTAAAAATCTTGTGTATTGTGTCTATGTGGTTATATGTTGATGATATCTTGAATGAAATCATATGTGATAAATTGTTGATAACTTAATTCTTACATGTAATGGTTGAAAAAGGTAAAACGTACTCAATAATGATTCACCCCCCCCCCCTCTTTAGTATAGGTGAATATTCCAACAATTTCTATCATAGAGGGTCCTTCAAAATCAATCTAACCACTGGAAGGTAGATCATGGATTACACAGATAATGGAACCCTGGTGTTTGATGGTCAGAATTATGAGATATGGATCTCAGGAATGAAAGTATATTTAGAGGTACATGGGTATCATGGTACTCAGTTGTTACAATATACACCACTTCAAAGAAACCTCCAAAGACTGCATCCAAGAACGAATTAAAAAGGAACAACAAAATAGAAATGGATGCCATCCTAGATGGATTGCCTAATTCAGTAAAAGTCAAGGTGGGGCAATGCTTATCAGAAAAAGAGATTTTGGATAAGATATATAATCTCTAATATAAGGAATCTCTTCTTGTAATCACAAATCCAGAGCATGTTTATTAGAATAAAGAATATGTTGAGATAGAATGAGAGGAAAGAATTTCATCATGTCAGACAGATCCAGAAGAAGAAACTAGAAATGGTATGGTAGATCATAAAGCATAATTTTTATGTTCCCTAGAAAGACAAATAAAATAACTTAAGGATGATGAAGAAGATTATGAAGAAGGCAAAGTGGATCTTGAGGTAGAACCAATCAGTGATTTGAGTGAGCTAAAAAGAGAAAGAAATAAAAACAAGTCACTCAAGGAATATTTGATCAAGCTAAAGGAGGGTTCTCAAAACCCTAAAATTTTTTTTGAAGAAGTCCAACAGATTATCATAAATATAAAGGTTCAGATGGAAGAAGCCAAAGTGATTGAAGAAAACTAGAAATATCAATTGGAAGAAAAAAAATGTTTGGAAGAAGAAATAGTATCAATAAGACACGAAGAAAAGAAGAGAGAATCAATTTTGACAAGTCATATTAAGGAAATATCTGAGGACTTAAACAATCTTGAAGTAGAATTTATTCAAAAAGAAAGAAGACTTGAAGAAGAAATCGTCTCCTTGAAAACCCAACTTGAAGAATCAAAGATAAAGTAAGAATTAATGAAGATCTAGATAATGAATAAAAAATAATATTGTGAGAAGATTGAAGAAGTCATCTCATTGAGTGTTGAAGTTGAAAATCTCAACAAGAACTTGAACAGCTCTCAAGTACTAGAATATATTCTCAACATTCAAAGGTCACCATTCAATAAAGAAGGCCTTGAATACATTGGTGAGGCCTCATGCAAGGAATATGTAAATGTCAATCCTAGCAAGATCATTGAAGAGAGAGGAATCTCCACACAATCAATAATGAAACTTGAAGAGAAGTGTTCCAGATTCCCAGAAAATAAGAACGAAGAGAAGGCCAAGAACTATGCAGACAATTTCAAAGGAAGGAATCATGGTCAACAAGAGTAAAAAAGGGATAAATTTAGAAGAGGTATATCCCCAAGAACACCTTCTATCTCTAGGTATCAAAGAAGTTTCAATCATTGTGAAGGAATCAACAGAAGAGAAGATTGTGATCAGCTAAGGCATGAATTCAAAAGGACTACATCACAAAGAGGATCATTGGCTTCCATATATCAAAGTTTGTTTCTTGGTTATTGATTTACATGTAATAACTTTGGACATAAAGTTGTATATTTTATATCATATGGAAGAAATGTTCAAGAAAGAGATGTTTATGTGGCCCCCTACAATAATGAATGTTACAAATTCCACAACTATGGACATATGTCTTGTGATTGTATAACCTTGATGAAGTATTCCTTGAAGGAAAACATTGATATCAGATACAAAAAAGTTTGTATAAGAAAGAAAAAACAAGAAGAACAGGTGAATGAAGAACTCCAAGAGATCATACTCACAGGAGTTACAGAATTGAAAAATTGTGACAGATATACAGACAAAGAGGAATATTTCATCATTAAGAATGATGATCTTTCAATAAAGCAGGCTTATGTCTTGTTCTAGTCCATTTGGCTTGAAGACTCCCAGTAAATGTGAATGTTGAAGAGGGGGGTCTAAGAAACAACTATTATAGATTGGAGAACTATATTTCAAGTAGTCTGAAGTGTTTGCAGTTTTGACGAAGGTAGATTCTGAATGGTCTAGTTACAAAATATCTCATGATAGATTGGTTGATTAAGGAGCAGTTTTCGGAACACATCCCCGTGCAGGTATGAAGCGAATTTATGAGGAATATAATTGGCATACTTTTGAAGTAGACATTCATGATTATATAAGAGGAGTCAAAGCATGCATTCAAGAAGGGATATACTCATTACAGAATGTTGCATATGTGTACAGTTTGATTTGAAGATAGAGCATACTAGTGTACATATTTGATACATCTTGAGAAGTAGGAATATGTGGTGATCAATTGCAACAAAGAAGTAAATTGAAATATGGGTTAGCATTGTATATAGTTGAGTAGTAGAATCATGTACAATTTTGTGACATGTGGACATTCATGAGATATTTGGCAGGTTTAGAATAAAATACTTGACATGAACCAGAGAAGATACATGAGAGTGGATGAAAGCATGAGATGAAGAGGAATTTCATAAAGACTTGTTTTCATTGTCATCAAGACTAATGTTCAACAAATAATATGACTTAGAAAATATGCATGTTGAAAGGTGGAACCAGATAGTCATAGGAAGGCAAGCTATGAGAGGCACAACAAGACATGGGTGTTGTAACTTGAGATGGTTTATGGTTGTTTATAAACCATGCCAAGAAATATTTGAAACTACCTTAAGCCACAAGCTTTCTTTTGGAACAAAGGGGGCTCCCTTAGAAATAACTAAAATTGACTGTTCATAGTCACTAAGAAAAATCTCTCACATTAAGCATGGGATGTCATATTTGAATCAATTAAGAGATGGATAAAAGATAACAGACTAGAAAATAGATTGTAAACCTCTTGGATCAGAAGCCTAATCCATTGGACATGGAGTCTCACATAACATAACACAAAATTTGATAGGTAATAGATTGAAGAAAAAAAAAAAAACATAAATCTAAAAAATGACAGAGGGAAGGAGCAATCTCTATCAATATAAGATGAAGAAAATAAGTTGGGCATTGAGATCATGAATCCAACATATGAAATGAACATTTGAATATGGGCATCAAATGAATGAATCCAGGAACAAGATATTCAAAAATGTAATTTTGATTATAATGTATACATCGTCGCAAAAGGTCATAGCAGAAATATTTTAACTATCTTAGGAATACACTCATTGACAGTGGACATTATACCAAATTCTTTCTTGACAAATCTTGCTTCTCCCTTTTCCATCTTATGAAAAATAAATTGGAAGTTAATTAAGTATAAGAAATAAGGGGATCATGCTTGGTCTTGAACTGGGTTTGGATAGAATTCTATATTGGTCTTATTGCTAAGAAGTTCTTCTGTATTTTCTAGATTTGTAGTGGGGAATAGAATTTCTTCCTCTACTAAAGAAGCGACCTTTGTTGCGGGACTAATTGAATGTACTGATTCTAGAACTAGAGTTGCAAGCTTCCTTTTTTCTGAAGAGATGGTTATAGGCGCTTGATAATTTGGGTTTGTTGAACCCTCTCCTTTGACTGATTTTCCTGCATGGTTAGTATCTTAGGTGTTTTTGACAAAGATACTAAATCTACCTTGAGGATCTCTAGTTCTTCTCATGAATTAAAAACCACATTCCAAACTATGCAAACTCTAACTAACAAGCAAATGTGTTTCTCTTTTGACATATTAAGAGGGTTGCAACATATTTCTCTATGAAACAATTGCACCTCAATGTGTCTTATATGCTCTCTTTTTTTTTCTCTTTTACACCCCTTATATTTGCTCCTATGTATACAAAACGTGAACTTCAAACAAATGCCATAATATTATTGTGGCTTCAATAACTCCTTGACAATGAAAAGCAATTTAATCACCTCTCTATTTCAATATCAAGGCAACCAAGGGTCTATGCATTAAATTGTCAACCCAGGTTTCTCTTTGAACTTGTGAGCTACCATGCAATATATATGTATGTCAAAATTCTTCTTTCACTAATTTTTTTTGTAGTTGTAGTTTCAATAATTACTTTTGCTAGCAGAGTATAAATAGTTCACAAGTTTTGGAAAGGCTCTATAAACTTTGGAAAGAGATGATAATCAGTCTTGCAAGAAGTAAACTGACTAATGGTATTGCAGGAAATGAATCTCACACTTTTTGAAAGAAAATCAATTATCTATTGTGCTAAAAAAGAAATTCACACTTGTAGAAAGGAAATTGATTAACTAATTGCATCAAAGGAAATTTAATTTGGAAATGAAACTGATAAATCACTTGCAAGAAAGAAAAATTAACTAATTGTTGGAAGTGAAAACCTAAATCTTTCCAAGATGATCACTATTATTACTCAGAACAATATGTAATTATTTGATTAAGAACGTTCATTCATGGGATTTCATTGTTAGTCTAAAATTTTATAAACCCAAACTTAAGAAATAATTGCAATTACAAACCAACATGATTATGATGACTCTAAAGCAACCAATAATCTTTAAATTGTAAAAGAAATAAAACTTTGTTTTGTGATAACGCTATTCAAGAATACTAGGAATGTTTCAGTCACACATAAACCAGTATTAATTAAGAATGATAATTTAGACCTCTTTAAAGGAAAGATACTCACCAAAAAATATTCATCTATTAAAAAAACAACACTACTTTAGTCAAGAACCAAATGACAATTCAATTTGAAAGGAAACTATAGTATTCTATCAATTGAAAAGGAATTAATCTACCCCACTGAAAATGCATAAATTTTCGGATAAATACTATCAATAATAAAATTATACAAACCTATATAACACTACAACACTTGTCATATTGGAGGTGGGCCCTACCTCCTAAAAAAGAGAGCTGGTAAAGAAATGTAACAACTACAAATCCACTTCAAGGACACATAAATATGGAAGTAGGAACCAAGATCGAACAATTTTTAATTATGCAATACTTGAATACAATAAAATAGAGTTTTAAAATATTCTCTCCATATCCTATAGGGGTAGGTGGTAAAAAAACCATCCCCTAATTCATATTAAGACAATATGTATTTATACATTCTTGAGAACCTACGGTTCTCAAGCTATCTTACTCGCTATCAAAAAATCATATTTTTCTTCTCTACATTTTAGTATAGATGATTTCTAGTTCATTGACCTGTGACTAAATATTAACTAACTTTAAACATAAAATACATATCATCTCTGTCTTTACTTGAAACCATTTGACATCCAAATCAAATCATAGTTTTGTGCCATGCGCATAGTCTAAGTTGGCAGGATTCTCTCCCCGTGAATCTTGATTATGTTTTATGGTTCTTACCATTTGGCCACGTTTTGTTCCAGATGTTTTGTAGCCTAGTGGTAGCATCTTCTATAGCATCAAGGTTTTTGGGGGTTCTTGTAATTTCCCCATAGCGTATCAATAATATAGTTGCAAGTTTCTTGTATCTCATCAATGGTATGGTTGTGATTTTCTTGTAGCTTCCCTGTAGCTCATCAATGGTCTGGTTGTGAATTTTTTGTAGCTTACCTGCAACTCATCAATGTTTTGGTTGCGATTTTCCTGTAGTACAAATAGACCATACATCATGCTAGTAATTGTAAGTACATAACCCACACTATTTATTATCAAATAGCTAACAGATTATGACAAAATGTAGACTAATAAGTACCTTTTTCCAAAATTGTATCTTGAGAACAATGTTGGAAAACTGGTTGTCATTGATGTCAAACTTAGAATAAGTATAGAAGCCTCTAGAAGTGATGGGTGTATTTGAATGAATCTCCAAAGTGGTCCCTTTATGGCATATCTCTAATTGTGGCCCTCATGGGAAGACGCTTTGGAGATTGGAGAAAAAACGTATGAAGGACATCATAATTGCATGAAAAAGCATCATAGATGGATAGTCCTCATCATACCATTTCCAATGGTAGGTGGTACGTCATGTGGTTCCTCACGATTGAGAATTTATACCCTCTTAAATATGAATCCCCAAAGTATGGTTAAAAATTCCCTAAATGATTGCAACAATAAGTTATAAGTCGGCCCCAAAATCAATAAAAGGAGAAAATTTGTTGCAAGAAAGAAGTTACAGGTCGACTCAGAGATCAAGTAAAGAAGTTACTTGGAAGGGTATAAATACACATCAAGAACCTCTCATTTTATGTCCAAGCAAGTGTGTGTTTGTAAAATGTAGCTAGCATAAGTGGGTCTACACTTGTGCTAGGACGATTGGTGATCTCAGCAAAGCAAATATGGCCTAAGAGAAAGGAGGTTGAGGAGAGTGAAGTGTATAGAGGTGACAATGCTAGTTTTCTAAGGTTTGTAGCTTCCCAGAAGGAGGGAGAATATTATGACGATACATTCGCTCTTGTTGCCAAATATACTTCTATTAGAGCGATTATGTCTCTTGTTGCTTCCATAGAATGGAGTTTACATCAGATGGATGTAAATACAACTTTTCTCAATGGATCAATCAAATAAGAAGTATACATTGAACAACCTCAAGGATTTTAAGTACACTCCAAAGACACTCATGTTTGCAGACTAAATAAATAGCTATATGGACTCAAGCAAGCTCTAAGATCTTGGTATGCTAGAATAGACAGCCACAGCTACTTAATACAACTTGGTTTCTCCAAGAGTCATGCAGATCCAAATATCTACTACAAAGTCGTGAAAAATGCACCTGTGATTTTACTGCTATATGTCGACGATTTATTCTTGACAGGTGAAGAGTCTCTCATCACCCAGTGTAAGAAGGAGATATCTTTTGAGTTCAATATGAAATACCTCAGTCTCATTCATTATTACTTGGGACTAGAAGTATGGAAAAAGCGTAGTGAAGTATTCCTTAGACAAGGAAAGTATGCAATGAAGATTCTTCATAAGTAAGATTCTTCAGAAGTAAGGAAAGTATGCAGTGAATATTCTTCAGAAGTATGCAAATCCATGGACACTCCTATGACCACAGATATAAGGAAAGTAAGAGACTCATATTCTGATCCAATAGAATTGTCCCTATATTGAAAATTGATTGGGTCATTGATTTATTTAGTGAATACTCGACTAGATATTTGCTTTGTTGTAAACACACTAAGACAGTTTCAGGTGGAACCTAGACATGAGCATTGGATAGTTGCAAAGAATGTTCTAATATATATTTGGGGGACGCTAAACTATGGTTTAAGATATACCTCATCCAATGATATACAGCTTCATGGATTCACAGATTCAGATTGGGAAGGGAGTGTAGAATACAGAAGGAGTACTTCATGGATGTGTTTCAGCTTGGGCTCCACTATGATATCTTGGGGCAGTAGGAAATAGAAGTATGTCATACTCATCACAGCAGAAGTAGAATATATCGCAGCATGTGAGGCATGTATAGAAGAAGTATGGCTGAGAAAGATGATTTTCAGATTATTTTATCAGGTTTCAAATTCGACCATAATATACTGTGACAATCAGAGTTGTATAAGGCTATTCAAACACCCAGTGTTTCATGAACGGTCGAAAAACATTGAGATCAAATACTACTTTATTCGAGATAAATTCCAGGAAGGAGAAGTAAAGCTCCAGTATATCTCCACAGATGAGCAGACAACATATATTTTGACAAAGCCTTTGTCCAGGATAAATTTTGCATACTTACGAGACAAGATGGGGCTCGTGGAGATAACTCCCTTAGTTGAAAGGGAAGAGATGGCTCCCTAGGTTGGGAGGGAGCACTGATAAATATACCATTGATTTATGGACAGTCATTTTCCAGTTTGGAAAATGGTCCAAGATGGGCAGTTCCTTTCCAGTTCGGAAAGTGGCTTGATATTTCTGACGGATAGCCATTTTCCAGTTCGAAAAATGGTCCAGATCATAAAGTCATTTTCGTAATGAAAATGGTTTGATAGATTGATGATGTACCATATACAACGATTCCCCTTGTGTCCAGTGTGGGGGAATGGTCTAGGATAGTCATTCTTATTGGTAGTCACTCTCAGTAGTGGTCAAGTAGAATGGTCTGCCTCGTCGGGCATTCATTCTTTCAAATTTCACAATTGTGAGTGGTTTCGAAGAATGGTCCATTTTGGAGGTTGGTGCAAGACAATCATTTCCTTAGGAAATGGTTTGGATAGTCATTCCCTAGGGTAGACTCATTCTCTCTAGGTTTCACTATGTTTAGTGTTGGAGGAATGGCCTAGTTAGGTGAATGGTATAGGTTTAGAAATCAGGGACATGCATTCCCTAGGGAAGACTCATTCTATCCAGGTTGCACTATGCTTAGTGTCGGAGGAATGGCCCAGTTAGGTGAATGGTCCATGCTCAAAAATCAGGGACAATTATTCTTCCATGCTTGGGAAGAATAGTCCATATAGCTCATGGTTGATGTTGTATTAGGGCAGATGCTCTTCCAGATCTCATAGATGTGAGTGGAAAAATGGACCAGATGACTCAACTTGTATCATGATATTTTTTATGTAGTTTGATATCAGATGATATGACTATTGTAGAGACTGTATTTCTCTTGACAACAGTTGTATACTACTGTGGTGGATGTGTTCCACTGATTATGAGTATGTGTCACTAGTTAGTAGCTATGTGTTACTTTGTATGGTTGTGTACCAATGGATAGTAGTTATGTACTACTATGGATAGACATAGTTGTGTTATATCAGATGACATTGTATTGATTGTCACGGATATTATCCAGTTGGATAATGATGTCGGTGCTCGTGATTTGATCATGAGATAGTCTGTTTGGCTATGATGATTCTACTAGTTGAATGGTTTGTTTTTGCTCAAGACCATTTCCTTTTATAACTCCATAGCTAGGAGGGAGTGTTGATATTATGGTAGATGCAGGAGGTATTAACCTCCACTTGTGACCTTTGATGAGATTAGAATATTCCAGGAAGCAAGAGAAACCCTAAAAGACTTGGACATAACCCTAGAAGTAAAGTCGGATAAAGAGAATATTTTATATTGAGTCTTTAGCCTCCAGAAAGATAATTCAGCCCAGACATCCTTGAGAGAGAAATATAAATATAAGGTGCCAGAGCTCATTTGGAAAACACAAGTCACAACTGCATAAATCCAGTAGTGCACAAGTCTGGGGAGCAGTTGCAGCTGCAATTACTGTAACCTATAATTTCGGTCTTTCTGGGTTGGACTTTCTGTTCAGTCTTGGTTATCTTTGCTTGGTTCATTAGCCTTGGTTGGCTATTGATTTTCTACCGGAATTCTACTCTCTGTCATGGTCAAGGTGCTCGAGGGTGGAATTCATGCCTATGGTTGGGTGACAATATTGTTATATTGTCTATGGTTAAACAAGCACACCCACTTTTCTAACATGAACTACCATAGTGCCTTATGTGATGTGATAACTTCTTTCACCATTCCAAATATCAATTACACTCGTCAGATTCCCTTCTTGGAGATCTGTAGTTATCCTTTAAATTCTGATCATGTGAATTAATCGATTATCTTCCTCCGTGTGTCGATAATTAAGTGACCTGGTGTAACTACAATTTAGTTTTTCCCTTGCAAGTTGGTTTTCAATGTTCTGGTGATTTCTGTGATTTTAAAAACTGCAAATACTCCTCGATGATCTCATACCGATCTTCCTCTTGTGATCTTCCATATTTTTTGGAGTCAAATCCTAACTATCACATGAAAGTGGTTTCTTTTCATTCACTGTACTCCTCATTTGTATTCATATTAACTTAAGTTGGCACATTGGCACCTTACTATTTCATAAATATTTTCTCAGAGATATGATGACGTCGTGATTCTGAGATTTGGAGGGATGGTGGCACCTTTGTATTCAATGATACGCACGGTGAGTCTTGCAATCATGTCCATTCCTTCCCTTTATCTCACCTTTGGCATTTTTTTTTCTAGTAATACTCCACCGGCAGGCCACCCAAAGGAATACATTGGGCCGACCACAATCAAATGCGCCTAACTTCGGCTAACTCCAATATACCCAGAGAGTTGAACTCACAATCTCGTGATAGAGGACCAAAGGCTTTGCAGGCGGGGATCTCACCTTTGGCACTTATTCTTAACAAGTTGTGATTTTCCTACACAAAAAAAGGAATATTGATTAATGAACCCTTTTAATTCAACATATTAGAAATAATTACACATGGGAGGAGAAAGCGATAACAACATAAAAGAAATATGTCAAAGGAAAAAATATTAAGTGAAACATGTAAAAATATGTTTAAGTGAAGTTTGAGGTTTCCATAAAATATAAAATATGAGGTTTCCATATAACTTTTGAAATTTTCACAAAATTTAATTTGACGTTTCGACCATATAAAATTTGGGGTTTCATTTAGGAATTTTGAGGTTATTTGAATTTTGAGAAAAGAATAATCAACCAATTTTTAATGAAAGTAAATCCTTGTAAAAATGTGTGCCTTTCTTTAAATTAAAAAATGTGTTTATGTCTTCAAACTTTAACATATGTTCTTTTAAGACGTAAGAAGAACACTTATGAAAATGTCTTAATTGAATTAATTTTGTTTTGCTAAAGAGTGCAAAAAGTGAAGAAAGACATTGTTTTCTATTAAAAGTTGATGCTTCATTGAAATTGAAAACTTTTTACTCATTTCCATGTCTACCCAAACTGCATATTTTAGGTGAGAATCACATGCCTTATTATTTTGAGACAACATTTTCTTGATAATCTTGATGAGATTCTTATTGGAGGATTCATCTAAGTCATTTCCTTGGGGATAGTAAGTTGTAGAGTGCCCAAGCTCTATGTTATAATTTTAACAAAATTGCATCAGCTTGACAAATTTGAAAGTTTGTGCATTATAAGTTATCATCTTCCTTGGGCATCCAAATCTAGCTAAAATATTCTCCTCGAGAAACTTGATGATGAATGTGTTAGTTTTTGTCCTTATGGGGATGGTTTCTACCCACTTAGTGAAATAATTTGTGGTTGTTAGAATCCGCGTATGTTGCCAACTTGAATTTGGGTTGATTTCACCAATGAAATCCAATCCCCATTGCTAAAAAGGTGTTTATACTTTGATAGGTCTGAGTGGAAGAGGATGTAAAAAAAAAATCTATGAACATTTGTCATTCTACATAGGCTCTAACCATACAATTGGTATCAAAAAACAATGAGGGCTAGTAATAAGCAGCTTTGCGGATTTTACATGCAGTGGCTCTCCAAGCATAGTGTCCCCCACACACTCCCTTATGAAACTCAGTGATAGCATCTTCAGTATCCTCTTCAGCCAAGAAATTTAACAATATTCCTCATGGATCCTTCCAAAACAAATTTTCTCCTATAATGCAATACTTCACAGCTTTGAGTTTGATATATCTAGCCTTGGCTTTGTTCCATGTTATTGGGCAACTTAAATTTTCCAAGTAAAAAATTACATCATTGTACCAATCAGATTGAGCAAATTTAGGGCTTAACTTCAAATATGGTTCTTGTGTTGTTATGTTATCATGATGCTTGTTGACATAGATGTCATGTCTAGAGCCCTGTAGTTAGATTCGACCAACAATTTGGCAAGTCTTTGTCCATTCATCAACTTTGTGGGTTTGATCTCCAATTCATATTCCTGAAGTTTGGAAATCCATTTACCCCTTCTCCCTTCACTATTGGGTTGTGTGAGGGTGTCCTTTATTGCACTAGTGGGTACATAAGAAAATATCTAAGAGTGCAATATATAATATTTGAATGCTTTTGATGCCTTGACCAGGGCATATGCTTGTTTCTCCAAGTTTTTATATCTGAGCTCAACATCTCTCAAAGCTCTACTAAAGAAGTCTATGGGATTCTCTTGATTTTCTTCATTTTTTTGCAACAACATAGCAGCTATGGTATGTTCTAAAGAAAAATAGAAGATGAAGAACTCTTTATCATAATTCGAGTTGGCCAGAACTGGAGATTCTCCCAATGCCTCTTCAATCTATTAAAAGGAATCTTTAGCTTCAGTAGTACACTTTAATTCGTGGTTTTTATTTAACATGGCAATGATATGATTTACCATTTCAGAAAAATTGGGGATAAACCTCCTTAAAAAATTGATTATGTTGAGGAAGGATTGTATTTCCTTTTTGTTCCTAGGAAAGGAAATGTGTTTGATGGCCTCTACTCTCTCAGGATCTATTTTCACCCCTTATTTGGATATTATATGGCCTAGGAGATTTCCTTCTGTCATGGAAAAATAATACTTATTTGGATTTAAAGACACACCAAATCTCATGCACTTCACAAAAGTATGCCTTAAATGCTTGATGTGATCCTCATCTATATTTGAAAATATAGTCCTGTCATCAAGATAGATAACAACGAATCTGTTTTTTTCTCCCACGAAGGCTATATCCATATATCTTTGGAATGTGGCTCCTACATTAATCAAACCAAAAGGCATTTTATCATAAATGAAAGTTCCCCATGGGGTTGTGAAGGTTTTATTTTCCCTATCTTCAAGATGCATTGCCACCTAGTTATATTCTGAGAAACCATCCATCATGGAGATTATATTTTATCCCACTACTTTTTGTAGTATGTGGTCCATATTAGGCAAAGGGTAGTTATTCTTGAGGGAGAATTTGTTTCGATTCATGAAATCCACACAAAGACTTATTTCTCGACTCTTTTTCTTGACTTGAACCAAGTTTTCCATCCATTCAGAATAGTTAAGGGGAATTATGATCTAAGAATCTAGAAACTTCCTCATTTCTTTCTCGATCGTACGTAGAAAAAGAGGATTAACTTGTCTCAGTTTTCTTCCTGAAATGCTTAGTACCAGGTTTGAGGGTATTATGTGTTGTATTATGCTAGTATCATACGTCTTTAAGTCTTCATATCTCCAGGCAAAAACATCCATGTACTCTTTGAACAAATGCAAGTATTTTGTCGTGTTCTCAGCAGGGATCTCTTTTGATAGTTTTATGTATTTAGGTTTTTCTTCAGTCCCCACATTAAAATCTTCAGTGTTATGATCCTATGGAAGAACTGTTGGCTTCACAGATACATCATTTATGTCAAATATTTGGTCCAATGGTACCAACCTTTTTGGAATAAAATTATTTTTGCGTTGAAGACCTTTATGCTCATCCATGTACTCATTGAACTCAAGAGTAATCTCAATTTATCCCTCAACCATTAACTTAGACTCTTCTTCATCATCTGAGTCTATGTGAGTATTTGCAAACTCATCTATCACTTCCATGAACTTTTTGATTTGTTGGTCATATTCAAAAACTTGTCAGCGTTTGATATTGTCAGGGATGGATGGTATGTATCTCATCTAAGTTTCATATTTCACTTGAGGATTGTATGGTGTTTTAAAAGTATTGTTCGTTACTGCTAAGGAATCATCCTACTAGTTAAACTCTGTTAAAATAGAAAAAAATATTAAAGGCTTCATAAAAATAATCAATCAAGTCCCATACCTAATTTCTATATGTTCTCATCCTTGGATGTTTGGTCTGGTAGGAACCTTTGATTTGTTGCACCACTAGTTTTGGATCACCAAATACCACCATCTTGGTAATTTGCATATTTCTTGTTGCCTCCAAGCCTAGAATCAAGGCTTCATATTCAGATACATTATTGGTGGCCTCAAACTCTAGTTTGTAGGACAGATGGGTTTCTTTCTTGTTGGGAGAAATGAATACCACACCAACTCTCACTCCTTCCTTTGAATAGGCCCCATCAAAAAAAAAAATCATATACCATCCACTTCCTCAACAGAGCATATCAAAATATTTGCAAGTATTAGGGATTCCTTGTATTCTTCATTACTATGAGGATGCAACAAACAAGATCTTCATCAGCAACATAAATATGATGGTTTAGAGGGTTGTTTAGATCACTCACCACACACTACTACATATTGAAAAAATTGCGACAACCACTTGCGACGAAAGTACTCTTTCATCGCAACATGCAAGAGAAAAAGTTCAATTTTTCTAAATCCACCCCGTATTCGTTGTTATCTCGATGCATGTAGTTTGACTAAATTATTATGGTCAATTTTTATCGCAAGAGAGACAACTTTAGTTTGTCCATTGCAAGAGCGACAACTTACCTAACCTTAAAATTGACCGTTAAAAATGACCTAAAATAAATAGGTAAAACAAGAAATATATTTAGATCACGTTCATCGCAATTGCGATGAACATGACCTAAAATTGGACTATAAATATTTGATGATTTAAATATCTTTCGACAATCTTTCTATAACAATGACGGTTCTGATAGGGTATTTTTGTGTGGAAAAATGTCGCAGAATGTTGTTAGAGGTGGGGGAAAAAGTGAAAAGGGTGATGGTAGATGTTATTTCCCTTTGTAAAAAATGTTTCCTCAGACGTCTCGTAAGAATTTTAATAGAAACAGCTACAACACATTGTAGGAAATATGGTCACTTTGATAGCGGATCGAATGAATATCATCCCATGGTAATTAGCTATATATTCATTATCTTTTTTGATTTTGTCAATTTTATATAAAATTATATATATGTGTATCTATATTGTTTGAATATTTGTTATAGTATACACTAATTTTGCATGATTGTTTTTAATTATAAAGTTAAAGTTTCCCTCTAACTTGCTGCAGAATATTGCACCAAGTATTAGTAGAAATGATGTTGTACAAGTTGAGGAACATCATCTTGAACAAGCAAATGAGGATCTCATGGAAGAAGATGATGGGACAAATCAAGTTAATGATCCCATGGAAGAAGATGATGGAACAAATCAAATGATCCAAGATGTGTTTTCGCAGCCGGATGAGGATGGGGAAAATGTTGGTATTTATGATGAACCTCTATTAGAACAGGCAAATAAACGACTTTATGAAGGATCAAGAGCAAATATTCTCTCTGCTACATTGTTGCTAGTGAACTTAAAGGTTATGAATAATTTGTCGAACACTTGTATGACACAGATACTAAGGTATGTAATATGTTTCATCTCATATTATACATAAATGTTGAATTTTTTATATTTGTTTTTAGTGTTAATTAATGTGTAAAATAAGAATGCAATTTTTACGATTAATATTCTTACATTTACTAGTTGTTTGTTATGTTGTAGATTGTTAGGTGAATTTGTGTTACCATCGTCAAATATTTTACCTCACACATATCGAG
This sequence comes from Picea engelmannii, assembly GCA_009831015.1. Taxonomy (NCBI): domain Eukaryota; kingdom Viridiplantae; phylum Streptophyta; class Pinopsida; order Pinales; family Pinaceae; genus Picea; species Picea engelmannii. Next base: position 424,977 of record ML776564.1, read on the forward strand.
GTTTTCATTCCATTATGAAAGACATTGGAATGGATTATCAAACTATAGATGCATGTCCTAATGACCATATTATATATTATGGACAACATGCTTCAAAAACCGAATGTCTGCAATGTATTATCAGTAGATATCGAATGGATCAAGTAAAAAAAAGGGTGCCTTGAAAGGTTCTTCGTCATATTCCCATAATTCCACATTTGCAGCGATTGTTCAGGTGTGAAAGCATAGAACAATTTATGGATTACCATGCATGTAACAGAAGTGGAGATGGTGTTCTTCGAATGCCTGTTGATGGTTCTGCATTTAGGGAAATTGAGGAAAAATGGGCAGATTTCAAAGATGAACCTCGTAATGTTAGGCTTTCATTGGAAACTAATGGTGTTAATCCATTCGGAGAGCTTAGGTATATTTACTCAGTGTGGCCTATTTTTGTTATAAACAATAACATTCCTCCTTGGATGTCAATAAAGAGGGAGCACATAATGTTGACAATGATTGTTCCAGGTATTTGTTTACATTAATTTTTTGAATTTAACATTTTCATTTGTTTCAATTTTTGCATAATATATTTTGTTTATTTATTTAATTATATATATTACATGATATCATTCCTTTAGTAATTATGTGTAATTTCAAACAATTAGGTAAGTACTAGGTTAAAGATATGAATGTATATATCGAGCCTCTTATCAACGAGATACTAAAGTTATGGGTTGGCATCACAATGTATGACATATGTAAACCAATCAGGGATAACAAATTTAAATTTCGTGGAATACTTTTATGGACAATTCATGATGCCCCTGGACTAACACATTTTTGTGGTATGTAGCATTCTAATATTTCTCTTTAATACTATATAATATTTTAATGTTATCATGGTGCATGTTTAATTTTTAAATAATCTCATCGTATAATTGACATTAATCCATTTGTTGCAGGTCTTCAAACAAAGGGTAAATTTGCATGTTCATTTTGTGGCCCTAAGATGAAGTATCATTATTCAAAAAGTTTAGGAAATATGGTGTTTCATGAGTACAGACACCTTCTTCCTAAGAACCATAGGTATCGTACTACTGAAAAACATATTTTCAATGGGAAAGAGGAGTCTGGTTTAAAACCACGAAGAATGACACCTCACCTATGGAGGTTGGAATATAATAGAAATCATCAAGGTACTCAATTTCATAATGTATCGTAGATCATGTAATGTTTTGAATTTTTATTTTAATCATTGAATCTATTTTACCATACTTGATAATTATTTTTTTGATTTCTTTTATGCTTCATGAAGGCCGCAATCATCATGAAGGTATTAATAATGGGATTCCACGAGAAATTAAATCTTATCCTGCTCAATTCATGAGGTTTCCCTACTATGAGGAGCTAAAAATAGCTCATTTGTTTGATACAATGCATATCGGGAAGAATGTGACTTAAACGTTATGGAGAATCATAGATGGTAGGAGGGATAAAGAAAAAATTGTCAAAATTTGTATCGACATTCAGGAAGCCAATCATGCAATGCGAAGTGTGATCCGATATTCAAATAGATCAGATGGAGTAATAGACTGAAATAACCTTCCATAGTTATTAACAGAGAAACAAATAAATGATGTAAAAGAGGTCATTCAAAGAATTAAATTTCCCAAGGGTTTTGCTTCAAACATAAAAATTATCTTAACGAAGAAAGGTGAATTTGGTGGGGTAAAAACATATGATTGCCATACCTTCATTAAGGTAATAATTTTGGTATACATATTTATATATATTGGCCTTATAGATCTTTTATTTTTTTTATTTTTGCTTGTCTACTTTGGTCGAAACAAATAACGATTCATTTTTTTGTTACAGTGTGTTCTAGCACTATCTCTCCCAAATGAATTTGACAACAACGTCAAACAAGTTATATATGATCTTGGAAAATACATGAGGTAAGACATAGTTGTGATTTATATGCAAAATGTTCTTTCAAATTATTGTTGTATTTAATGACATGTGTTTTACTTGTAATGTAATGTAATATATTATATTATGTTATGTTGAAACATGTTATTTTCTTGTGTCACGATCTCATGTAGATGGTTTTCATTGAAAGAAATCCATGAAGATGATATAAAGTATTGGAAGAGAGAAATTCATCGTCTAATGTGTGAAATGAAAAAGTATATACCTCCTACATTTTTCAATGCACAAGAACACTACCTCATACACCAAGTTGAGGAGATTGAAATTTGTGGACCTGCTCACACAAGGTCAATATGGATGGTGGAGAGGCACTTGAAATCATTGAAGGCGTTGGTTAGACAAAGAGAACATCCTAAGGGTTCTATGGCGGAGGGATATATGGTATATCAATCCATGGTGTATATTAGTCAGTATCTTCCTAAGTTAGTAGCGCCAAATATGCATGCAGTGGATCGCATTTGGGATGTGAACTCCATCAAAACATTTGAATATCAGGAGCATCTATTGGGGAAAGGTAGAATGAAAAAAATGAGAGGTAATATATTAATAATACATATAAAGTTTCATTTTAGTGTATATGATCATACTCATTAATATATTAATATAATTTATTTCATAAATTATAAATATTTATAATTACCTGCATATTGTACGTTATAACTAATATTTAATATTGGTGAATTATGTTTTTTTTTTATTCAGTTGCTCTAGAGTGGGATGCACTGCATTTATACATTGCAAACAATATTGACTGGATGAATGTATGGATTGAAAGATGTAAATAACATAATGGAGGTAGGTTATCATGGAAACAACTATCTGAATTGGTTAGAGAAGCTTGCTATAACAGAGATGCCAATGCTACGCAGAGGGAAATTGATCTAGCATATGGTTTGAAAGATGGACAGGTAAGAAATTTCACCCATTTTATTCAGTTATTTTATATTATATTAATATGACTACAAGTGTACTGTATTTTTCAGATACTTTCAAAGTTATATAAATATATGTTAATTTATTAATTGACAATGCATCTTTTACATATCTGACATATTGCAGTTGAAACACCACAAGGCTATGTGGTGCAATGGTCGTAAATTTCGCATCAAACAATTGGATGAAACCAGGAAAACTTCTGATAGTGGGATAACTGCAGTATTCCAGATTACTAATGTTTCCTCTAGGAGTGACAAACATCCCCGAGAATCTGAAAATAGATACTATGGGTATTTAAATGATATACTTGAGTGTGACTTTAATTCCTTCAAATTAGTTATGTTCGATGTCAAATGGTATAGGTTACGAATGCATGAACGTGACGAGGAAAGAACTATTATTCCACATGCCAACGGATTTCCAATTATTAAAACAATGATGTTTGAAAGAGGACATGATCGCTATGTTTTTCGAAGCCAATGTGAACATGTCTTTTACTCAAATGTTCCAGGTGAAAGGCATTGGTCATTTGTTGTTAGATATGATCCAAGAGGAAGGCCAATTAAGTATACTCATTTACAGGAAGAAGATGATATTGAATATCAAGAAGATGATTCGACAGAATATTAGATAGAGTCGGAAGATCATGGAGGGTTGACAGATGAAGAAGACGAAGAAGATCATGATCTAGGCGTAGGATACAATATTGCAATTCTTGATTATGATGTCGATGAAAATATGCTCGAAAATGACATTGATGACGATAATGATATCATAAATCCTTTCAACATCGTTTCAGAACCAGATGATGATACAGATGTCGAGTTCAATGAAGAAGATCAAAATAGAGAATAAGGATGATTACACAGATGTTGAGGTTGGATTAGGTACATGACTATATAATATTTTAATTTGTATGAATTATTCTCTTAAAATAATTTACTTTTAATGTAATGGGTTAATTACATGTTTTTAAGTTTTATGTGACGTTTTTATATCCTAGGTTACATGTTGTTTAATTATTATTTGAAACCCGAAAATAGTTGTCAATATAGTAAAGTACGTAGTAGACTAAAAATATCATTTAGAAACACATAATTTCATGTACCTTCATTAATTTTTGTTTTTGTAGTTTCTATGCATGAATCTTAATAGGACGTTGCTTTCGATTATTTTATATTTTATAGATTGTGTTTTGGGGATCAGTTGAGAGTGATGTGATGGGGAGGGGAGGGTCCATGTGAGATTCCACCTTCACGTGGTTGGCCTTGTTCAGTAGAGGATAAATTATTCTTGAAACCAAGAGAAGTTCTTTCATTTTTATACCATCATGATCGTATAAGATTTCATCAATATTGTTACCTATTTGAATCTTCTTAGAATTGAGATTCGTTACATAGTCGTTGAAAAAAGACAAAAGACTTATGTAGAAGATATTAATTTGGTCTTTGTGTGGTACATTTTATGCCATTACTATGTTCTGTACAAAAATAACTAGGAACGAGGAACGAAAATTGCACGAGGACTAGACACCGGCAACAGGGACCTGTGAATGGGACCAACGTTGAAAGTTATTCAAACAGTTTCTGTATGAAATTTGTCATGGATAGATTGTTGGAATTCCTTAACAATATGGGAGGGTTTCTGGACTCAAACTTGAGTGACACACCCACTTTCTTCCATCATCAATTCATCATGTAAACCATAAACCCTAATTTTCTTTCAGAGTACCCAATTTGGTTGACGCAAGTTTTAGGCTTTCGTCGGTCTTTATTTATTTCTCTTTCAAGTTCTACATTAATGTATATACAATGTATATGCATCATAGTTGTGATGAAAAATCCATCTATTTCATTTATTTCTTAATCAACACCATCAAGATACTAGAGGTGGGCAACAGTGACATGTGAATGGGGCCAACGTTGAAATGTTTTCAAACTATATCTGTATGCATTTAAATTTGACCTAGATAGACGATTCGCATGCCTTCACGATATGGGAGGGTTTCTGGACTCAAATTTGACTCACACACCCACTTTCTTCCATCATCAATTCATCATGGAAACCATAAACCCTATTTTTCATATATTCTAGTAGATATGTTAATGATTCCAAGTTTCATATTTGTATTTGACTGAAGGTCCAACTAGATTGCAAAGTATTAAATTGATATTTCAAGTTGATAAACCAAATATGAAATGAATACAAGCATCATTCGATATCGTTGCAAGAGAGACGAATGTAAATAATCTTGCGACGAATTTGCCATATTATCGACGAAAAAAGTTCATCGATAGTATAGCTAATTCGTCGCAAGAATATTGTGTCTAATTTGAATGGTGTTACATGGTTTTCAAGGAGTGTAGGGCTTATATTATGGTGCAATGTAGTGTAGTCTATAAGAACAATCTCTATGCCAAACCTCAAAATGGATAGTACCATACCTTGTTCATAAGACAAATATTATTTGTATGTTTCCTTTGTGGATATGGTGGCTCAAGCCCTCAATACACATGATGCCAAACAATGAAATGTAAAAAAATTACTATTTAATGATAGTGTTATTTCACCCATGGTTAAGGAAATAAATTAAGGTTATTAGGTCCTATTTGAATTTTCTTAGAATTTAGATTCATTACATAGTCGTTGAAAAAAGACAAAAGACTTATGTAGCGAATATTAATTTGGTCTTTGTATGGGACATTTTATGCCATTAGTACGTAATTTTGTACGAAACTAATGGATCTTGGGGACTACACCATGGTCAAGGAGCGAGGAACGAGGAACGAAAATTGCATGAGGACTAGACATCGGCAACAGGGACCTACGAATGGGGCCAACGTTGAAATTTTTTCAAACAGTTTCTGTATGCACTGAAATTTGTCATGGATAGACTATTGGCATGAATTAATGATATGGGAGGGTTTCTGGACTCAAATTTGAGTGACACGCCAACTTTATTCCATCATCAATTCATCATGTAAACCATAAACCCTAATTTTCTTTCAGAGTACCCAATTTGGTTGACACAAGTTTTAGGCTTTCGTCGGTCTTTCTTCATTTTTCTTTCAGGTTATACATTAATGTATATACAATGTATCTGCATCATAGTCGTTATGAAAAATCTCTCTCTTTCGTTGATTGCTTAATCAACACCATCAAGATACTAGAGGTGGGAAACAGTGACATGTGAATGGGGCCAACGTTGACATGTTTTCAAACTGTATCTGTATGCATTGAAATTTGACCTGGATAGACTATTCGCATGCCTTAACGATATGGGAGGGTTTCTGGACTCAAATTTGACCCACACACCCACTTTCTTCCATCATCAATTCATCATGGAAACCATAAACCCTATTTTTCATATGTTCTAGTAGATATGTTAATGATTCCAAGTTTCATATTTGTATTTGACTGAAATTCCAGATAGCTTGCAAAGTATCAAATTGATATTTCAAGTTGATAAACCAAATATGAAATGAATCCAAGCATCATTTGATATCATCGCAAGAGAGATGAATGTAAATAATATTGCGACGAATTTGTTATATTATCGACGAAAAAAGTTCGGCGATAGTATAGCTAATTCGTCGCAAGAATATTGTGTCTAATTTGAATGGTGTTACATGGTTTTCAAGGAGTGTAGAGATTATATTATGGTGCAATGTAGTTTATTCTATAATAACAATCTCTATTCCAAACCTCAAAATGGATAGTACCATATCTTGTTCATAAGACAAATATTCTTGGTATGTTTCCTTTGTGGATATGGTGGCTCAAGCCCTCAGTACACATGATGCCAAACAATGAAATGTAACAATTTTACTATTGAATGATAGTGTTATGTCACCCATGGTTAATTTAATAACTTAAGGTTCTTATTTCTTATTTCAATCTTCTTATAATTGAGATCCGTTACATAGTCGTTGAAAAAAGACAAAAGACTTATGTAGCAGATATTAATTTGGTCTTTATGTGGGACATTTTATGCCATTAGTATGTAATTTTGTACAAAAATAATGGATCTTGGGGACTACGCCATGGTCAAGGAGCGAGGAATGAGGAACAAGGAACGATGAACGAGGAACAAAAATTGCACGAGGACTAGACACTGGCAATAGGGACCTGCGAATGGGGCCAACGTTGAAATTTTTTCAAACAGTTTGTGTATGCACTGAAATTTGTCATGGATATACTATTGGCATACATTAATGATATGGGAGGGTTTCTGGACTCATATTTGAGTGACACACCCACTTTCTTCCATCATCAATTCATCATGTAAACCATAAACCCTAATTTTCTTTCAGAGTACCCAATTTGGTTGACGCAAGTTTTAGGCTTTTGTCGGTCTTTCTTCATTTTTTTTTCAGGTTCTACATTCATGTATTTACAATGTATCTGCATCATATTTTTTATGAAAAATCCCTCTATTTCGTTGATTTCTTAATCAACACCATCAAGATACTAGAGGCGGGCAACAGTGACATGTGAATGGGGCCAATGTTGAAATGTTTTCAAACTATATATGTATGCATTGAAATTTGACCTGGATAGACTATTTCCATGCCTTAACGATATGGGAGGGTTTCTAGACTCAAATTTGACTGACACACCCACTTTCTTCCATCATCAATTCATCATGGAAACCATAAACCCTATTTTTCATATGTTCTAGTAGATATGTTAATGATTCCAAGTTTCATATTTGTATTTGATTGAAGGTCCAACTAGCTTGCAAAGTATAAAATTGAGATTTTAAATTGATAAACCAAATATGAAATGAATTCAAGCATCATTTGATATCGTCGCAAGAGAGACGAATGTAAATAATCTTGTGACGAATTTTTTATACTATCGACGAAAAAAGTTCAGCGATAGTATAGCTAATTCGTTGCAAGAATATTGTGTCTAATTTAAATGGTGTTACATGGTTTTCAAGGAGTGTAAGGCTTATATTATGGTGCAATGTAGTGTATTCTATAAGAACAATCTCTATGCCAAACCTCAAAATGGATAGTACCATATCTTGTTTATAAGACAAATATTCTTGGTATGTTTCCTTTGTGGATATGTTGGCTCAAGCCCTCAGTACACATTATGCCAAACAATAAAATGTAACAATTTTACTATTGAATGATAGTGTTATGTCACCCATGGTTAAGTAAATAGCTTAAGGTTCTTAGGTCCTATTTGAATCTTCTTAGAATTCAGATCTGTTATATAGTTGTTGAGAAAAGACAAAAGACTTATGTAGCGGATATTAATTTGGTCTTTGTGTGGGACATTTTATGCCATTAGTATGTAATTTTGTACAAAAATAATGGATATTGGGGTCTACACCATGGTCAAGGAGCTAGGTACGAGGAACGATGAACAAGGAACGAAAATTGCACGAGGACTAGACACCGGCAACAGGGACCTGCGAATGGGGCCAACGTTGAATTTTTTTCAAACAGTTTATGTATGCACTGACATTTGTCATGGATACACTATTGGCATGCCTTAACGATATGGGAGGGTTTATGGACTCAAATTTGAGTGACACACCCACTTTCTTCCATCATCAACTCATCATGTAAACCATAAACCTAATTTTCTTTCAGAGTACCTAATTTGGTTGACGTAATTTTTAGGATTTCGTCGGTCTTTCTTCATTTTGCTTTCAGGTTCTAAATTAATGTATTTACAATGCATCTGCATCATATTTGTTATGAAAAATCCCTCTATTTCATTGATTTCTTAATCAACACCATCAAGATACTAGAGGCGGGAAACAGTGACATGTGAATGGGGCCAATGTTGAAATGTTTTCAAACTGTATTTGTATGCATTGAAATTTGGCCTAGATAGACTATTCGCATGCCTTAATGATATGGGAGGGTTTCTGGACTCAAATTTGACTAACATGCCCACTTTCTTCCATCATCAATTCATCATGGAACCATAAACCCTATTTTTCATATGTTCTAGTAGATATTTTAATGATTCCAAGTTTCATATTTGTATTTGACTGAAGGTCTAGCTAGCTTGCAAAGTATCAAATTGAGATTTCAAGTTGATCAACCAAATATGAAATGAATCCAAGCATCATTTTATATCGTCACAAGAGAGATGAATGTAAATAATCTTGCGACGAATTTGCTATACTATCGACGAAAAAAGTTTGTCGATAGTAAGGCTAATTCATCACAAGAATATTGTGTCTAATTTGAATGGTGTTACATGGCTTTCAAGGATTTTAGGGCTTATATTATGGTGCAATGTAGTGTAGTCTATAATAAAAATCTCTATGCCAAACCTCAAAATGGATAGTACCATATCTTGTTCATAAGACAAATATTCTTGGTATGTTTCCTTTGTGGATATGGTGGCTCAAGCCCTCAGTACACATGATGCCAAACAATGAAATGTAACAATTTTACTATTTAATGATAGTTTTATGTCACCCATGGTTAAGGAAATAACTTAAGTTTCTTAGGTCCTATTTGAATCTTCTTAGAATTGAGATCCGTTACATAGTCGTTGAAAAAAGACAAAAGACTTATGTAGCGAATATTAATTTGGTCTTTATGTGGGACATTTTATGCCATTAATATGTAATTTTGTACAAAAATAATGGATCTTTGGGACTACACCATGGTCAAGGAGAGAGGAACGAGGAACGAAAATTGCAAGAGGACTAGACTCCGGCAACAAGGACCTGCGAATGGGGCCAACGTTGAAATTTTTTCAAACAGTTTCTGTATGCACTGAAATTTGTCATGGATAGACTATTGGCATGCCTTAATGATATGGGAGGGTTTTGGGACTCAAATTTGAGTGACACGCCCACTTTATTCCATCATCAATTCATCATGTAAACCATAAACCCTAATTTTCTTTCAGACTACCCAATTTGGTTGACGCGAGTTTTAGGCTTTCGTCGATCTTTCTTCATTTTGATTTCAGGTTCTACATTAATGTATTTACAATGTATCTGCGTCATAGTTGTGATGACAAATCCCTCTATTTCATTGATTTCTTAATCAACACCATCAAGATATTAGAGGCGAGCAACAATGACATGTGAATGGGGCCAACGTTGAAATGTTTTCAAACTATATCTGTATGCATTGAAATTTGACCTGGATAGAATATTCGCATGCCTTAACGATATGGGAGGGTTTCTGGACTCAAATTTGACTGACACACCCACTTTATTCCATCATCAATTCATAATGGAAACCATAAACCCTATTTTTTATATGTTCTAGTAGATATGTTAATGATTCCAAGTTTCATATTTCTATTTCACTGAAGGTCCAGCTAGCTTGCAAAGTATCAAATTGAGATTTCAAGTTGATAAACCAAATATGAAATGAATCCAAGCATCATTTGATATCGTCGCAAGAGAGACGAATGTAAATAATCTTGCAACGAATTTGCTATACTATCGACGAAAAAAGTTTGTCGATAGTATAACTAATTCATTGCAAGAATATTGTGTCTAATTTGAATGGTGTTACATGGATTTCAAGGAGTGTAGGGATTATATTATGGTCCAATGTAGTGTAGTCTATAAGAACAATCTCTATTCCAAACCTCAAAATGGATAGAACCATATCTTGTTCATAAGACAAATATTCTTGGTATGTTTCCTTTGTGGATATATGGTGGCTCAAGCCCTCAATGCACATGATGCCAAACAATGAAATGTAACAATTTTACTATTGAATGATATGGTTATGTCACCCATGGTTAAGGAAATAACTTAAGGTTCTTATCTCCTATTTGAATCTTCTTAGAATTGAGATCTGTTACATAGTCGTTGCAAAAAGACAAAAGACTTATGTAGTAGATATTAATTTGGTCTTTGTGTGGGACATTTTATGCCATTAGTATGTAATTTTGTACAAACATAATGGATCTTGGGGACTACACCATGGTCAAGGTGTGAGGAACGAGGAACGATGAAAGAGGAATGAAAATTTCACGAGGACTAGACACCGGCAATAGGAACCTGCGAATGGGGCCAACGTTGAAATTTTTTCAAACAATTTCTGTATGCACTAAAATTTGTCATGGATAGACTATTGGCATGCCTTAATGATATGGGATGGTTTTTCGACTCAAATTTGAGTGACACACCCACTTTCTTCCATCATCAATTCATCATGTAAACCATAAACCCTAATTTTCTTTCAGAGTACCCAATTTGGTTGACGCAAGTTTTAGGCTTTCGTTGGTCTTTCTTCATTTTTATTTCAAGTTATACATTAATATATTTACAATGTATCTGCTTCATAGTTGTGATGAAAAATCCCTCTATTTCATTGATTTCTTAATCAACACCATCAAGATACTAGAGGCGGGCAGCAGTGACATGTGAATGGGGCCAACGTTGAAATGTTTTCAAACTGTATCTGTATGCATTGAAATTTGACCTGGATTGACTATTCGCATGCCTTAATGATATGGGAGGGTTTCTAGACTCAAATTTGACTGACACACCCACTTTATTCCATCATCAATTCATCATGGAAACCATAAACCCTATTTTTCATATGTTCTAGTAGATATGTTAATGATTCCAAGTTTCATATTTGTATTTGATTGAAGGTCCGGCTAGCTTGCAAAGTATCAATTTGAGATTTCAAGTTAATAAACCAAATATGAAATGAATCCAAGCATCATTTGATATCGTCGCAAGAGAGACGAATGTAAATAATCTTGCGACGAATTTTCTATACTATCGACGAAAAAAGTTCGTCGATAGTATAGCTAATTCGTCGCAAGAATATTGTGTCTAATTTGAATTGTGTTACATGGATTTGAAGGAGTGTAGGGATTATATTATGGTGCAATGTAGTGTATTATATAAGAACAATCTCTATGCCAAACCTCAAATGGATAGTACCATATCTTGTTCATAAGACAAATATTCTTGGTATGTTTCCTTTGTGGATATGGTGGCGCAAGCCCTCAGTACACATGATGCCAAACAATGAAATGTAACAATTTTACTATTGAATGATAGTGTTATGTCAACCATGGTTAAGGAAATAACTTAAGGTTCTTAGGTCTTATTTGAATCTTCTTAGAATTGAGATCTGTTACATAGTCGTTGAAAAAAGACAAAAGACTTATGTATCAGATATTAATTTGGTCTTTGTGTGGGACATTTTATGCCATTAGTATGTAATTTTGTACAAAAATAATGGATCTTGGGGACTACACCATGGTCAAGGAGCGAGGAACGAGGAACAAGGAATGAGGAACGAGGAACAAAAATTGCACGAGGACTAGACACTGACAACAGGAACCTGCGAATGGGGCCAATGTTGAAATATTTTCAAACAGTTTCTGTATGCACTGAAATTTGTCATGGATAGACTATTGGCATGCCTTAATGATATGGGAGGGTTTCTGGACTCAAATTTGAGTGACAAAACCACTTTCTTCCATCATTGATTCATCGTGTAAACCATAAACCCTAATTTTCTTTCAGAGTACCCAATTTGGTTGACGCAAGTTTTAGGCTTTCGTCAGTCTTTCTTCATTTTGCTTTCAGGTTCTACATTAATGTATATACAATGTATCTGTGTCATAGTTGTGATGAAAAATCCCTCTATTTTGTTGATTAGGGTTATAAGGGTTATGCTTGGGCATTATGGATTAAAAGTGTTATAGGTTTAGGGTTCCATGGGTTAATTTATGTTAGTTATTAGTTGATAAGGGTTATAATAGTTAAGGGATATAGGGGTTGTGGATTAAGTTTTATAGAGGTTTAGGGTGAAATATGTGAGTCACACTAATTATAATGGTTAGGGATTGTACAAGGGATTTGGGGTTACAAGAGTTTGAGATTAGATATTATGAGTGTTAAGACTTATATAATTTAAGAATAAGACATTATTGGGGATAGAGGTCAAAGGGGTTTGGGTATGTAGAAGTTAGAGGATTTATCATAGGTTTATATATTTTAAGGGTTAAAGGGTTATGGGTTATAAGGATTAGAGATTAAGGGTTAAAGTGGTTAGTGAGTTTATGAATTAGGAGTTAAAGGGGTTAGTGGGTTTATGGATTAAGGGTTATATGAATTATGGGTTAGGTGTTAAGGTATATAAGGTTTATGGGTAATAGGGGCTATAAGTATTAATGGTTTCAAGAATTATATGGATTAGAGGATATTGGTTAGAGACTAGTTGTTTAGGGGTTTTTATTTGGATGGTTTTATGTATTAATGGTTATTGGTTAGGAATTATGAGGGATGAGGATTATTGATAATTAATGTGAATGGTTAAAATCAATGTTGCAAACATCGACATCGACATCGAAAAAATATCACCAAGTGTCCAAAGACAAAAATATTGGCAACATCAGGAAAAATATCAGAAAATGTCGTAAGAATGAAAAACAATGTTGTAAGAATGAAAATATCGAAAAATATTGCCGACCCTGATTTTGAAGATAATATCACCAACATCGCGATATTATCGAGATGTTGATAACATTGGTTAAAATAGTTACAAGGATCGAGATTTAGGAATTATAAGGTTAAATTTTGGGGCTTATAAGAGTTATGATTAGGTTTTATGGGTTGTTGGCGTTAGGGGTTATAAATATATGGGGTTATAAATATATGATTTATTGATTAATAATTATAGGGGTTAGGTATTAGTTGTTATTAGGGTAAAGGGTGATTGAGAATATAAGTGTTATGGTATAAAGGGGCTTTTAAGGGCTAGAGGTTGTGTTCTTTAAGAATGTAAGTATAGGTTGATGACATTAGAGGTAAGGGTTCATAAGGATTAGGGGTTACACGAGTTAGGATTTTGTCTTTATAATGATTAGGGGTTAAGGGTTATAATTGCAAGTGTTAAAAGAGTTAAGAGATTATAAGAAATATGTGTAAGGAGTTATTATGGTTTGGGGTTTTCAAATTTAAGGGTTATAAGGGTTAAGTGTTAGGGGTGATATAGGTTTAGTGGGGTTTATGTATATAACTATTAGTGGA
>ML776564.1:440859-453415 GCA_009831015.1 Picea engelmannii
TGGGTTTGTTAGCAACATGGAATGTTAATGCAATGAAGTGGGTTTTCTTTCTATCGTGGAGAAGTTCATTGATGGGGCACAAAATTAAGTGTGTGGGTTAAGTGCATCAATTAGCTACATTGGTCAATTGTGTGAGTTAAGTGTATTAATTAGCTACATTGGTCAATTTTTATATGGTTTAAGTGCATTAGGATCGATATTTGGGTGTCTTAGAATAGTGTTTTTGGGTTATTGCCTTGGTGGACATGTTTGGAATTAGGAGTAATTAGCACATTAGGGTGAAATTTCTTGGGTTGATGTGATAGCTACATCCACCCTTAATCCAACACTAACATTAAAAGTGGTTAGTTGTGTGCTCTAGTTTCATGCATTAGGTTCATGGGTTGGGTGTGTGGGTAGGACCTGGTGCATAAATTAGGTGTATGGCTTATAATTGTAACTTGTGTCTTGATCAATATGTTGATGGATTTAGTGCATGGGTTAGCTACACATGTCAAATATGTAGTGGCATCCATCACAATGTTGATGTGAAGAAAAATCCCCAATTGGATATATGATAAAATCCAAGATTTCCAACAAAGTATTCCAAGGGGAGAGGACCAACATAGTGCTAATCCAACCCCATGCATACAACTTCCAAGAGAGGATGGTATAAAATAGTTAGAAGGACTAGGGTCGCTAACTAAGTGAATTGTGTTCTGTTTCATCCATCAAATGACCAAGTGCCCCATGGTAATTTCTCTTTAGGAGACCCAAATGAGTGGAAATGAGTTTCCACCCATAGGTTCGACGACCAAAGCCAAGTTCACCAAATCCAAGAACACAATAACAATTAGTTCAAGAGAGAACCCATCAATGGTGGCACAACATTGGAAGGGATAAGAAAAAGGATCAACATAGAGGAGGAAGGTTTCTCTCATGAATGACACAAGTTCCCAAGGAATGTGATTGCATTTCAAGTACAATGTCCAACTATAACCCATCATGGGATGTAATTTCCCACTGAGACATCATGGGTGTGAATTAACTTGGCATGTAGTTGGGTTTCACGAGTGTAAATTAATTTTGAGTGTAGTTTCACTTTCTCCCTAAATGCAAGGATTTGCAACAACGAGGACGTGTTATTGTCACACTATCCATTAAGGAATTCTAAACAACGGAACATCACCCCAACAACATCGATAATTGTCCAACAATTGACTTTGTCCCTAGTACCACAGGCATTAGACCTTACACCAAAACCATTGTTATTTTTTTGATGGGATATTTGTCTAGGGTTATGAGTGTGTCGGCCTTGACACTACTCTCGATGTTCCTAATGTGGACTCTACTCCAATTTCATGATATAAATCTTGTGATTGTGGGGTATTGACACTTGTTCTTGGTGAAATAATATATTAACACTTGTCGAGGTATTGACACTTGTCCTAGATTATTATTATTATTATTATTATTATATTAAATAATATATAATTGATATATATTAATTATATTAAAAACAATAATAAAAATAACAAAACATAAAAAACAAAAAAAAATAACAAATTTCAAACAAAATAACAAAAAAAAATAAAAATGAATTGTATAATGAGTCTGTGCCCATATTTCACACATAAAAACACTAGAGCCCAAAACAACACTAGAGAGAAAACCCATGAAACCCTGCCATTCTAGCCCAGTGAGACAGAGGAGGTAAGGCACGAGAGGGAGAAGACAACCCCGTGCAGTGGTGCAAAACCGCCCCGAAACCCAACCGCCATTCAATCGAACCTAGCGAGAGGGAGGAAAGAACCCCCGAGAAGTGGATATAAGGAGGCCCTAAACCTACACAACGAATTGTGACAGTCGAGTCCAGCACACTTGATCTAGTGACGTCAAGACTAAGGGAGAGGGAAAGGATGGTGAGTACCTCTGCACACTTGAATTTACATTGCTAATTCGAGATTAGTATTTTTGTTTCTACAAGTTTGGTTAGTTCCATTTTTGTGTTGGAAGGAGATGGACATATCACCTTGTTCTTCCCTGCCCATACGCCTTAAGAATTGTAGGATTTCCTACACCTTCTTCTCCCTTTCCCATACGCCCTAAGAATTGTTTTTATGCAATATTTAGATCCCTAAGAATTGGATTGCCTACGCCTTCCTATCCACTACCCATAGATGTCTAGCAGGGTCAGTGGATGGCCTTAAATGGATTACTTCAACCTCCTATAGCTCTCTTTTCCACTTGTAGTTGACTGGTAGAGAAGAAACTAGTTCAAACAGGTAGAAAAAAATTAGAGAAAACCCACAAAAAAATGCTTCCATAGGCCAACTGGCACAATCTGCCCTTGACTTGCGATCCATGCCAAAATCATGAGTTTGACTTGTGTTGACTGAGGATATCTATGACTGTTTCACTGAAAATAACTCTTTAACCAAAAAAATCATAGATCTCCCATATTTTTGTAAATTGTATCTGTTGAAGGTAGTAGCTTTTGATGTTTGTTTGAACAAAATGACACTTGTTATGGGAGAGCCTCGAGGAAGTATCAAAGTATTTTTATACATTGCGAACTTTTTTTCACAAAATTAAGATAATATGGAGAAGATTGGCCATACTCACCCAGTTGTCATGTCTAGAGAATTGCAAAATCAATTTTTTTGTCGAGTCCTATACTGTATACTAGGAAAACCGTTAATAGTAGTGACGCATTACAGTCCATTTGCTGATTTAAAACATGTTCAAGTTTTCTTCTTTTATTGGTTAGTTTGGTTGTGAATGTTAGTTTGGAAAAAATAAGAATTATGCTCAAAGAGTAGTTCAAAATTTGAAAAGGGTAGTTATCTCCTTAAGATAGTGAGAATTTATTTTATGTCAACTGATAAATATAAATGTTTCAATAGTCCCTTAATCTTATTCTAGGAGCAACAATTGTTAATCTTGCACCTTCATGATTCCAAAACATCATCGGGATCCAATAGTGTCATTGCCATTGTCATTTGTATCCTCAGAAGCTGTAGTATTCCCCTTGGTAGACTAGATTTTGCCTTTGATCCCACAGGTAGACTAGATTCTACCTTAGTAAATCCCCTTGGTAGACCAGAAGATGTAGTTTTATTCTAAGAGGTCATATTTTCAAATCCACAGGGGCATAGGGTATGTATACCTCCATAGACTTTACCAGTAAAATCGTTGGGTGGAGTGAGTCTCATACACCAATTTGGTGTCTGGCTTGGCTGTGACCTTAAAAATGGATTATTATTATTACTACTACTAAAAGGAGACAGAAAAGAGAACCCCTCAATCAAAACAACCATGCCCCATATCCCTTATTTTGATAAGATCTTTGAAAATTTCTTGATCTTCAGAGATGCTCTGTCCATCCCCATAATTTATTTTGATCTTGCTAAGAATCTTTACTCCATCATGTTAGGAGGTCCTTATTCTCATCTATCAGTCATCATTATCTTTTTTTCCCGGATTTAATGAGTGCTCCTTGACTGATCATATTTATCTTCCTTATAACTATAAATACTAATCTCCCAATCACCCTCACTTTAATGCCGAAGTTAGCTACATCATTATGAATCACTACACCAAGCCTTATTGATCCATGTTTATCATAAGTAATGCCAAAGTCATCAGGCCATCGTCTCATTCTAGATCACTAATAACCCTATCATTGCATATCATTACGAGTTCATAATTTGTTGTAACAAATCATTGCAACCCAGGTTCTAATCTGATCAAGTTCAAGTCCTCGTCATCCACAATTGCCCATCATACTAAGCAGTTAATCCAGTGTCATCTTCTCTTTCATACATTTATGTTGTAGGTTGCCTTATTAGGTCCCTTGAACCAACTATTTGTACAATATTCTTTGATGCATTTCTATTAGGTCCTTCATGGTGGCGTTAACTTCTTTGTCATTATTTGAAGCCATCATCTATCTTAGAAAAGAATATCCACACAAATTTTTTTCCATGAAAAAAAAATTATATTCAATATTTCAAAATAGAAATCAGAATATACATCATGTCCTAACTGTATTTCCAGAGCCATACCTCTCATATTTCTTCCAACCAAAAAGAGGCAAAACTCAGAGAAAATTTTCCTCATAGCAAATCTTGTCTGAAACATTATAGTCATTCGGATACTCTAGGGCCCTCCAATCTGTGCTTAAAAGCACTCGGATAAAATCATTACATTCATACTACTACCAGAACAGTTTGTTCCATCAACCAAAAAATAAGAAAAACAAGTTGGAATTGAACAGATATATAACTAGTATCAACCAAACCCGGTGCCTTTGAGCTAACCAGTAGAGACACATCAAAGAAACCTAGAATAATTTCATCCTTGAATCCTTTCCACATATAAAGTCCCTTCCTACAAAAATTTTAAGCAGCTTTAGATGGATTTTCTGCATGAGCATTGAATTCTATGTAAATTTTATTGAAAAGGTTTCTAAAAAGTGTCTTTTACCTTGGAAGCCCTGAACATAATTGGTCTTAATATCATATTAACAATTCGATTTTTACGATTACCCCAATCCTTGAGCAGTTTTGAGTCTCCCATTCTCTGGAGTCTATCAATCCCACGATCAGTTGCACATTTCAGAAGTAACGATAAGGCAAATAACTCATCTCTGTTATTTGTCCCCTAACCTCCTACATACTTGAAAGAACTGGATGATTTTCATTTATAAATAAGATACCACTGGCACCACAAATACCTGGGGTCCTTGACAATCACCGGCAAAAAAATCCCAAAAAAAATGATTTATCATACACTGGCTCTTAAGGATTTGGGAAGGTTTGACTCTTTCGTATTGGCTCTTAAGGATTTGGGAAGGTTTGACTCTTTCATATTTCCCTGACTCTCTATAGGTATATCTTATTTGACGAGCCACTTGTGTAGTTTGCATGTCTTTCCCTTGGAAAGTCATACAATTTCTGATGAGAGCCATAGACCCTTGGGAAGGGTTATGTGAGCTTTTACAGATTTGTCTCCATTACCAAGATTTGAAGCTACTCAGCAATGAGTTCTTTTTCCACTTATTATCACCATTAGATAACAATAGAGCTTCAGACCAAACCTCCCTAGCATAGAGACAGTGCATAAACAGAAATGGTTTATCAATTCCTCAGTGAATTTACATGAAATAGACCTTCTTGGACCATGTCAGTGCCCACACCAATATTTATCCTAATAGTTTCAATGTCACCTAAAGAAAATACTAGTAAAATCATATATCATAAGAAAATAGTGCCTAGGCTTGATAAGCCAAGGCTCCTACTTTTCTTTCAAGTTCATTTTTCCTTCCACTCATTATATTTTCAAGAACCTTTCCATCCTTTATAAAGTTAAACATAGCCACGGTATCCACATCCCCCAATTGGTCCATGTCGTTCAAGGAAAGATATTTCTGCATATTTCTTTGACAGCTCAATCAACAGTGGACTCGTGATCTGACAAGGTACACACCCCACGTAGCAATGAAATCTACCGCCACCAAACATTCAGTCTCAATGGCCTCCTTTAGATTGAAGCACCATGCCTATGTGGTGTGAGGTAAACATGTTTCCCTCTACCATCACTTCTCCAAAAATATCTCTGTGCTTCTCAAATTTACAAGCAATGTAAGTTTTAAAAGAGAAGTCCAAAAGCATATTCAATGTAATATGCAGGTTTTACTTTTGTAGCAATGTACTTCCCTTTCAAAAGCTCTTTGTCAAGCATGACCTGTCATTGTGACAAATTGTTATTCAAATATAACCTTTGTTTATAGATTCAATTGTTTCAATATATTATTTTATTGTAAGTTTGTTTCATTTGCACCAATTCCCATTCTCCATGGTGCATAAAGCCTGTAGGGGATTTGTACAAATCTAATCCAAGGTGAATATACCATGTCCCCTTTTTTGTAACCTTTTTAACTCTCTCCTACTTTTCCATCACCAATTTCCCATTTGTTGTGGCCATATGGACACTGGAGCTATATTGAATAGAGGGAGGAGGGAAGTGAGTGTCTTGGTGGATATTGTGGCATTATAAATAACAATTGTGACAAAATTTGGAGCAATTTTTCATTCTGCGTTAAAAAAAGGAGAAAGGAGTGCACTGAGTTATAATACTACTTTTTTAAACAAAGTTGTGGACTTTCCATGGGAATGGAACAATGGACACAATAGTTTTGTAGATGGAACAATGGAACAATGGACACAATAGTTTTGTAGATGGAACAATGGAACAATGGACACAATAGTTTTTCCACGTGACATTTAATCATTAGTCCACATCATATCCAACTATCACAGACTCATACCTTTGTGGACTTGATGTATCCTACCATGGAGAAACATGAGAGTGGATGTGGTTGTATTAATGTGGTCACTTGGTTTTCTCTCAATCTTATTTTCTTTAATCCCCTTGTACGTACATGATTATTCCATGTGTCATTATATTGGGATTTTGAGATCTTGGACTCTTTCTCATAACAACTCATCGTATTCTTAAATTCTCTTGGTTTCCCTATTCTTCATGCACACAAAAATCTGATGCAATATGCTTCTACAAGTGTCAAGTGTCTAACGAACTTAAGCCATGGAACCCCGGGCCCACCAAGGCATCAAAACCTAAAATATTATGCATTAGGCTTAATTCTAGGTACCATGTTTCTAAGAAATTTCTTTCATTGGAGATATTTGAAATGACAAATCTGCTCAATTCCTATGGATCTGAAGTATTATTAGAGCCTAGTGAAATCTGGTTTGAGTCCAATTCTCCAAAATACTTGGAATTTTTTTGATAAGGGTGTCTTCTAACTTAGCTTGAAAAATGTGTAGTGGTCCCATGTGGCACACTCTAAAGCCACCACTAGTCCTTCCAAGTTCATTCATGTTGATGTTGCATTTCTATGTGGTGGAATTTAATTGGAACTTGTGTTTAGTGAGCCAACCATGTTGGCATCATCATAATGAAATGGCAATTTCTGAGCCTACCACATGTCTTTTTTATTTTCCCTTTATTATCCAAACCAGCTCCCTTATTTGTCTCCCTTGTATATGTGGCATATTTTAATTGGTCCCAAAGTTGTTGATGTGGAGGTTCCCTACATCATGGATATTTGATGGTTTATTAATACTTTCAATTGGTTACGCAATTGGGGAGAAGGAAAAAACCCCTTTTGACCTTAGAATTTCGAAGTCGAGCTTAGAGGCTTTGTTTTCTAAATGATAAACCCAAAGATCTATGCATAAATTCAAAATAGAACATTATATCTAGTCAAATAGATTCAATTCGAATTGAATTTTTGAAAGAATAAGCATCATGTAACTTAAGGGATCCCTTTGACCCTAATTCTTTAACATCTAGCAAGGTATTGATATTTTTCAAAAGCTTCTTATCCATGTGGACTCTCATTTCCATCTAGGTTCTAGTCTTCTTAATGACATCCCTATTCGTCATATGCATTTTTTATTTCAATGTTGGATATTTTAGGGATTTCTCAAGTTCTTTCAATGATGAGCTAATGACATCGTTCTCTAAATATGTATCTTAATATATATTCAATATTAACAAAAGAAGGATCCACACATATAGACTTACCTTTTGATGAAGAGGGATTATGGCTCTTCCCGCTATCATTTTGATATCAATTGTGAGCTGGGAAATGTCCTATATTCACTCTTCAACTTATTCCTCGTCGTTGGGTGTATATTTCTTAGGGAAAGTTTTCCTAAGGTGACCATACATATGAAGGATGGAGCACCAAAAAGGAATCTTAACATTGTCTATCTCCTGACAATAAGAACAATTCTCCACTTGGATATCAATTCCTTCAAGCAATCCATCTCCCAAGTTCATTTCCACAAAAACCTTAGCCATTGAGGTCTTATCTAGGAAGCATGTTTTCTCGTCAATATCCAACATCGATCAAACTAGGAGGTCATCCATCAAACTATGTGAGACATGCCTCCAAATGCGCAAACAATTTGACCACTCCAATATTTGTAACGTGGCATGGCATGAGAGGTCCATGTGCATGAAGAATATCTCCAAACTGCCTATGTCATTCTGACCAATTCCTTGAGAGTTGTAAGATTGCATCGAGAGTTGTGAATGAACTCAGGAGTTGTGAAGATACCTTGGGAGATGTGAAAATTACAAATGTCATAATGAATCCCATGCAATGTCCACTTAGCCACAATGTCCATTCACCATTAATCCAACCAATATGTAATTGTGGCCTTTGAATAATGACTTGTCTTATTTGTCTTGTTTGGATGGAGTGAGTCAAGGTAATTAAAAAATTTGACATTTTTTGGATGGAGTGAGTCAAGGTAATGGACAACAACAATAATGGACAACAAAAAAAAAAATCACTTATCTCATTGTCAATAACTCACACCCATGCCTTAGCCTTTACAATTTTGTATCCATCGATGGGTTACAAATCAATAACAACTCTCGTATTTTTTACTTAACAATGTACTTTACTCTCAATTTCTCGCTCCCTTTTGACATGTATAGGCCACCTTTACCTTTTTACCGTTTCTTCTCCTTGGGTCGAGGAATCACATCCTCCACCTTAGCCACCTTGGTTCCCTCTTCCCTAGTCGTGACCTCCATTTGTATTGTCAATATATGAGATGGAAGTCCTAAGGTTCTAAGTATGTAATGGTGGGGTCAGTTGTTAAGATGATGGGGAGGTAGGGTTTAAGGGAATGTGTTTCACCTTATTTTTTACACTAAATGCAAAAAAAAATCATCATAACATCTTAATGAATGATGCCCATCCAGCCAAATGAAATCATGCAGCCAAATGATTGGGAGACCAAACTTTCAACCAAAGAAGGCATGCATTCTTCACCATTCCAACCAATACATATATCATAAGTAGGAGAGCCTTCAAAATATGCAATATAAGACCCATTATTGTTGAGTTGTAGATCAATGTTTTCACTAAGAGAATCAAGAAGATCAGCATACACTTTTTTGACCTCAAGAAAATGTCCAAACTCCTTGTTCTCAATCTTAAGGACACCAAAGAGATCATGGTCACTATTTCCATTTGCTTATTGGTCTTTTGTAGTACACATATCAACACATGGGCAGTCCTCTTCCATCTCTTCAATGGTAATCTTAGTATGCCTCTCATAGACATCGAAGAGTATACCTCTCACAGAAACCAAAGAGTATGCCTCTCAGAGACACCATAGGTGTATTCATTTCCATCGTTTCCACCAACATCTGGAGGTTCTAATTGATCTTCTAGTATATCTAAATTAGAAAAATAAACCAAACTTATTTCTATGTCTATTCCATCCTTCCAATTGGCTCCAAAACTTATAGCAAGTTATTCTTCTAGGGAAGCAACAGTATCTTCATATGCCAAGGGAACACATCCCTCATTTGACTTGTCCATGAAACTTGAGGCACCATCACAAATCTATTTTTTGACAATGGGAGGGTTCGTTGTTGGGTTGAAAATGGCCATGGAATGCTCATAGAACTCATTGTATAGGTTGATGTTGCAATCTGGAAATAATGGGTTGTTCTCATGAAGATTTGTTTGGATCATATTACCACCATAAAATTCAAAGGGGCATCAAACCATAGTTATTCAATCTCAAGCAAGTGCTCAAAATTTGATTTGATTAGATCACTAGAAACGTGGCCACCCTCTTCCTCATACTTGTCATGCAATTGTTCTTCTAGTGCAGCAATGGCATCTTCATATGACAGGGGCCCAAATCCTTTGGTAGAAGTGGGGCTTGTTGCAGGTATGGAGGTGACTAGGGGTTGTTCCCCTACTACATGATGCTCTGAGAACTCTTTAGGTAATACGATGGATGCTACAGATTCCTGATGCGAGCGGTCATACAGCTGCTAGAGAACTATTTACTTCTCCATCTTCCACACCTCATTTGGATAGGATCCATGACATGCACCAACAAACATCCACACCTCGATTGGATTCTAGAGATGGTGGCAGAGATGAGGATCATAGTGATGTGGTTGAGATGGTTTCATTTCCTGGAGCTAGACGTGTGACAAGCATGGGGACCCTTTCGTGCACATTTTTGGTCGACGATAATAGACTTCCATTAAAACAATCAAGACTCCCAGGTAGTTTTAATTCATATTTTAATCATTTAATGTTGTCCTCATACAGAATTCATCTAGATTGTTAATTTTAAATTAATGATCATATATTTTTGTGTGTAGAAATGAGCTTTTTTATAGGCACATAGAGAGCAAGACCTTGTCTATTTTTGGGGCAGCCTTACGCATGAGGTGGAATTTCCAGAATTCCAACCTCAAAAATGAACTTATGGGTTATCTTGAAGGCCTCTTTGGTGTAGACACATTCAATACAAAAGCGGTCACATATGCAGTGGGTGAATATTTAAAATATACGCGAGATGTTTATAGATGAAGTTTGGCAAGAAATCCTAGGTATAAGCATCCTCCCTCAATTCCAGAGAGGGAGTGGAAGGAGATCATTGATGATGCAAAAGAAAATATTTTGAAAAAATCAGGAGAACAAATAACTGGTACACCAAGGTAAATTACAATTTTTTTAATTCAATACTAGCTTTATTTTTCTTTAGATCTAAATAAAAGTGTGGTTATATATAACATACTTGAAAATTTTGATGATAGGTTGTTTGACACTTCGAAGGCAACCAAAGCAAGGATTTCCAAACATGTCCAACACAAGCTAGGCCAGAGCGGCTACTCGAGGTTACATTCACGAATCGTAAGTACCCAAACATCTTAAGAATATTATTTGTATCACCTTAACACTTTAAGGTAATTGCAGCCAAAATATTTAAAAACCTTACCCTTATGCAATGCAGGGCGATGACTTCGAAACTAAAAACATGGAGGAAGACCTTCAACTTGGTTACAAGTATGGTTATAAAGCCGTGGTTGATCATAGGAAAAGCATGGGGAAGACCCCAAGATCCAATTTGCGGGATAAGGTAAATAAAAATCATTCCACATTAACCTGTCGTTACTTATAAAATACGTAAATGTTTGATATCGTCCATAATTTAATGTCTTACTTTGTTTTAATCAGGGGAGCAGCACTATCAACGAAACCATTAGTACTGGACAACAGAGCGTTGATAGTGAAACGCAGCCAGAAGATCATGGTGCTCACTAGCAGCCCCATCCTAGTGAGGTGTAGCCCCAAGATGTTCCTGTGACTGAGGCCCACGACGATAAAATGTCTATATATTAATGATATACTTAATAATTTTGTACTTATAAATTTTGACATTTCAATGGCAGAGAATGTCATAGATGATCCTCCTCGACCTGAAGATCGGGTGAATAGGTCAGCAGCCATTCCAACGGTGCCGACTAGAGAACTAGGTAAATAATTACATTGCAAAGTTTTTTTTTAATATTAATGAACTACTTCAATGATATTTAAAAATTGGCCATATAAATTTAATATTTTTTATTTTTTTAGGTGATGGCCCCTCACAGCAGCATCCACACCATGGGTACGAGACCAGACGTACTTGGCATGAAAGGACTAAAAAAACATCAACTGCTGAAGAGAACCCAGTAAACGAAGACATGGACATGGATGATTTGCTTAAGAACTGGAAAGCACAAAAGAAGACTAAAAGAAAATCAYGATGTCATGTAATAATTTTATAAGATAGTTAGATGTACATTATATAGTTGAACATGTAATGATGCATATAATGCATTGACATTGTGGGTACTTATTCATCTGATAATATACACAAGGCTATTTCTATGGCTTGTATATATCTGTGAATTGAATTTTGTTATACACTTAATGATAATTTTAGCATCTCTTAATGATGCAACTTCCAAAATATTGTGACATGATATATGCAACTTTGAAAGTATTGTGACATGTTTCATTGTGTCTCACATGACAAAGAACATTATCATTTTTTCATTGTGTCATGGACATGGTGTTGCTACTCAATATTGCCTCAAAGCCTACTTATTCACTCCTCTATGATATGTACAATGATGTTGAACCTTCCACAAATCATTGCGAGAAGAAAAATAAGCCAAGGACAGAAACCCAAGGATTTCAATGTTAAGGTCTTGTGATTCCACAAGGTGGGATACAAAGGGGAATTGTTTCCATGCATAAACATGTTAAATACCTTGATTGAGAATGTGGATGTAACAAGTTGAACATTGAAATCATAGAGCGATGACATAATCGAGCAATATGGGTTGTCATAGATGTTTAGCTATTATTTAGTCGTTTAACCTTTTAATGTCTTTGCAAAATGCAGGTTTGAAGGGTGGTCACCTCCATGATCCAAAACACATTTCCGAAAAGGTATAAATCATTTTCTCCACTTCCATCATGAAATTTTCCTTCATTTCCTTGTATACTTAAATTCAAAATCGGAAGAAAAAAAAATGACACATAGCATGCATAACACATAATTGTTTTATGACTGGGAGTAATAGTAATTTTTCATATTCATAAACAAAAAAATGAGACTTATCTTTTAACAAAAATTGGTCGAAGAGATTGGTCATGTAAGAGAAAATT
>ML776564.1:456625-511480 GCA_009831015.1 Picea engelmannii
AAAAAAAAAAATGACACATAGCATGCATAACACATAATGTTTTTATGACTAGGAGTAATAGTAATTTTTCATATTCATAAACAAAAAAATGAGACTTATCTTTTAACAAAAATTGGTCCAAGAGATTGGTCATGTAAGAACAAATTTCCATTGAACCACAACCATCTAGTGTAGATACCACCACCAACCTAGGCTATGAGGCCACCATGGTGAAAAAAACAAGAAATAATATTCTATATTTATCATCCCAACCTTTCTGCTCACATTCTTACCTAACCTTCTCAACACAAAGAATTACAAGAATCTGATTCACCCTGCGATAGATAAGGAACTCTCTTCCACTACAACATGAAACATAAGGAATATATTCACTTTATGTACTTCATGGTCCCTTAGATATATTATTCTCTCTAGTGTGGATAGAAAGAGCTTGATCTATTGTATTCTTTCTAAGAATTTCCTAAAAGAACTATATTTGTCTCTCAAGGATATAAAGAGTATATAATGGATAGTGAATGATGAATTGTTATCTTCCCTATCCTATATGCTCACCTACAACCACTATATTTCATCCAAAGTCTACAATTTTCCTCTTATTGATGTTGATTTTGGTTAATTTCCAAATTGGTATGGGTTGGAAATGGAGAATAAAACATCAAATATGTAGAGAATTAATGTTAGAGTGCTTCCCACAATGTTAGATTCAATGAAAATGATATCATTTGTGGAAATGATGGATGAAAATACCTATAACTAGCGGAATGTAGGACTCTTACACTTCCCATGGCATGAATATTGTACTCAACCCATGCTCCCATTATTATGTGAAAAGACTTTCCCCACCAACCTCTTACATAGATTCAAGGATTGGTTGATAAGTCAAAGAAGGTATATGGCTTCATTTAAGGCACATTGTAGAAAAATATGAGTTCTGAAAATGACCTTGGAGATCGAGGATTTATTTTCCCATAGGTCCCCTTTCATCTTCCCCTATAGTGGAATCATAGTGCCTCTCATTTAATAACACTTTAGGTCTAGACCTTTGGAATAGACCCACATTTATTTATGGAGGATTTAATAACACTTTAGGTCTAGAAATAACTAGGTGAATTTAAAATATTGAAACAAATAAAAGATAACTTCCATATGTCATTGCTAACAAACCATATTGAAAATTGGTCTTGTTCACTTAGTTTCCTTGCAAACAACCTTGAAGTTGAATGAGACTATTTTAGAGCACAATGAATTCCATATGGTTAATGATTGTATTTGAATCTCTCACTACAACCAACAATTGAGTACATGAACCTTTAGAAATTTTCAATCCTTTCCAAAGTGCATAAGCTTTTGCTTAGTTGTTGGAAAAAACATCAATTCCCCATGAAAAAGAATTTATTAATATAAATAATAAATAATGTCAATGTTTTCTATTGATAGTTATTAATATGGTAATATTAATATTAGTATTTCCACCTAAAATAATTTTTTAATTTTTTTTTAAATGAATATTGTTCATCGCAATCTCGACTAGCTTAATATACCTGCGACAAATTTGCCTTATCAACAAAGAAATGTTGTCGTCGCAAGTGTGACGACCATAAAATTCCTGCAACACATTTGTTATATAAACAAAGAAATGTTGTTGTCACAAGTGCGACGACAATAAAATTCATGTGACACATTTGTTATATAAACAAAGAAATGTTGTCGCTCCTGCGACGAAATTTCTATATAAACAAAAAAATGTTATCATCGCACGTGCACGACCATTAAAAACGAAGAAATGTTGTCGTCTCAACTGCGACAACAATAAAAAATCCTGTGACGAATTTTCTATATAAACCACAAAAATTGTCGTTGCAATGGTCGTCGCAATTGAGACGAACAGTTGGTCTCACTTAGTTTGCCTATATTGTCGTATTGGCGACGATATTTCTTTTTTTGTCACAATTGTGAGAAGTTCCCTAGGGTCATCTCTCTTGCGACGTTAATTCAAGTTCGTCGAAATTTCCACGTCCCATGATACGACGTTTCAGAGACTCAATATTCGTCGCAATATCCACGACATAACGTCGTAAGAGCATCGAAATAGTCGTTGCAAAATGACCCAAATTTTCTAGTGACATAAGAAAACTTTGTCTCATTGTACAACCTTTTGTTTTCACCTACAAATACTGGTATAGTGGCATAAGTCATGTCCATATGCATTGTTCCTCCCAGCTTACACGCCCATGTTCTTGACAACAACATTTCATAATTAGCTGGAACATCATCCACCACCACATCCAGCGTGATGCTCTTGACAGGCAGTTGAGCCAAGGTAACTACCATGTCTTTAATTATCCCATCACATTTCACTTTCCTAGCATCAAAAGAATAAAGGTCATGATATGATCTGTTTATTTCTAATACAAACTTCTCCATGACTACTTTGGGCATGAGATTATTTGATGCCCCTGAATCTAGCATACAATTGTGCAGCATTTTGTCATGGATATTCAATGTTACATAGAAAGGTGCAACAGACTCTTCCTTTTCATCTATATGAGTGAAAAAAACTATAGTGGGATATTCATCTTGCACACTCAAGGTATCAAGAGTGATTTTTTATCCTTTTCCTTGTATGGATTTCTCAATTTTCTTATGATATGAAGGATTTTTATCCAATTCTACCAAGGGTACAGGGACCATAATTTTAGACATTTTTTTCAATGTTAAAAGGTGGAACTAATTCCTCAAATTATTTGATTTCTTTTTCTCTCTTTAAAGGTTCCACCACCTTGTTATCCTTGGGATTATCAGTAAGTTATTTGACTTTATCCTTGAAATGGATTGGGATAGACTTCTTAGGATGAGGTTGATTGTCTCTGATGTATTCCTTCTGCCTGGGTCTGAGATCATACTTCTTATGCATATGGGCTTGTAGAGCATCCACAAACATATTGTACTGGGAAAAGGATATAACTTCTTGGTTTGATTGAATTTTTAGGATATACTTCTTAGGATTTAGAGATTCTTCATATTCATTTTGACTTAGATGCATAGTATTATTTGCCTCCTGAAGTAGATGCACCTCTTCTATGTATTCTACATATTCCTCATTCAACACTTCTTCAACCAGATTATTTTCATTGTTGTCCTTTACGGGGGGATGAATGGGTTGTTCCTCATTTCTTCTCTCTCTTCGTGAGTTGAGGATTGAAAGGTCTTATGAACTGGTTGGGATTTATTATGCCTCCCTCTTAAGGAACTTTGTTGTCATTGACATTTTCCATCTCAAATATAGACATCTTATTTGTCAAGTTTATAATCATCTTGGACATCTCATCCATTCTGGCTTCATGGGGATCTTTAACAAGATCATAGGTGCCACAATCCTCTTTGATTTTTTTGTTTTCCATTTGATCTTGTTTCAGCTTCATCTTACATGATGTAATCATGTTTCCTTTAATGTATATTTCACCGTCCTACATTACAAGAAGAGTCAGAGATCTTCTCTCCCTAAAAACCATGACAAAGTCAACATCAAATGCACCAACGTGTGTAACTTTGGAAGTTGATTGTGAAGGATTTATGTCTCTAAGGATATTTTTATACAACTTGTTAAATATTCTATTAAAATCGAAAAGGCGCTCATTATCTCTCTTCTTGAATGAGCCAAACTCAGTTAGATATTATAGATTATCTCTTTTTTCACCCCACTATCTCATAAAGGCATATTCTAGAGCCTGGCAGTTGTCAATCGAAGAAATGGGTAGCTCTTTGAACCATTTTCTGATGTCTACCTCTAAATTTTGTACAAAAAGCCTCATTAAAACATCGTCATGCTCCAATAATAGGTTACATATGAAACATTGAAAGGATTATATGTGTTCCTCAGTGGAATGAGTCTTTTCTCCATCATATTTAGGTAAAATATTTAGGTAGTTTTCAGGGAGATCGTGGACATGTTGGGGTAAATTCAATGGGCCATATCTAACAGTGACCCATAGGTTTAAAGGTGGTGGGGGAGGTTGATTTCCCCTGACTCTTCCTCCTCCTAGGTTATCCATAATATTTTGGAAATGAGGTTATTGTCTTCGAAAGACAAAGTGTTAACATGGTTCTTCAAGAAGGTTCGTAGAGAGGAACTTGATTCTTGACAGAATTCAATGGGTGAATCTTGCATATCTATCAAAGGTTATGAAGGAAACTTTGAAGAAAAATGTATATCTAAAGGAATATCAACTAGTTCTACATATTCATATCTTCTATGAATAGCAAAAGGAGATGTTTCTAAATAATGGTTACCTAAAGGAGAAGAGATCTGACGTTCTCTAACGTTCCTCCAAGTGACAAGATTTTCTGGATCTAAGTAGACTAGAACCTACTTAGGATTGAGGTTACTTCTAGTATGTCTTTTGATGGAGACAATATTTTCCTTCTGTAGATTCGTCAGGTAAAATGTAAACAATCAGATGTCTGAAGCTTGTTCACCATCAAGAATCAGAGCTTGCAATGTCATATCCCTAGAAAAGATGTCTTCAAATTTTATTCCCATACAATGGTGCCATTTTGGATGTTATCCCTCGAGATGTTCCAGGTTGTCAATGGAATGATGTCGAGTCATCCCGGGGGCTAATAATCAAGGTGAATCTTAAATCCATGGTTACACTCAAAGAAAATTATGCAAAATTGGGTAAGTTTTTTTCTCTCTCTCTCTTTAAAACTCTCGGCCCTCAAACATTCTCAACTTAGATAATAAAAACTCTTAACTCCAAGAGGCATTTTTCCATGACTGTTATAGAAAATTTAGATTTTAATATGGGTGAAATGGTGGATTAGAGGAAAAACAAGATAAACACATATATAACATAATGGTGGTTGAGAAATTAAGAATTCAATAGTTCTAACATATATAACAGATCATTAAAACATGTTTCAAACAATAAACACCTTTATAGATATTTAAATACATGGAGGTACTCTTTGCATATCATTCAAACATATGAAGAAATGTCAATATAGTGGTCATTTTTTAAGAGGAAAACACTTCTATGCCATAGCCATACACCACACATTTACACTGAACATGTTTTATAACATGTTTCTTTGGTTTTTATTAATGGGGATCTGATACAAGAATCCAAATAAGAGGGGTGGATTTTAAATAACATATGCACAAAAATATAAAATGCACACTAAAACATAACGCATGGGATGAATCTCATGAAGCATGTTGCCTTTATTATTTGTCTGTGCCTAAGAATTGTGTTCAATGGATTTTTTTATAAGAAACTCTTAAATTCTACAAAGTGTCGACCCTAAGAATGAGTTACTCATATTGCTTTAAATACATCTTTTTTCATGAGAAAATCATTCATTTAGACCAATACTGCTTCTTAAAAATGGATACAACTTTGTCAATTTCTTGATACCGCTTCAGGTTTTCTAATTGATTTCACCTAGTAAAAACAATTTTTACCTCCAAAGATGACTTGATGAGTTGTCCATAGGAGTGTTATTTTTTCCCAATTGAGCTTATGTCTAAATCTTCCTGTGTGGCTCAATTGAACCCTTGGTTGATGCACTGGACTTTTTCAACTAGAGGGAAGTTGCAGTTCAAAGCTAGTTGAAAGGGTGTCTAGTCATTTCCTCGCAGCCACCACCACTCATCAATTCAAAGTACCATTGACCAATTCCTCGAATATTCTTCCTCGAGTTGTTGTATCAAGATGGTCAATTGATACAACTGCACCTGAGGATAGATTCCCAAATTTCATTATGCTCTCAAATCTAAGCTAATGATACCAGAGAGGGACATTCTAATTTCCTTTGTGAATTGCAGAACACACTTAGAAGATGTTTGTAGCTAGGATGGTTGATATTTATCTCCTAAGTGGAGAGAATGAGTATATGGTTCATCATCTAAGACACCTGGCATCCAAGTAACTTACTTTCATAAGTTAAATTACTCGTAGATTGGTTACTTCTTATCCTTTGGATTTCTCTTATAAGAGCTCGACGCATGTTTGTGGAGATAGCTAATGGGGTGAAGTGATTTGCTACAACCTATGTGATATTCTAATATTTGAGTCTCGCGTGGGTGTGGGTGTATGGGAAATGATCACTATCCTCTATCAGTTGTAGGTAACAGTATTATGATTAGTGAAAGGACCTAGACGTGAGGCCAAATATCTTGGTGTATGCCATCTTATCCTTAATTGATTTGGTGCATCATCATTATATCCCTCACCTGTTTGAAATATTATCCCTCATGCCTTTTATAAACATGCAACATCTTCCTAATTGCTAAGTTCTTTTGAAATTTTGGGACGAGGCGTGGAATTTTGAGTGATTTCATCATAGTCCCACGAACACGTGGTAGCTTCATATTGGTACATGTCGGTGCTTATGTGACTCTGTGCATGTAGCTTAGTGTTATATGTTGACCGAAGTCTCCAGTGAGTCCTCTATGTATAGGTGACATTCTCGGACTGGCTCTAATAGGTGCCCTGTCATAATGTTATGTTGTCATTGATCTTTCCAGTTGTCCTAGGTGCATTGTCACATCATCTCCATGTGTTTTTGAATGGGCGAACATGTGTGCGTTGAGTGGGCGGGAAAGCGGTTAGGAAAACCCAAAATACCACTATCACAACCCAAGAGGAGTGGTTTTACCCTCCATGCTCTTGTCAGGAGACACCACTACACTCTCAACACATGGTTCTTAACACCGTCTTTGCACCCCTTATGCATGTTATCTCCTGTGCACTTTCATGATGTGACATTGATGACCTATCGTAGATCTAGCTCGCTTCCAACCATTGGATTATCGAGCCTCGCACCTTGGCTAGCACTCAATTCATATGTGTTTTTCTCATGATATAACCTTTGTTTGAAAATGGATTAATCTTCTCAAGAATGTAATTAACCCTACTTTAGCTCCCGATGAGCACCCAAGTGCTTGAAACTTAGCCTTGGGCCCTTAGGGCATGATTTTTCTTCTAATTCCTCTAGGGCGCTTGACAACCTGCTAGATCTTTTGGTAAAGAATATCTATAAGCTCACCTTTTGCCTCTATTTTTCCCAATTTAAGCCTTACAACCTCAAGCAGTATGCATATTGGAACTAGGGTCAAATCTAGTACTAACATGAGGGATCAAGTGATTCTTCATAGAGTCAAGGATGACTCGCTTCGTCTTGGCCATCTTATTTTTATGCCTTGCAAACAGCATGGGATTGATAAGCTCTACAACCTTGTTCTCAATGAAGTCCCGCAAATAATGCTCCTCTAACAACGTATGCATCAACACTTCCACCAGAGGAAGTTAGAGGAGCCTTCCATTCTGATTTAGTATATGAGATTGATTGTAGGAATAATGTTCCCCTTGAAATAGCTTGTTAGACAAACAAATCGACAAACCAAAAGACCACCTATCACAAGTCCATGGTATTTTTATTAAGCAAAGATCCTGAGTATCTCACCCTTGAAACCTCCCAACAACTCTCTATCACAAGTAGAAACCCTACTATCCATACACATTCTTAGAAGGTTTCAAAAAATAGCACTAACACCATGTCAAAATCAAACCATGGTGAGAAAATGTTTCACCTTAGTATCTAAGCTAGAAACTTAGATAGTTGAAACTGAAAACACCAATCAAAATTTATACTAACAAGTAGTTTAACCTACAAACTAACATTATTGATAATTAAAATAGTGAACATGCAAATATGAACACTCAAAACAACATCATTGATTTTCTGTTAAATATGAAAACAAAAAGTTATATCCTACAACTCAAAACTCAAACTCTCAAACCATGAAGTTGTGTGCCCTACTTGTCCTTTGTAGCCTAGGAATAAGGGCAAGTATAATGAATATGTAGCACAACAAATAACATTCAAATCTAAAAACTCAAAAGAGTGTCACTAATTTTGTGATTAAGTTTGAAAACAAAAAGTTAAATACTACAACTCAAAACTCAAACTCTCAAACTACAGAGTGTTAAGTTTTGAGCTATTATTAGGTTTCTTTTCAATTTACTAGATAACA
The DNA here is from genome assembly GCA_009831015.1 of Picea engelmannii. Lineage (NCBI taxonomy): Eukaryota > Viridiplantae > Streptophyta > Pinopsida > Pinales > Pinaceae > Picea > Picea engelmannii. The sequence goes on from ML776564.1 coordinate 464,664, forward strand.
ATAGCATAGGTAGCATCAATGAGAGAAACAAAATCAAAAGATACACATCATTTATCCTAGGAAACCCTCATGGGGGAGAAAACCCAGCAAAAACTTCCTTAATATAGATATCCAAGGCAATAAACCAAAACACTAGATAATATCCAACACTGAGCAATGCACCTCTCTCTTCCTTCTTCTCACAATTGAAGCTACCAACTTGCGCACTTGTTGATCGAATGAGTGAGTGAGATAATGAGGCACTGGATTCCTTTATTTATACTAGTTGGCAGGCACTGGAAAGGTGTCTCTTCATTGGGTAGGGTTGGCTTGTCTTCTTAGTGGTTAAAGCCACTTTAATTAGGCATGGGGGATGACTTCTTAATTTTCATAATGCAATTAGGGTTTTACCAATCCACAAAAGGGGATTTGGTCAATTACAATTCCCGACATGATCAATCCACAAAAGGGGATTGATCTAATGAATAATGACTCAATAATAAATAGAATACTCTTTGCAGTTACAATATTTCAACACTCTCCCATAACAAGAAGGGTATTCTACAACATCATCAGGAGAGAGAGAGGGAAGCAACATCAACAACATCTGGAACACTGACTGGCATATCTATAAATCATCATAATTTTTTGTCATCATCAATATCATCATCCATAGCAAGGAGCTGGAATGGCATCATCATCATCTGCATCAACATGGATTAGTATAACACTAATACATCATCATCATCAATAACAGCACAAATTTGATACAACATCAACAACAACGGAATCACAGCACGAAGGTTGGAGCATCATCAACATCAGCACTAAGCTGGAAATATTCAGCACGAAGTTGGCATCTCAACAACATCAGCACGAAGCTAGAACTATTCATCACAAAGCGGGCATCTCCACAACATCAGCATGAAGCTGGAATCTCAAAAACATCAGCACAAAGATGGAAATATTAAGCACGAAGCTGGCATCTCAACAACATTAGCAAGAATATGGAATCTCAACAACATTAGCACGAAGCTATAAATCTTCAGCACAAAGCTGGCATCACCGCAACATCAGCATGAAGATGGCATCTCAACAACATCAGCACGAAGCTGGAAATCTTCAGAACGAATCTGGAAACTCAACAACATCAACACGAAGTTGTAAATCTTCAACACAAGGCCGGCATCACAACACTACTCCCCCTTTCAAGGGATATCCTTTCGTACTATACCAAGATTGTCTCTAAAGTGCTCAAACTTTACATGATACAGAGGCTTGGTCAACACATATGCAACATGTTCATCTGTGCTAACATAATGGAGCTTTATTTCTCCTCTCTGCACCATGTCACGAATGTAATGATATCACATTTCTATGTGTTTTGACTTGTCATGGAACACAAAGTTCTCTGTCATTTTTATGCAACTTTGGTTATCACATAGAATCAAGGTTTCTTGGAAGCACCATTATATATGAGAACCACTATCTATGAGCCAAGTGTCCTCACGAGGTAACGCTGATCTTGAGAGGGAACAGATTAAGACATAGTCTTCAATCTGTTCTTTTATCATCTTTGTGGGTGGCTCTTCATATTCAACTGTATCGGAATGGTGCCTTTTGTTTCTCTTCTTGTATTATTCTCTTCTAGATGGAAAATTATTAGCAATATGTCCCATCTTGTCACAATGGTAACATTGGTAGGATGAGAAATATTCTTCTCTTCTTTGACCTTTCTGAAACTTTTGGAATCTCCTTAGAGGGTGAGATTATTTTTGGATGAATTTGTTTCGAGAGTGAGACTCCTTGTGTTGATGAGTTTATTTCTAGAAGTGAGACCTCTTTCTTCCTCCTTTAGTATGAGAAGCTAGGGATTTATCTTCATCTCTTGATATTACTTCTTCTCGGTTATCTACTCTTGCTTCTTCTTGAACACATTCTTCCCAAAGACTATCAAAGTGTAGTTTCTCCTTTCTGTCACAAATAGTTTGGATGAACGCATCCCAAGGTCTTGTGAGACCATTAAGGGATATCATTATGATTTCATATTCATCTAGAGTATCACCAATTGCTTCTAGATGTTCCTTGAATTGTGATATTATAGAGAAATATTCCTGAACTATTTCTCCTTTCTGCATCCTTGTACTTTTTAGTTGAGTTCTTAGATTCATCTTTTGGTAGATGTTCTTTCCTTCGTACATTATGGTTAGGGCATCAAACATTTATTTTGGAGTTTTCTTTGAAGCCACTTGAGGAATCAAGTGATCTTTAATAGAGTCTGAAATGATGCTTTTTTCCCTAACAGTGTCATTTTGGTGTTTTTCTTTAGCTACCGCATCGGTAGGTTTGAGTACATATTCTTTAATAAATCCTGCTAGGTCATTCTCTTCAAGAATGAATGCAATCCTATAATTCTAGGAACAGAAGTTTTCCACACCTTCCATCTTGCTAACAAGCTTAGTGCTTGCAAACATCTTGACCTGAAGCTAGGAAAATGACCAAAAATTGAAAATTCTCATAATTTAATTATGAAATTACAAGGAGGTGCGCTTGGTTGAGGCGAATATCCTGGTATAGTCAGATTTCAGAAAATCCAAATTTTTCCCCCTCAAACTAGGCTAGCATAATTCTGGACTCGCACTTTTGGTACTACTTTTGATTTCCTGGTTTTCTGGTTTTCTGGTACCAATGAAAACTAGTTTTTCACTTTCCGGTAGTTTTGTCCACTGAAAATGTTCATTGAGGCTGCCAAAGAGTTTGCTAGGCTAGGGTGCACTTCCTTGATGAGTTTTAGGATGAAATTCCTCTTCAATAGAAAACCTTAATTTTCTTGTACGACAACAGTGACATTTTTATTTATCTAGTGAAAGGTGCTCTCTTCATATTATATTTGATACCATGTTAAGTATTGAGCTATTATTAGGTTTATTTTCAATTTACTAGATAACAATAGCATAGGTACGATCACTGAGAGAAACACAATCACAAGATACACATCATTTATCTTGGGAAACGCTCATGGGGGAGAAAACCCAGCAAAAAATTCCTTAATATAGATAGACAATACAATTCCAAGACAATAAACCAAAACACTAGAGAATATCCAACACTGAGCAATGTGCCTCTCTATTCCTTATTCTCCCAAATGCATCTACAAAACTTGTGCACTTGTTGAGCGAATGAGTGAGTGTGATAATGAGGCATTGGCTTCCTTTATTTATAGTAGCTGGTAGGCACTGAAAAGGTGTCTCTTCACTGGGCAGGGCCGACTTGTCTTCTTAGTGGTTAAAACCACTTTAATTAGGCCTGGGGGCCGACTTCTTAATTTGCATAATACAATTAGGGTTTGACCAATCCGCGAAAGGGGATTTGGTCAATTACAATGCCCAACACGATCAATCCACAAAAGGGGATTGATATGATGAATAATGACTCAACAATAAATAGAATACTCTTTACAGTTACAATATTTCAACACAGAGTGGTGTGCCCCGCATCTCCATTATAGACTAGGAAGGGAAAGTAAAATGAATATGGATGCATGCACAACAATGCATCCACTATAGTATGAACTCCTAACCTTAGTACACCGTGCTTGCATGGATAACCTAGCCAAATTAAGATGTTCCCTCCTAGAGATATATTCCTTTCAGTGAGTTGGAAATCCAAATGCATGAGTTCCCCTACTAACATAATTAATTGGGCCCTCTAACCATGCATGCAAATCTAAATAAATAAAAAACAGATTTCGAACTAAATAGTTGAATATAGAAAAATCATCTAAAACTATAACAGGACTATGGATGGCACATGTATGACCCCTATCTCTATCCTCCATAAGTATTAGTGCATCATCATTAATGATGTATGGATCTACTAAAGGAGGATGCATTATTGTACAGTACTATTGTACATAACTCTATTGGAAGAGAAGAGCATTGTAGCTAAAACATTTTCTAAGATAGACACAAGTAAAGCTAACATTTCAAACACACTCCTTGGCCTTCTTCAGCACCTCTAGCCTAGGCTCAAACCTTTGCACCAAATACCACATAAACAAACCCACCTTACTCATAAACCAACAACCACTATGAAAGTTTTGGTCTCTTTCTCCCTATGATAGTAAGATAACCAACAAACATCCCAACACTAAGATAGATAGATATAAATCCAATTAAGGGTTCTAGTTATCCCTAATCCAATTGGATAGGGTTTCCTCCAAAAACCACACCCATGAATTTAGAAATTATCCCACAAGTTTTCATTCTTACAATAAGACCTACAATTTTCATAGGCTCTACAATAATCTACGAGTCTAAATGCCAATTCTCTTGGCATCATATTATCAAAGGGTTTTCATCCCTTAACCCTTCAACCACTAAAAGGCCAAAAGGTATTCCTCAAATGGGAGCTCTCCTACTAGGGAAATCTTGAATTTAAGCTTTCCAATGGAGTGTCACTTCGTTTTGTTTCACTAACTTATATAACCATATATATTGAAATATCATCAATCATTTCTTTCCTTATTTGGACAAATATTGATGTGTTATCCCTGCATATGCACATCCAAAAATAAATAATGCCTACCTTATTGGAAGGACTAACTACCTCGCTTTATTAAATACAACACAAGGACTTTTGAGATCATCCTTGGTAGTGAAAATTTTCCTATTGGTGCACATCCAAAAGTAGATAGCTGCCACTTTATTAAAAAGAGAGCCTACATCACTTTAGTGAATAGAACATGCATTTCCCAAAGAGAGAACAAATCAAATGTGCACCCATCACCAACTAAGTGATTTTGTATGTTCTTAAAGAACTATCCCGTTAAATTTACTTGAAAATGTGGCATGGATAAGAAGATAAACTTCAAAAGTTCTTTGTTTGCTACATGGAGAAGAAGATATGAATCCAATCATAGATAAAGACCAACTGTTAGGGGGTCCATAGGAGAAAATTTATTTCATGGAAATTTAGGAAATTGGATCGACAATGTTGAGTTGAATTCCAACATTTCAAAGGCACTCAAACAATTGAGAAGTTGGAGTGACAAAGGTGCCACTTATACACTTCAAACAACGGAAGGGTTGGAGCTAAATTTTTGGTGCCAAGGTTGATTTATGTGTATCTTTTAAAAGCATTGGCCAAAAAGGTTAAAACTTTAGTCTACCAAGTGATTCCAACAACAACAATTTTATCAATATATTATTTTGTGGGTATCTATCCCAACTGTTGTTGAAGGAGCTAGGGTAGTAACTTGAATGCCATGTGATAGGAAACTCAACTGCAAGTCAAAGACAAGTTATTTCCTCCAGATAAATAATGTTGTACTAGAATTTTCTTAAAATAACATTCGAGACTATACAATGGCAAGAGAATTAGAAAATAGGATTATATTATACCCATGTGTGCAGATTGAAGAAATCCCTTTACGAATTGAAGTACATGCCCCATGCTTGGTACTCCAAAATTGATGAGTACCTTTTAGGTTTGGGCTTCACCAAAACTACTATGAATCTGATTTTTTGTTATTTTATTCATTGATCCAATCTTCTTGTTTTGTCTCATATGTAAATTCCCTAATACTTATAGGCGGTTCAAAGAAGCTCATTGCAAGGTGGAAGGTTGAGTTAGTAGAAGAATTTGACATGAAGTTGTTGTAGGTGAATCCCCCTGCGGACAAGTGGATTCCCTCTTGGTCTCTAGACACCTAAGGCCAAGACATAAAAGTGCTTAACATGGACATTAACTTCCTTTTAGATCTAATCAAGATAATGAATGAAAGAGAAGGGGAAAGATATGTACCTTATTAGTGACGTTTGTCCTTGCAAGGTCCTAGATGAGATTCGATCCTGAGCTCCCTGATAGGTCCTGTAGGACAAACAAAGATACAATGGACTTCCTACTCTACTAATATTATCTCAAATATAGATCCATCTACTGCAGACAAACTCATATGGAACAAACATAAGTTTGAAAGAAATAGACCAAGCATTGATATATTGATGAGAACAAGTAAAAGTACTTACAATCCTTTGATGAAGGTGCAATAGCTTCTTCCAGTTCTCCTTCTCCAACCCCTTTTCTCAAGTAATCTACAGTGATTGCTTTGATGGTATCTCACTTATGGGATCATAAGTTTGGTGTAATTCTCAATCTCCATCCATCCCTTCTACCATGAGGAGGCCTCCTTATATAGGCTTGGAGAGGCCTAACCACATGAGATATATTTGGGATAAGTTGAGGATTCCTCTCCTTCAGTTGTGGATCTCTCCTAAGATCATTCCTTGACCCAAAATTCGAACCCAACTACCTTCATATATTGATGGGATTGTCCCCTGATTTCCTCCAACAAACCAAAAATTCGCTCAGAAAGGGTAACGCTCCCCCAAAAGGGTGCACATGGTGCTCAATCACTCCCCCAAAGAGGCCCATGTAGTGCTAGCACTCCCTGACAGTGGGTAGGGGAGCGTTCCTCTCCAAAATCCATTTTTGAGTGGTTCTTTCAGTGGAAAAAGGCTTGTACTCCCTGTCAAGTGATTTCTCTGCTTCAAAACTAGTCTTTGAGGTGTCTTAAGTGTCCTTATGATGTCTTTAGAGGCACGACATAGGAAATATGGCAGTATGATGTTTGTGACACTTGAAACACTTTTGGTCAAGATGCGACACTTGCGAACAAGATGCGACACTTACAACACTTGTAATGACGACACTTGCGACACTATCGAAGTGAGTAATTTTGATGTGTAACAGATTGCCCCCCAAAGTGCGAACTTAGAAGATGATGATGACTGAAGTACTTTGTAGAATTTTTCAAGCAAGGGTATGGATGCAGAGAGGCCGAAAAAAGCTACACACAACCATCAAACAAATATTATGACATGTTTCAAACCCAAGGAAAGCATACCTATGCTTGAGTGATAAAGACTTTTTAGGTATGGCCGCCATAAAATACACTGTGGATCCATAATTATACTGACAAAAGGTATATCCATTGAAGATACAATGTGGATCTATACTCCTATGACCTGAACTGATCATAGACACAAGGAATACACAATGGATCTACAAGATGACAAGACATAGCCACGACCAATACAAAGTGGATCTATGTAATAGTGTATGTGTCATAGTTCAAAAGAACTCCTTCGAAACCTGGGAAAAGTATATATAAAAGTGATAAATCAACCCAGGGTCTTCTTACTGGTCCTGATGTAATATGAATCTAACCATGTGAATATATGTCCTGATGTCAAAAATGGTAGAAACCACTTGATTACCGATCAATGAGGTAAATCGTTAATAAGCACGAGGGAAATCACCATTTATGTCAATGATTCCCAAGGTACTCTAGTACATTCCAACGAATGTGAATAGATGAGTTGAAGTCGAACATCCATGGAATCATCCGATCAGAGGTCAATGATGTAAACCCATTGTCGGACACAAGGAGGCCTGCCATTGACACATGCAGGTCCCAAGGTACTAACTGGTTTCTAAGTCTAGCTCCTGGATAATGTGTTGAAGTCAATAGAAATAGACTCATCGAGGGAGGGCCTTGATGTATCCCCCATCAACGACACAAAACTGACACAGAGATGTAATTGGTAGATCAAATGAACATGGACTGACACAGGTATTGAAATAGGATATTTGTGACGGCTGACTCTCGAGGCAGATACTTCCCTTGAACACTGAGGCACAGTAGCAGAAACGTGACATGGACCAAAAACTTGATGATGCAGTGGATGTTGTGAATTTCGTCAGGTGACCCAAAGGAGTAAAATAAACTCAGAGGATTGGCTCAGTGCAAAGGTTCAGTGGATTAAAATGTGTGCAATGATCAAATGTCATGTTCAAGGGAGAACGTAAGAGTTACTGGTAGTGTTCTCAAAAAATGCTTGGCTTTCTTCCTTCAATTTTTCCCCCATCCAGATAGACGAGCACCTCTTTTTAATTTAACGAGATCGAGGAGGGTAACACATGCTCGATACGACTCACCTTCGGTAAGTCCCTCTTCCTTTGTTTACCGAACTGGAAGAAGTAAGGGTTCGGTCTCATATGAGCCCTTCAATGTATGATTGTTTAACGATTCCAAAGAAGGTAAACTCAGTGGTTTTCATATTTAGAGAGTCTGAAAACAACTTAAAGACGACTCCAGTGTTGTCCTTTTTCGTAATGTTAATCTCGCGAGGCTGAAAAAGAGATAAATTATCACTCGAAAGACTCACTCGACAATATTTTCATGTTTAGAAAGTCTGAAAAGAGATTAAAGATGACTCCAAGGGGTTCCTTTTTCGTGTAACCAAGCGAGCCCGAAAAAGAGATAAAAGGTTGCTCGGTTGCATTCCCATGTATTTACGAGCATGAGAAATAACAAATATGAAGCTCGGTATGCCCCCATCTTGAAAGCTAGGGAATTAACTCTAGAATGATCATCAAAGGCTGGAGACATGCCCTCCAAGATTCAATTCATTCATTGACTTTGAGGTTGTCACCAATTTCTCTACTAGATGGAGAAAAAGGATAACATTGGATGAAAATAAGGTTCAAGAGAGGTGACTGTTTCATTTTTTATCGAGCTTGACACAAGAAAAAGAACTATGCTCAAGGCTCTGAGTTCAATCCCCATATTTTTGTTTCATTTTTTGACGAGCTTGCTACAGAAAGGAAAACTATGCTCAAATATTTTGTTTCATTTTTTAACGAGCTTGCTATAGATAAGAGAAACTATGCTCGTAACCTCTATTTCATTTTTTAACGAGCTTGATACAGAGAAGAGAAATTATGCTCATAACCTCTCCTTGATCACAGCTTCCAAGAGAATAACGATATGGAAGGACACCATGTCAAGGGACAAAACTCGGTCATGGCTTCCAAGAGATCTTCACTGGATGGAAGAAAATCACTCTGGAAGGAATACATGTCGAGGGTCTCGTCAGGGGTAAGGAAATCAGGCTCCAATATCCCTACCGAAGAGATCACCGTGTCAACTACTAGGTCCAAATCATCAGAAGTTGAAGGCATGGGAGATAATGCCACATAATTGACATGTGGCAAGGATGATATTGTCGTCATATAAGAACCATTTAGGGAGGTAATCCAATCAGGACCAAGGAAGGAAAGTTGATCAATACTCACCATTCTTCCATCGTGCGGGAAAGACATCACACAAAAAAGAGTGGATAAAATCTCTTTCATGACATAGACATAATCCCTCCCAAGGAGTAAAGCGAAATCCAAGGGGTCTCAAACTACCATGACATCAATAAAGACAGTTTTCCCTCCCAAAGTTACGGGAAACTAAGGAAGGGTCCCTAAAGGTTGATTGGTTCTTCTGTTAAAATCTAACAAATTCTATGTAACCAGCGCAAGCCGAGAACAACCCAAAGCGTGCCAAGCAACAGAGGACAAAATACTAATGGACGCACCTTCATCTATCAACGTTTGAGGAACGTCCCGAGCACAAAACTGTACTGTAATCTGGAAAGGAATGTGAGATGGAAGACAAAGTCCAGTTAGTGCACCCCAATCAAAAAGGATGGCCTCATTACTTGGAGGGGGTTTCATGGGAGGAGGAACGCCCCCCATCGTGGTAGATCCTGTATCAATGAGAAAAACATGGGAAATATCGGGTTTACTCTCTAGAGGGAGAGTAGGATCAACCGATGATGGGATCGGATCGACCACGCTGTCACTCTTCGGATGAAGGGTGGGACTGACCAAGGAAGGGACTAGATCAGTCACTTTGGCACTCTTTGGATGAGTGGGATCGATCGGTGGCAGAATCATATCGACCACTTTGGCACTCCTCAAGGAAGGAGTGGGATCGACCGATGACAGAACCAGATCGACCATTTTAACACTCTTCGGATGAAGGGTGGGAATGACTGAGGAAGAAACTAGATCATTCACTTGGGTTTCACTTTCCAGATGAAAAGAGGGGTTGATCGATGAAGGATATGGATCAACTACTTTGGTGAGTGGTTCAACCGAGGATGAAACTAGATTGACCACCTGATCAACAAGACTAACTGGGGATGGAACCGGATTGACCAGTCCATCAACTAATGATGGGTGGGGGGAAAGCTTATGATAACCTTTTTGAAGTTGAAGTTTTTCCAAAATAGAAGAAGCCTCGTCCATGCGAGGACAAAGGTGAGAATAATGATCACTTTTGCATAACATATAAGGGAATTTTGACAGTTGTCTCCTTCTTACCAACCTGAATGTCACTAGTTGATGGGGCATCACCAGCATGTCTAGTAGAGGTCGATGACGCAGAGAACCACATTTCTAAGACCTTGGGAATACCAAGGAAATACCTTAGAAAGTGGTCACCCTTACAAAGACTGTAAGGGAATTTAGGTTTCGGATTCTTTATTTTAATCTTGTTGACCTCGTCAACACTCCCAGTACTATTAACAGTAGCTGGTTGCTTGGATCCAACATTTGATGTTGTTGGAGCCTTGGTCCTTTTCGGGCTCTTATTCTTCTTCTGATCAACCTGGCTATTTGCTTTAGAGATTTCACTAGGTGAAGAAGGAGAAAGGGAAGGAGACTTAATGGGTTAAGAAGGCAAAAAGTCAACATGAGGTTGATGTGTGGGTGGTGTACTGACATCTAAATTATTAGCATGGATGATTTTAGGGGATAAATTTCGCTCATGGGCTAATTTTCCATGGTTTTTCCAAAAACAAGATTCAATATTTTAAAAATGATTCACCCAAATTCTTTAGGATAAAATTATTTTACCTTAAAAGTCGCCAAAATTTTACTAAAACTATATAAAATACTTAGAAATTCAAATATCTTTACAAAAATATCGCCAAACATTTATAGTTAGCATATGAAGAATTAGTAAGATTCGCCAAGGTTTATACATTTTAAAATAAATTTACATCCTTAAAATCATCCCTGATTATTAGGTGTAGTTGAAACATTGGGAGGATTCGAGATCACCGGAGTGGGAAACAACCAAACCGGTAATCTGATGGTGAGTCCCAGAAGACTCAATGTGGTAATGTATGGAGGACCAAAGTTTCCAAGCGAAGGAAAGGTATAAGGTTCCCCAGGAGAAGGGGTTCCTCCATTGGTACTCTCAGGATTTGATGCCATTAACACTGACTCAACCTAAGTTCCACTAAGTAACACAACCAACACACGCTATGAATCTGAGAAGCAAACAATCAAACAAAACCTTCCCACAATGAAACCACTAGTTGGTGATGAAATCCAACGTCGCGAGATCAAAATAGGAAGAGGCGAGGATAGAGCGGGTGGATCAGTTACATTGGAAACCTGCTTAACAGACTTATGCCTTGGTGCAAGCTTCCACATAGTAATTGTGGATTTACCCTCCAAGGAGCCTGAGTGAGTTTTACCTACGTTTGTTCTAGGTACAGTGAGACTTCCCTTCACCGTCACCTTGTGTGAGACCCTAAAGATTATGGCTACTAAGGTCACCAATTCGCAGTTAGCCCCTGGGTGGGTACAGTCGACAGTCCATTCGAAACGTATGGGTAGGATAACAAGTTTGAAATCAACTTGAGAGGCTCCCACACATAAACGTGGGTATACCCTCAAGTGACCCCCAATATACGATCTGACTACTATGAACGGTTGAACCACAGAGGGATAATCTCTGTAACTCTCCCGAACGTGACCTTGTGCGTAACCCCTATGTGAGAGGGGGATCCATGAAATCCTATATGACAATTGGATTTTCTCTCCCTATTGCAAGATGTTAAGTTTGTTTGATAGCTTTGGAAAGTTATCCTTTCAACCTATTCCAAAGCCCTACACCTTAAACTAATATAGGTTTGCTAACAAAGATGTAAAAAGTCTGATAAATTTTAGTTAAGCATTGATTTTAGTTGTTGTCRTTTACTCAGAGGTGTATGAGAGTGAAAACTGATGATATTATGACTCAGTTCCCAAAACATGCATAAGAAATGATAAGCAATATTTTCTTTCAATGAATGTCTAATTAAGGGAAGGAGAAGGATTTTCCTTTCACTGTCAAACACTAAGATGCAATGACCTCATGCAATAGTCCTCAATAAGGAATCCAATGCAATGATAAAATGTTTATATGTGATTGATAACCATTAGATGTAAAGCGTCTTATGCTAATTGGACTTCAAGAGTTGTGAGATTTAAGCAATCTAGAAGCAAACTTCACATAAACAAAAAGACACCCTTGTTGTGATCAAACAAGAAACAGAAAACCAAAAACTCAAAAGGAAGGAAAACGAGCTTGGACAAGATGACTCAAAGATCAGAAATAAAAGTACAAAATACCTTTGAAACTCCTTACAAAGTTTTCACTCACTCAGATAAACGAGAAGAAAATGACAAATTGACTCCAAATCGTCAAGGACAAAGAGTTAATGCAAAGTAAGGAAAAATGTCAAAAAATCCAAACAAAAGAGGATGAATTCTCAGAAATAAGGTGTTGAAGGCCAGTGACAAAGATGAACTAAGAGTATGAGACTCTGAGCAAGTGCAAAAAACAAAACTAAACTCAGAAATTGAAAATCTAGAGGATTTGCCACAGAAAAGGGGGTAGCGCTCTAGTGTAAGGGGCATCAGAGCATTCCAGTGATCTGTGTAAGACCACCAGGGAGTATTAACACTCTGATATCAAGGGCAAGGGAGCGCTCTATTTCAAAAGTTTAGAAAAATGCCCAAAAACTCAAAAAATCAAGCAGACTCGGCAAATCAGGGTGATCATGATGAAATAAAGAGCCAATCAAACAAATCTAAGACTCAAAGATAGTATTGAGAAGGTCAAATGAGTGGGCAAAGGGCCAAAACAATATCTGGGAAAGGAAACAAAAATCAGATGTCCTCCCCAATGGAGTCACCAATTTATGTTGTAGGTGAATCCTCCTGCGGACAAGTGGATTCCCTCTTGGTCTCTAGACTCCTAAGGCCAAGAGAGAAAAGTGCTTAACATGGACATTGAATTCTTTTTAGATCTAAACAAGCTAATAAATGAAAGAGAAGGAGAGATATATGTACCTTATTAGTGACGTTTGTCCTTGCAAAGTCCTGGCTGAGCTTCGATCTTGATCTCCATGATAGGTCATGTAGGACAAACAAAGATACAATGGACTTCCTACTCTACTGATATTAGCTCAAATATATATCCATCTACTGCAGACAAACTCATATGGAACAAACATAAGTTTAAAAGAAACAGGCCAAGCATTGATATATTGATGAAAACAAGTAAAAGTACTTACAATCCTTTGACAAAGGTCCAGCATCTTCTTCCAGTTCTCCTTGTCCAACCCCTTTTCTCAGGTAATCTACACTGATTTCTTTGATGGCATCTCACTTATGGGATCATAAGTTTGGTGTAATTCTCAATCTCCATCCATCCCTTCTACCATGAGGAGGCCTCCTTATATAGGCTTGGAGAGGCCTAACCACTTGAGAGATCTTTGGGATAAGTTGAGGATTCCTCTCCTTCAGTTGTGGATCTCTCCTAAGATCATGCCTTGATCCAAGATTCCAACCCAACTACCTTCAGATATTTAGGGGATTGTCCCCTTATTTCCTCCAAAAAAACAAAAATTCACTCAGAAAGGGTAGCGCTCCCCCAAAATGGTGCACAAGGCGCTCAAAAACTACCCCAAAGAGGCTCAGGGAGTGCTAGCACTCCCTGACAGTGGGTAGGGGAGCGCTCCTCTCCAAAATTCATTTTTGAGTGGTTCTTTCAGTGGAAAAAGGCTTGTACTCCATGTCAAGTGATTTCTCTTCTTCAAAACTAGTCTTTGAGGTGTCTTAAGTGTCCTTATGATGTCGTTAGAGGAACGACATAGGCAATATGGCAGTATGATGTTTGTGACACTTGCAACACTTGTGGTCAAGATGCGACACTTGCGGACAAGATGCGACACTTACAACACTTGTAATGACGACACTTGTGACACTATCGAAGTGAGTAATTTTGATGTGTAACAGAAGTACATTGGATCGATGCAATATTTCTAAATTCTATAGGAGTGAAAAAATATAGGGAAGTTTTCCTTGGGCAAGGAAACTACACAGTTGAGATCCTAGAAAGGTTCTAGATGATGGATTATAAACCCATGACCAGTGCTATGATCTCAAATCTAAAGTTACACAATGATTTGTATTTAGATATGGTATACCCTTCATTGTATATCAAATTTATTAGATCATTGATGTATCTAGTTAACACTATACCTAATATATACTTTGCAATGAACACCTTGATCAAGTTCATGGCTGAGCCAAGGCGAATTCACTAGATATCTGCAAAACATGTACTCTGATATTTGAAGAGCGTAGTAAATTATGGTTTTAGATATGTGGGTGTTGGCCCTTGACCAATATTTGGAGTACCTTGGTCACGTTTGACCAATTTTGGGACTTCGACAGGCTGGTCGAAGGCAGAGCGCAAGGCGAAGCGGAGATCACGAGATCTCAACCCCTTCTTAGGGCATTTTTTGGGTTTAGGATTTATGTAACGGGTATGGGATGTCATCCCATGGGTTTACCCATGTTTAGGCCCTTTTTTAATGTATAAATAGAAAGCTAGGCGATGTAAGTAAGGGAGATCTAGTAGAATCGGCTTAGTGCAGAGCTAGAGGCTTTGTGCATACTGTGTGTTAAGAAATTGTAGAGCTAAGTGCAAGTGATTGTAAGAAGCTTGTGTGCAGATTATAAGAAGGCTTTGTGCTTAAACCTAGCTCAGGGAAGGAGGATATGGTGACGTGCGTACGGATCTCCTGTCCTATGTGGAGTGGGTTCATGTGGCTCTATTTTTGTAGAAGATTGAAAGAAGACAATAAATAAGAGAAGAGTTGGTGGACGTAGCCCCACACTGGGTTGAACCACATATATCCTGTGTTGTGGTTGCTTTGTGAATTATAATTGTTATGTTACTGATGTGATGTATGCTTAGTGCAATGATATATGTTAAATGAATCTAATATAATAGCTTAGTTCTTAGTAATGTGAATGAATGCTAGATCTGATTTATTTCTATGTGCTAAGTGCTGGATGTATTAGATCTTGTTGAATATTGTGTTGCTCTGTAACTAGGATTTCAATATGCGATGTGAATAAGGGTTAAATGTTGATGGATGTTAACTGCTAAGTTCTTTGTTAAGGTATTTTAATCACGGATCTGTGTCCTAGCCAGGTTGCAGACATCTGAGTCCTGCAACCCCCTCTGCCTCTACCTCGGGTGAGACTTCATCTTCTTCGCAGGTGTTTCCGAAAGGGATGGTAGTTAGGGTTTTTTTGGTGCGTTGTTGAAGCATTGAACCCTGGGTCTACCCCTGTGCCAACAAATGGTTCCATTGTCAAGACCTGAAGTTGTGATTGTTGGGAACTGAAGAAAAGAAATCTCTATGCGTAGATTTATTTCTTTAGTGCATAGTATTCTACTTGACTTGTGAAGCTCTGTGCTAAGAAGAGAAGTTTGATCTGAAGAAAATAGTTAAGATCTTGAAGCTTTGGGCGCTGATAAAGGTAAGATAAGTGAAAATTTTAATTTCGAAAGAATGGATCTAGGTATGTTTAATAGATTTAATCCTAGTCTGAAAACTAGGGTACAGCTAGAAGAAAGAAGATTTGATATGAATAGATCTGATAGAAATAATGAAAGATGTGTTATTCATATACATAGAAAGAATTGTTGGACTAACAAGTGGATGCAAGATCCTAGAAATATTTTTTTGCAAACCCACCACTGTGAACCCAGTGCGTAGTACAGGAAAGGTTGGGGATTGTTCGAGATAAAGAGAGGGTTAAATCTTTGTTATAGTTGTAGAAGACCGAAACATATTGCTAAGGAATGCCCTGGTAGAGGTCCTATTTTCCTTTGTTTTAAATCTACTGGAAATGAAGTTTTGGACTTCCCTAGAATGATTGCCAAAGTTGAAAAGATGAATATGAGACAAGAAAAACCTGAGGAAGGCCTAGAGACTAAGAACCAGAAAGAATCAGAAGCTATATTATTGAAGATGAAAGAAATCTTGAATGATCACAGAGATATCAACTTATCAGAGATCTTAAAAGAGAAAGAGTGCATAGAAACAAGAATAGGAGACTTTGACATAGATTGTGTCCTGGATGAGGAAACACAGGTGAATATCATGACAAAAAGAACTTGGGAAATTTTGGGAAAACCTGTTATGGTTCCTTCATTAGGAGGAATAGGATTGTTTAGAGGAAATTTTATAACCCTATGTGGAAGACTTACCCAAACATCTATGATTTCTCATGGAACTTCGACAGAAGAAAATTTTGAGATCGTTAAATTTGTTGAGAAAAACGCCCCATTCACTATTTTGCTAGGAAAAACCTGGATTGAGAAAGATCAGATACGAAGGAAACAAGAAGAGGAGGATATAGAAAAGAAAAAGAAAGAACTAAGAGATTTCATGGCTAGGATAATAGTGCACTTACTGGAAGAACAAGAGGACCAGTCAAAGCTACTAAGGACCAGAGATCTAGACGTCGAAATTGAAAGAACACAGGAATACTTGAAACACTTATCTATACAAGAGAGTAGAGAACCTATCCCAGAAAGAGAAGAAGTATTACCCTTGAACCCTATGAAAGACCCTCCACGGTGTGAAGTTACCATACCAAGAGGAGATAAGAACAATAATGGAAAGAGGAAACTAGTGTCTCAAATTTTAGGAAAGAAGGCCAGAAAGCTCAGTAAGAAGAAAGAAAAGTTAGAGAAACTACAGGAAGTTCCAAAGCGAATTTCGCAGAAGGAAGGTTTGAAGAACTGGAACTTCATCGGGATATTAGAACAACATAAATTAGCACTTCTCCATGATGAAGCAATATGACCATTGGAGGTGTCCCGACTGTTAGAACGATTGGAAATGCAGTTATTGTTGGAACGTTCGCCACTGGACCATTGGGACCACGCCATAATGGATGGAATTGCATTGATTGAGGCATTCCTACCCATTGGAAGAGTATGTTACGACGTTGTCTATTTATCCCATCGATCGTTGCATCGAGAAAACATTTGCCAATTGTGATTATCCGAGCCCACGGAGAACTAGTTGTTTTCACGCAGTGATTATTGAGACCTCGCCATTTGTTCTGTTACATTGAGTGTTGTTCACCGACCTGAGATATCAGATATCGAGTGTGCATGTCAGATGAAATTAGAACAGTAGAAAAATTCGTTTAAGAGATCCTAATAGACCTCATGGCCAATAAGGTGATGTCGATTTCCGCAGGCATCCAATCCTCATCGACGAGAGGAGTGCAAGCATCCTCATCGACTACTCGTGGATATGGACCATCCTGAGCTATGACAGAGAAACGAACGAAGCATCTTGATGACTTAACAAATGCAAATCTCATCCCATCTATCCTGCCTGACTAAATCCTACCTCTGGTTGGCGCTGTGAGTTGTGACAGTGTCCTGAGGGACTTCGACTACACAGTCATCACTGTGTACCTCCCGAAGGGAATACGCGCAGTCAAACTACAGTTGGAGAGGATTCTGACGTTTAATATCAGCAACTATAACTTAGGAGACTACAAGAACTATGGAATTCTTGCACCATACAAGTATTTGACCAAGACAAAGGGGAAGAAGTTGAATATCATCCCCCATCCATGGACCATGTATTAAATCGTGAGGTCCACTATATTGAATGTGATGAAGATACCACACTTCAGAACACATCAGGAGGTTAACGCATGTGTTAAGATCTTGCTATCATGCTTCCATAGTGGTTATCTGTGGCTGGAAAAACGCATCACCGTTGATCCAACGTTGATCCATAGGATCACCGGATTAAGCATGCAAGGACCAAACCAACAAGAATTTTACCTAGAAAAGACTGCAGATCGCACCTTGGCACAAGAAATCAAAGACACCTATGGTGATGTGGAAAAGGGGAAGCAGGGCTACAAGGTAGCCTCCATCTAGAATGGAGCAGTGCGCTTAGACTTCCAGTTGATTACTGGTAAGCTATTAAGGAAGAACAGACCCACGCAAGTCACGGGGTTTGTTGTCGACCTCACAGGAAAATGCGTGGAAGGGCTACAAATGAACTGGGCAAGCTACCTCATCAACTAGTTAGAGAAAAACTATTGTGAAGCTTGGGATCAAGGCTATGAGTTCCACTTCAATTGGTTGTTGATCCTCATCACCTTCATTTCTTGGGATATGCCGGAAGGTGTGACCTTCCCTGAGATTGAGCCATCAGAACCCTTAGCTTCGAAGTTCACCACGCTCTGGTATTCGAGCGACATGGCTAAAAAATGGCAGTCAAACGCGGTGTTCCATGCCTATTACCTGCAGTTGAAGAGGGATATTGAGTCTTCCCCTTGCATGACATTGAATACCTTGCACATGTTCAGGCCATTTGTGAAGTTCCACGCATATAGACATTTTATTTATATCACTGTGTGAGGAGACAAACATAAAGAAGAGCTCCAATCTTACTACAAGCTCACTGAGGAAGACATGGAAGAAATAACTAAGGAGTGGCCCATAGAGATCCTTGTACCAGTCGACCAGCCAGAACTGTCTGACCCTGACCTAATTGAAAGTCTTCTGGTCACTCGCGAAGAGTATGATGCACCCAACAGTAGCAGAAGGAAGAAAAAGGAAGAGGTACAGAAGTTGAACAGTGCATCAGAAGAGACTAATTTAGACTAACCTGGAGGGGGAGGTGATGAAAAAGTAGACAAGAAGAAACAAGGTGAAGTAACACCACCTAGGGACCCTATTGATGAAGCTGAGACCCCCAAGAAAAGAAAGGTTTCCCCCATGAAACCTACATCGTGGAAGAAGTCCAAAGCTACTAAACCATAGATGTAGACTGTGCTCATGATGGATGACATAGATTTCATCATCGTTGTTGTCTCAGATACCTCAGAAGATATCTTACAGCAAAATGAAGCCAAACAAGAGACCATGTATGAAATAATTGAAGCAGATTTGAAAGGGGTACAACAATCCCTCCACTCCAGTCGCGCAGTGTCTACTGCACCCCCGTCATCAGAAGGAATAGAATTGGGAGATGAGCTTGCCCAACTCCATCGAATATAATATGTGACTGAAGCTCACCTTCGTCGGGTTCAGGAAGAAAAAGAGCAGGCCACAGAGGCCTTAAAGTAAGCAAAAGAGGAATCCAGAGAACAACGTCAGGTTGCGCAATAGGAAAAAGATGACATCCAAGCCAAGTTTGTAGAGGATAGAGTGTAGATCCAGAAGGAGAAGGAACAGCTACTCACAGAGAAGATTGGAGTTGAAGAAGCAGTCATTAGAGAACTTCGCTCTGTGAAGGGATTAGAAAAGATGGAAGAAGACCCAGTAGAAAGACAGGTAGGGAAGCTTGTCGAAGCCATTCAACAGCTCCAATAGAGGATAGTTGAACTGGAGTTACAAGTAGTGCCAAGCACTCCATAGGAAGTGCGAGATATAAGAGAAGAGACTGGGAGGAGCACAGTTGAGAGAATCAAGGCATTAGCCTTGGAATGCAAACATCTCAATAGTTGAAGTGCGCAGACCTACAAGAGCCTTGCAGAGGACCCTGAGCTCAGGACACTAGAGTCACAGCTTCAGGAGGCCAAACAAAAAGCAGCAATAATGCAAGTGCAGTTGAAGCTACTATCACTGGTTGAGAGGATGAAAAGAGACCAAGAACAATGCATGGTTCAGCAACAGTCCCATTCCATTCAGAACAAGGTCATGGAAGTAACCCAAAGACTCCAGCCACTGCAGGATGAAGCCTACACACATTTTGAGGAGATTGAAGGACAAGGTGCACATCTAGAACACGTAGTCACCTCACTTGAACAATGCTTGGAAGGACCTGTGACGGAGAAGGTTATTCAAGAGTTCATCGAGCAGGAGGCTCTAGAGAAGCAACAGGTCAAAGCAGCTCGATCCAAGCTCGAGGAATTTGAGGCAAAGTTACCCAGATCAGAGTGACTTGGGATGAGTCACAGGTGAGTGTTGGGGGCATGTTGGCCCCTAACCAAGTTTTGGAGAACCTTGGTCATGTTTGACCAATTTTGATGCAGGATCATCGCCAGCATCAAGCGAGCGTGGGGCAAGCACCAACGCATTTTGGCACATGATAAATTGTTTGAAATGTTTTGACGTTAGATGCGCCAAACTTAAATGTAATAGTTAAGAAATGCGTACTTGTAGATTGTAATCAGACCTTGAGCGTCCCGCTCTCGTCTGAAGGACTAAGAGGCATTTATGCTAGTAAATGTAAGTAGGTAGCTTTGAATTCTTAGATTAGACAGTTTTAGGAGCCGGAGGGAAATCCGATATAGACACCCTCACTTGTATCATTGTAACAATAAGCAGCATAATCAATTAAGAGAGCATAGGAGAGCCAAAGCAGAGAGTTGTGTAAAGTAGAAACCCATGTACAAAAGTTTTGGATTAATACAAAGATCTTTAGTTCAGACTCATGGTGTTCAATGGCTTCTTGTGTTTGTACATGTTGATTGATATGTGCTTGTTTACTCTCAGTTATGCATTTTATTTGATACGTGAATGTATGATTTCATATTTAATGTCTGAAATATGAAGAGAGGGAGAGTAGAGAATGAGTTTCAATTGTTTCTCTGTCTGAGCAAGATTTTTCTTGCAAGGAGTGCAGTGAAATTTTCTGCAAGGTGTGCATTGACAGAAGTCAGAGTTCGTCTCTGCAAGCTCATGAGAGATAACATTATTCTTATTCTCGCAGAAGTGAAAGTTAAACACAGGAGTCGTGCAAGGAGTGCGCAGGCCGAGTGAAGTCTTAGAGTTACAATCGGAGCGAAGTTGTTGAAGGACTGTTGTCGCAGAGAGTGCACAGAGTCGAAGAATTCAATACTTAGAAGTATTGGAGAATTGTCGCAAGGAGTGCGTGCAAGAATCTCCTTGAAGATTCGAAGCTGTCGAAGAAAGGCTCAGAAGAGTTAGTGCCTTGAAGTATTGAAAGGAGGCATAACGAAGTTGTTTTGCAGGAGGACAAGTTCCGTAAGGGAATATCACGTTCATTTCACGAGAGTTGTCAAGGAAGCTTTGGACGGTCGAATTTCTCTGAGGGGAATTCGCGAAGTCTCGAGGACCATCAAATCTTGCAAAGGAGCAAGGAGGGTTACGGTGAGTTTTTTTTTAAGTTTAAGCGCAGAAGAATCAAGCCATAGGATCTGAGCCAACAAGGACCGTTGGATCACTCACGAAATCTCATTTCGGGGTTTCGGGAGTTGAGGAGATGAAAGACTTGCCTCCAGATTCACGAAGTTGCGAAAGGCGAAGTCCTGAAATAGCGAAGGAATCTGAGCCGTTTGCTGGAAGAAGGACACGTGTCACGAGATCACCCTTATCGAGGATTCGGACATCGGAGGTCAGAAAGAGGATTCCTTCGACCTTGCGAGTGGCAAAGTTGCAAAGAGGATCAGGACCGTCCATCTGAGAGTGGACAGGTGGCACACTCGCCGACACGGAGGTCAAACCTTCATTGACTAATTTGGGGTTTCGTGGGTTGAAGAAATGAAGGCTTAGCATCAGGATTCGTGAAGTCACGAAGTCCGAAATTCAAAAAGGCGGGAAGTTCCGTTGTGGGACCCGCATTGACGACGTGTCAAAATTTCGACATTTCGGCATATCAGTGGGTAGGAAGTCGAGACTTTTGTCCCGAAAGTCACGAGTAGCAAAATCGCAAGAGAAGAGGAGTTGTCCATTTGAAAAGGACAGGTGGCAGAGATCTAGAGATCTCACGAACTCGAAGGTTCGCAGGGTGAGAGCCCAAGAGTTGGGTGCTTCGAGTCACGAAATCATGAAATCACGAGGAGCGAGGATAGGGATGTGGTAGAATCTCAAGGTGGGGCCCGTGTGACAGACAGGCAGACACGTGTCGCCAGGAGGAAGGGATTCAACACTCCGTTCACTTCTCACTTCTCAGGAATTCATAAGGTAAGAGTATGAAGGCACGACGTTGAAACTCGCGAAGGTGCGAGTGGTGAAAGGAGCTAGCATTAAGCCTAGCCGGTAGTCGCGTGTAGAGGGAGATGACAAAGGAAGAGCTATAACCATTTCATGATCTTGGGTATCGCGAGGTTGGAGAGGAAGAGCCGGGAGTCACGACTCGCGAACTTGCGAGATTGCGAGTTGCAAAAAGGACCTATGGATCAAATTGAAAGGAGATTCCAGCAGGGAATCTGAAAGAGCCGATTCGGCTCAAAGGAGTTAAAGAACGATCTTGTTGAGCGGATCTTAGCCCGAGGGTCGATAGGTCTACGTCAGTTGTGGTATCAGAGCTTGACTCTGTTTGTATATTTCAAATAGGGGAAGCGAGAAAGATTCACCATGTCGCCGAGAAGAAGGGACAGGCAAACACCCGATCCGCCAGAGGAAAGGGAAATGCCAAGAGGAAGGGGTAGGCAGGTGCCAAATCCATCCATGGAAAGAGAGATGTGTGATATACGTGCCAGACTCGAGGACATGGAGACAGCACAGAGGTGCACAGCTGGTGTTGGAGATGTCAGTGATTCCGAAAGTGAAGATGAAGCTGGACATGAAAGAGAAGAAGTCACAGCAGAAGATGCAACAAATGAACGCCTGATTCGGGTTGTTGCAAGAATGGGTGCTAAGGCAAAAATGGATATTCCAGTATATGAAGGAAACCTAGATGTTGAAGAGCTTCTAGACTGGATTAGAGCTCTGGACACATATTTTGACTATGAAGATGTCAAGGAAGACAAAAAGGTCAAACATGTTGTCACAAGACTTAAAGGACATGCAGCATTGTGGTGGGATGAGCTACAAGATGACAGACGCTGCAAAGGCAATAATAAAATCAAGATTTGGGATAGGATGATCTCGAAGATGAAGGTGAAATTCATTCCTAGGGATTACCAAATTACTCTGTTTCGGAGAATGCAGAACTTGAGACAGAAGCTGATGATAGTGAAGGAATATACTGAAGAATTCTACAGGTTGAACATCAGAGTAGGTCATCGCGAAAGTGATGATGAAAAGGTTGCCAGGTACATGAATGGTATGAGATACGACATTCAGGATGAGATGAGCATGATGACCATCCAAACGGTGGAAGATGCTTATCAGATGGCTCTAAAGGCTGATGAGAAGCTAAGCCGAAAGCAAGGTCAAAGAGGCCGAGGCAAAAGTCAGCCCAGAGGAAAATCAGTTGCCTAGGATAGAAATCAGAAACCCAAGGAAGACTGGAAGAAACCTCAGAATCAGACTGAGAGAGGTGGAAGCTCACAGAGAGGGCAGTATACCGAACAGAAAGGTCAGTATGCTAATGGAAAAAAAATTCCTCGTACTAGAGGTAGAGGAAGAGGAAGAGGTGGAATGGTGAAATGCTTCACATGTGGAAAGGTCGGACATAAATCTTATGAATGTCCTGATAAAAAGAAAGAAGGTGGTGAGACTCACATTGCTGAAGCACAGAGGTGGAATTTTGAGGCAGAATATGATGAAGGTGGAAGATCGATGATGATGCGAAAAGTTCTCTTAACGCTAGAGAAGGAGGTGGAAAATCCAGTGCAGAGGAACAGTATTTTTCGGACTTCTTGCAAAACCAAGGACAGGGTATGCAAGGTCATTGTGGACAGTGGTAGCATAGATAATCTTGTTTCTACAGAGATGGTAGAAAAGATAGAGTTGGAGACGATTGAACATCCGAGTCCATACAAAGTTTTGTGGCTACAGAAAGGACATCAGGTAAATGTCACTAAATAGTGTTTAGTTGAGTTTAAAATAGGTGGATATAAAGATGAAATACTCTGTGATGTTATTCCCATGGATGTTTGTCATCTATGGTTGGCTAGACCGTGGCAATATGACAGAAATGTGATTCATGATGGGAGAAAGAACACATACACCCTAGAGAAGAATGGGAGAACTCACATGTTGCTTCCAATCAAAGATAAGGAGATGAAACCTGAAGTAAGCAATACTGTACTTTTCATGAGTGGGAAGGAAATTCTTACAGAGGTTAAGAAGAAGGAGGAACCGCAATTCATTGTGGTCAAGAAACCTAAAATTGTTTTAACCAGTACAAGGGTAGATGATTTACCAGAAGAGGTTCAGAAACTGTTGGAAGAGTTTGCTGACATAGTAGTGGATGAACTACCTTGTTTGTTTCCACCTATCAGAAGTGTGAGTCATCATATTGATCTCATACCTAGAGCTAGTTTTCCAAATAAAGCAGCGTACAGATTGACGTCGTAGGAGAATGAAGAGGTTAAAAGGCAGGTCCAGGATTTAATGGGCAAAGGGTTGGTTAGAGAAAGCTTGAGTCCATGTGTTGTTCCGACAGTACTCGGTCCAAATAAACACAGAGGCTAGAGGATGTGTACTAACTCAAGGGAAATCAACAAGATAACCATCAGGTATAGATTTCCATTGCCAAGAATGGATGATTTTATGGATTGCTTAAGTGGGGCCAAATTTTTTTCGAAGATCGATTTGAAAAGTGGATATCACCAGATTCATATGAGAGAAGGTGATGAATGGAAGACAGCCTTCAAGACTAATGAAAAGTTGTATGAATGGCTTGTTATGCTGTTTGGCTTAACGAACACCCCAAGTAATTTCATGAGATTGATGAATGAAGTCCTGAAGGATTTCATCAGAAAATTTGTCATTGTGTATCTTGACGACATACTGATTTTTAGTAAAACAGAGGCAGAGCATCTGAAACATTTGGCTACAGTGATGAAGAGGCTACAGCAAGAGAAGCTGCTGATAAATATGAAGAAATCCTCATTCATGAAGACATAGCTCATTTATTTGGGTTTTGTTATTTCTACAGATAAGTTGAGGATGGATCCAGATAAGGTGGAGGTAATTAAGAATTGGCCATCACCGAAGAGTATATTTGAGGTGAGAAGTTTTCATGGATTGGTTATTTTCTACCGGAAGTTCATCAGGAATTTCAGTGGAATTAGTGCACCGATGATGGACATAGTGAAGAAAAGACACAAGTCTTTTCACTGGACAGAAGAGGCTGAGAAAAACTTCAATTTGTTGAAGAAGAAAATCATGGAACAACCAATTTTGGTGTTACCAGATTTCAAAAAGACATTTCAAGTAAAATGTGATGCAAGTGGATTTGCAATAGGGACAGTCTTGAGCCAAGAAGACAGACCGATAGAATACTTCAACGAGAAGCTGAATGAAACGAAAGTGAAATACTCCACGTATGACAAGGAGTTCTATGCTATTATTCAGGCATTGAAAAAATGGAGGCATTACTTAATCCCTAAGGAGTTTGTTTTATACAGTGACAATCATGCTTTGCAATTTGTGACTCAACAGGAGAAGTTGAACCAGAAGCATGCAAAATGGGTTGAATACATGCAGAACTTTACTTTTGTAACTAAGCATATTTCTAGAACTGCTAATAAAGTTGTTGATGCTTTGAGCAAGAAATGTTTGTTGTTGCAGGAGTTCAGAGTCAAAACACTGGGTTTTGATGATCTCAGGGACATGTACAGAGATGATCCAGATTTTAAGGAGGCGTATGAAGCAGTTGAGAATCCAATTCTCAAGGACAGGAGTCAATGGACAGAATACATGATCCAGGAGGGATTACTGTTTAAGGGTAATCAACTTTGTATTCCAAAATGCTCCATGAGGGAGAATTTGCTAAAGGAGAAACATAGTGGAGGATTGGTCGGGCATTTTGGTCATGACAAGACGTTCTCAAAGTTAAACGAGTCATATTTTTGGCCAGGAATGAGAGCAGACGTAAAAATATTCATGGACAGATGCTGAATTTGTCATCATTCAAAAGGAAAGAGACAGAATGTAGGATTTTATCAACTGTTACCCATACCTGAGAGGCCGTGGGATGCAGTAAGCATGGACTTCATATTGGGGCTGCCAAGGACACAAAGAGGGTTTTTCTCAATCTTTGTAGTGGTATACATATTTTCTAAGATGGCACATTTCATACCATGTCAGAAAACCAATGATGCAACTCACATTGCGAATCTGTTTTTTAAAGAGGTCATTCGACTTCACGGCTTACTAAGGAGCATAGTTTCGGATCGAGACACGAAGTTCATGGGACACTTCTGGAGAACCTTATGGAAAAAGATAGAAACAAACTTTTCATTCAGTTCATCTTATCATCCTCAGACAGATGGACAGACAGAAGTTGTGAACAGAAGTTTGGGAGACTTGCTGAGGAGCTTGGTGACAAAACACCATAGTCAATGGGACAATATTCTGCCACATGCGGAATTTGCTTATAATGATTCAATCAACAGAAGCATAGGGCAGAGTCTGTTCCAAATTTTTTATGGGACACAGCCAAGAGGAGTATCTGAACTGAGGGATTCAGAACAGGATGAAATAAGAAGTGCTAGTGCAGAGGGTTTCGCGGAAGCGATGAAGGAACTTCACAGCCAGGTGAAGAAGCGATTGCAGAACTCGAGCCAAGAGTATAAGCACAGAGTAGATCAACATAGGACAACTTCAATTTGAGGTTGGTGATTTGATTCTGGCACATCTGAGAAAGGAAAGGTTCTTGAAGGGGACATATAACAAACTGAAGATGAAGAAGATCATACCATGTAGGGTCTTGAAGAAATTTGGGGTAAATGCTTATGAGATTGAATCACCCGATGGGATCGAAATTTCTCCAATATTCAATGTCTCATATTTGTACCCATACAAAGCTGAGGAAGTAGGAACAAGTAATGAACAACTAGAGGTTCAGTGGACAAAACAGATGCCAGTTGCAGAGAAGCCACAGATGGAAAGCATACTTGACAAAAGGGTTAGTAAGAGGACCAGGCGAAAGGAATATTTTGAATACTTGGTCAAGTGGAAGGGACATCCACTTGAAGATGCCAGTTGGGAGAATGAAATAGAGATCCAGAAGCATGGACAGACCATGCGAGAGCTCATGGACAGGAGCCCATAAAAATTTTCAAGCGAAGGAGTATGATGCAGGAGCATCGCCAGCATCAAGCGAGCGTGGGGCAAGCACCAACGCATTTTGGCACATGATAAATTGTTTGAAATGTTTTGACGTTGGATGCACCAAACTTAAATGTAATAGTTAAGAAAGGCGTACTTGTAGATTGTAATAAGACCTTGAGCATCCCGCTCTCATCTGAAGGACTAAGAGGCATTTATGCTAGTAAATGTAAGTAGGTAGCTTTGAATTCTTAGATTAGACAGTTTTAGGAGCTAGAGGGAAAACGGATATAGACACCCTCACATGTATCATTGTAAAAATAAGCAGCATAATCAATCAAGAGAGAATAGGAGAGTAGAAGAAGAGAGTTGTGTAAAGTAGAAACCCACGTACAGAAGTTCTGGATTAATACAAATATCTTTAGTTCAGACTCATGGTGTTCAATGGCTTCTTGTGTTTGTACATGTTGATTGATATGTGCTTGTTTACTCTCTATTATGCATTTACTTTGACGCGTGAATGTATGATTTCATATTTAATGTCTGAAATCTGAAGAGAGGGAGAGTAGAGAATGAGTTTCAATTGTTTCTCTGTCTAAGCAAGAGTTTTCCTGCAAGGAGTGCAATAAAATTGTCCACAAGGTGTGCATTGACAGAAGTCAGAGTTCGTCTTTGCAAGCTTAGGAGAGATAACAGTATTCTCATTCTCGCAGAAGTGTGAGTTAAACATAGGAGCCATGCAAGGAGTGCGCAGACCGAGTGAAGTCTTAGAGTTACAATCTGAGCGAAGTTGTTGAAGGACTGCTGTCGTAGAGAGTGCACAGAGTCAAAGAATTCAATACTTAGAAGTATTGGAGAATTGCCGCAAGGAGTGCGTGCAGGAATCTCCTGAAGATTCAAAGTTGTCGAAGAAAGGCTCAAAAGAGTTAGTGCCTTGAAGTATTGAAAAGAGGCGTAACGAAGTTGTTTTGCAGGAGGACAAGTTCCGTAAGGGAATATCGTGTTTGTTTCGCGGGAGTTGTCAAGGAAGCTTTGGACGGTCGAATTTCTCCGAGGGGAATTCGCGAAGTCCCGAGGACCGTTAGATCTTGCAAAGGAGCAAGGAGGGTTACGGTGAGTTTTTTTTTAAGTTTAAGTGCAGAAGAATCGAGCCGTAGGATCTGAGCCAACAAGGACCGTTGGATCACTCACAAAATCCCATTTCGGGGTTTCGGGAGTTGAGGAGCTGAAAGACTTGCCTCTAGATTTGCGAAGTCACGAAAGGTAAAGTCTTGAAATAGCGAAGGAATCTGAGTTGTTTGCTGGAAGAAAGACACATGTCACGAGATCACCCTTATTGGGGATTCGGACATCGAAGGTCAGAAAGAGGAGTCCTTCAACCTTGCGAGTGGCGAAGTCGCGAAGAGGATCAGGACCATCCATCTGAGAGTGGACAGGTGGCACACTCGCCGACACAGAGGTCAAACCTTCATTGATTAATTCAGGGTTTCGTGGGTTGAAGAGTTGAAGGCTTAGCATCAGGATTCACGAAGTCCGAAATTCAAAAAGGCAGGAAGTTCCGTTGTGGGACCTGCATTGACGACGTGTCGAAATTTTGGCATTTCAGCATATCGGTGGGTAGGAAGTCGAGACTTTTGTCCCAAAAGTCTCGAAGTCGTGAGTAGCGAAATCGTGAGAGAAGAGAAGTCGTCCATTCGAAAAGGACAGGTGGCAGAGATCTAGAGATCTCGTGAACTCGGAGGTTCACATGGTGAGAGCCCAAGAGTTGGGTGCTCTGAGTCGCAAAGTCGTGAAATCGTGAGGAGTGAGGATAGGCACATGGCAGAATCTCAAGGTGGGGCCCATGTGATAGATAGGCGGACATGTGTCACCGGGAGGAAGGGAGTCAACACTTTTTTGACTTCTCGCTTCACACAAATTCATAAGGTAAGAGTACGAAGACACGACGTTGAAACTCGCGAAGGTGCGAGTGGCGAAAGGAGCTAGCGTTAAGCCTAGTCGGCGATCGTGTGTAGAGGGAGATAACAAAGGAAGAGATATAATCATTTCACGATCTCGAGTATCGCAAGGTTGGATAGGAAGAGTTAGGAGTCACGACTCGTGAACTCGTGAGATTGCGAGTTGCGAAAAGGACCTGTGGATCAAATTGAAAGGAGATTCCAGCAGGGAATCCGAAAGAGCCGATTCGGCTCAAAGGGTTTAAAGAATGATCCTGTTGAGCGGATCTCAGCCCGAGGGTCGATAGGTCTGCATCAAATTTTGGGACTTTGACAGGCTGGTCGAAGGCGAAGTGCAAGGCGAAGCAGAGATCATGGGATCCCGGCCCCTTCTTAGGGCATTTTTTGGGTTTAGGGTTTATGTAATGGGTATGGGATGTAGGCCCATGGGTTTACCCATGTTTAGGCCCTTTTGTAATGTATAAATAGAAAGATAGGAAATGTAAGTAACGAAGATCTAGCAAAATCAACTTAGTGTAGAGCTAGAGGCTTTATGCATACTATGTGTTAAGAACTTGTAGAGCTAAGTGCAAGTGATTGTAAGAAGCCTATGTGCAAATTATAAGAAGTCTTTGTGCTTAAAACTAGCTCGGGGAAGGAGGATCTAGCAAGGTGCACACAGGTCTCTTGTCCTATGCGGAGTGGGTTCCTATGGCTCTGTGCTTGTAGAAGATTGAAAGAAGACATTAAAGAAGAGAAGAGTTGGTGGATGTAGCCCCACACCGGGGTGAACCACGTATATCCCGTGTTGTGTTTGCTTTGTGCATTATAGTTGTTATGTTATTGATGTGATGTATGCTTAGTGAAATGATATATGTTAAATGCATCTGATATAATAGCTTAGTGCTTAGTAATGTGAATGAATGCTAGATCTGATCTATTTCTTTGTGCTAAATGCTAGATGTATTAGATCTTGTTGAATATTGTGTTGCTCTGTAACTAGGATTTCAATATGCGATGTGAATAAGGGTTAAATGTTGATGAATGTTAATTTCTAAGTGCTTTGTTAATGTATTATGATCACATATATGTGTCCCATCTAGGTTGCAGACATCTAAGTCCTGCAACCCCCCCGACCTCTACCTTAGGTGAGACTTCATCTGCTTCGCAGGTGTTGTCGAAAGGGTCAGTAGTTAGGGTTTTGTTGGTGCGTTGTTGAAGAATTGAACCCTAGGTCTGCCCCTGTGCCAACAGTGGGAGATAGTGAGTTGATGCTATAGGATTCATTGCTTCTCACCAGGCAGGGGATGTAGGTGATAGGAAGATTACTTCAAGGTGTTGTTTCAATTTGGGTTCAGGAGTGATTTCTTGGTTCAACAGGAACCAGGCTTTAGTGGCATTGAGTTCAATGGAGGCAGAGTATATCGAATCCAACACTACTAATTGTGAATCCATAGAGCTCCACAAGTTTATTGACGAACTAAAAAGCGATATGTTGGATCCTATCATGGTCTACCATGACAATTAGAGTTGTATCAAACTCTTCGAGAATCCAATATTCCATGATCGCTCTAGAACATTAACATCAACTACCATTTTTTCAAGGATGGGATTCAAACAAATTAGTAGGTTGCAAATATCTTGACTAAGTCCATGGCCAAGGGGAAGTTCAAGATGTTCAAGGAGAGACTTGGAATGGTAGAGAACAATTTATTTGGTAAGAGGGAGTGTTATATTAGTGTACCTCGGATAGTCTTCTACATGGTTGAACACATGTGGCATAGATTTGGGCGCTTTAGTTACAATAGCATTACACACTCAAAGAATATATACAACATTGATAATTGTGCGGAATAATGAGGGCATGGTAGTTGAGTAGACAAGAGGGAACATCACTACTATTGTAGGCTTATAGCATTGAGAGTGCATGCATGCATGCGTTCATCAACCACAGATAGGAAGGTATAATGTTATCCTTAGTGGCTTTACTATTTTTGAAGGTGCAATTAACTCAGGGATAGAGGTGCATGTATTCATGCATGTTGAGCACTCTAATTCAAGACACCTTAGGTTAGAGAAAGGTGGAAATCTCTAGGAGGATTCATGCTTGCATGCCTCAAATAATCTTTGATTGAGGTGTTGTTGTGCATGTGTCTAGAATCATTTTACCTACTCTTCTTCTCAATATATTAAGGAGAAGGAAGGGGCATACGTTTAATTTATCCAGTGCAACAATAAGCAATGAATTAGTTTGTTGTATTTTCCTGTTACAGATTTTGATTCAAAACTAATGAGAAAGTGGTAACAGGTTTTGATAGTTCATCCACTAAGTTATATTTTTTCTTTTAATATTGATTTAGAAAATACACAATAATTATTTTTCTAACTTATTAAGAGTTAGGTGATTTAGGATAGACTTTTGGGTTTCCGTTATATTTTTTTTGCAATATGTGTCATTATGAACTATAGCAAAATTAGAACAAAAATTTTGAATGGCTTTCAAGTTTCAACAATCTAGTGGTATAAGAATTATTTTAGTGCAAAGTTTACATATCATGGTTTAGAAAATTTAACAACAAACACATCCATATTGATTTGGATCCCATGAGGTCAAATCGAGAATCCCACAAGGAGGCAAGGTGAAGAATATATTTTGGTCAACCCCTCCACTAACCTTAGCTTAGTGACTCTCCATCTACCCATTAAACCCCCGTATCAGTCCATATCCCTTGGGTGATTATGTAAGGGGTAAACCCTCCATCTCGATCCATATTTGTTAGGTAATGAAGAATCAATAGACTAGATCACTTTCGTAATGAAAGGCAATACTCCATCATGATGAGAATCACAACACATTACAGGAAGGTGATAATATTTTGAACGAAGTAATGTGAGAGACACTAGAAAACCCTCAGTAGGAACCTCATTAAAAAAAAATATCTCTATATTCAACAACATTATGAGTGGTGGGGTTATAAAGGAAATATTGTTGAAAATTTTCATTGTAGCCAATGAGACTATATCGTGAGTATGGAGATGTTGATGTGGTTCACCTTTCAGTAGGAGCATGGGCTCATGCATTAAACCAAAAAAAATAAATAAATGTCAAATAGAAGGTTTATTAAAGTACCATTTCGCATAAGGAGGCATACCTATCATAGTGTGGGTGGGTGTTTTATTGATGATATGGGTTGCACAAACAATCGCTTCTCCCCATAATGAAAGCTTCATTTTTTTGGAGTGATGCATGAAGCAAACTATCTTCGCGATAACCATCTTCTTTTGTTCTGCTACTCCATTTTTTTGTTGAGTGTAAGAAATGGTTCTATGCCAAGAGATGCTCAAGATATGAGAAGTGACTAGAAAGAATTGATAATATATTCACCTCCGATAACAAGTCCTAAAACACTTGATCTTCTTGTTTTTTTCACTTTCCACAAGAGATTTGAATTCCCAAAACTTTCTAAACACCATCCTTATATTTAATGGTGTATATGAAAACAAAGTTAGAAAAATCATCGATTAATGTAATGAAGTAATTAGCTCCCCCAATAAAATATGTAGCCATATTCCCATTGATAAGATTATGAATCAGTGCAAGATGTTAAGAATCTTGCATCACTTTGTCCTTATGAAAGGACTCATTATGATATTTCTCAATTACACACTTTTCGTAGACACCACTAGGTAATTTAATAAATGGAAGGTCATTAGCCATAAGAAGACGACTTATATGTCACAAAGAAACAACATTGGTATGACTAAGATGTTGGTATTGTTATCCACATTTTGTGGATAACTAAGGAGATTATGTCTCGAGGCCCTCAGGTTGCAGATATGGAGTGTCGAGAGACTACATGACCAATAGTAACCCTCTCACCACCACAGATGGTCACATATTTCTAGATGGAATCCACCACATCAGTTGGCTTCCAAAAGGAAATGGACCTTGCTCCATGAGGTACAAGTCGGTATTATGGTGAGCATCATTTCAATATTTAAGCCAATTGAGTATGTTTTATCTTAGATTTCTTTATATTTCATGATATATTCTTGGACATTATGTCTTTTTCCCTGCTTCACCTTGGTGGTTGACATTGTGCCCTAGTAAGTGGTATCCCTTGGGGATGGGTTTGCTACAAGGAACTCCCTTAAATATCCATCGCACCATTCCCGACCATACTTACCACTTTCCATAATTAACTCCTCCATTTCCTTATCTCTTGGGATTTTAGGGTTTATTGACCCAAAAAGGGGTCGTCCCTCAGTCTATGGGAAGAAGAGGCTAAAGGCCTAGAGGGGTTGATGTTGGGTAAAATATAAAAGCCTTTTTATAAACCTTCCAGATGCTTCACCTAGGGATCATCTGAGAAAGAAATGAAACATTTATCTTTGAATGAAGGGGACCCACAATATAATAAAGAATGCTTAAAAGGTTAGTTGAAGGATAGGAGGTCTCATCACAAGCCGACCTATCGCGTCCATGAATATGTATTGGAATGAAATTATCATCATCTGGTCACCAAACCAAGGTAATGGCTCTAAGTTGCATGGCTGAGAGAAAGGGGTCTCATCACCAGCCATCCTTATCACTTCCATTAGGTATTTTTTGGTGACATTGCCATCACCTGGTCACCACGCCATGGCAATGACCTTCAACCTCTCCTTATGCTATATTGAAATAAAATAAAGAAATAAAGATAAAAGGCAATTGATGGGCTTAGGAAAAATGCATTGTGGATGAAGGTACCACACACCCTCTACAAAGGCACCCATGAATGAGACACTATGACCCCTTCTATGTCATGAGCCCTATGCCCATTGAGTCTTGACCCCAACCACTTCATCCACTTTACATGGCTTAGGGAGGGATCTCTTGGAAACTCTCCTTAACCCAGGGAAAGATCTACCCAATAGGACACCTCGTCAACCCTCCCATATTCAAGCTTGACAAGTTCCATAGTCTCTTTGAGTTGTTAATTGTTTGATAGAGTGATATTTGATGCACATGCTTAGATGGATTATTTATTTATTAGATTCACTTATCATGATTTTATGACCTGAGATCCTTGGAGGTCGTGCTCATTTGTCTTTGTAGGACCTAGTTGGTGTACAATTTTTGGAGAACAAGCCTAGCTTGGGATTCCATGGGGCTAAAAGCCCATGGGTTGGATGTCAGGGGCTCGCATGCCAGATAAGAGAGAGTATACTTAGAAGGCCTTGATAGTGACTTGGATGACCTAGCCTAGCCCTCACTTTCCAAACGATTTTCCCAGGAGGGGAAAAACGTCCTATTTTTTAGCTTGATGTCATGATTTTGGGGTTAGGGCATGGTGGTGAGATGCCACTCTTTTGAAACATGGACGTTTGAGGAGGAGAAAGGTCTTCACCATGATGAGAGTGCTTATATGCTTGAAATGTGGCCTTTGGAGGCCTACCCATGCTTCTCCAACACCAACGACTTCCTCAAACTGGAAAAATGTCACCTAAAGGGGTGACGTCCTCCTAAATTAGGGTTTTATTTGTCCAAAAAGTGAAATTTTAAGTGAATTGTTTAATATTTATTTGTTAAGGGGGAAATATTAGGGTTGTTGACCCCTAATATTGTGGTTTACTACTTAATTTGTGGACAAACTATGTTAGAAACATTTTGTATAAATAGATATCATAAGATCTCATTTTAATCATAACTCTCCCTATTGTGAGAGGCCTTGGTCTGAAATTTGTGCCACATTTGGCTCTTTTTATCTCTTGTGCACTTGTTTATGGCTATATTGATGAATGGTTGATGGAGGAGTGAGGAAATATCCTTGGATGATTCTTTTCTAGATCTTATGGTGGATTGTCTTGGCATTTCTCTTGATCTTGGTATGGTTTTCTACTATTATGCTATCATTTTCTTCAAGTCAAGTATTGTTATGCTAGGAGATAGGTTGGAAGTATAAGGGCATACACGCCCACCATAGTCTTCATCATTTTATTTCTTCATCTCATTGATTTTACAAGGGTTTTCTAAGAGAAGTATAAGGGCATACACCCTCTTAGCTTAAACCCTAGCCTAGAGAAACTTGCCTTGGGAAGTAAAAGGGATCATACCCCTGAGGAGGTAGCTTCTCTAAGATATTTGTACTCCATTAACCCAATATTAAAGGCACTAGTCATACTTTTTTTCATATGAGATATTAAATCATTGCCTTGGGAAATGAAATCTTTAGTCTTTTGAAAGGTTTCTTGCTTGAAGTTGATTTGCCTCATTGAGAGGATACTTCCCCCACTAGGGCGTCCCCTCTCTCCCACTACTCTAATTCTTGTTACAAAATTTAACCTACAACCACTGGATTTCATAAACCTAGCTACTAACAGTCTCATAACTCCTAAACTAACCCTAGACTAGCTCTTAAATTTTGTACACTAACTCTACTAACTAGGGTGCATTTTTTGGGCTAGTTCTTGGAAATTTTTCATGGTTCATTTTGTTGTTACATGAAATTGAATGCTACATCCATAAGGCTACATTTTTCTGCAGAAAACACATGTTTACAATAGCCATTTTCTCTAGCTTCTTAAGTGTCATATTTCCGCCTATATTCATTGTTAATTTTGATGTTGATTTACTTAACTAGTTTAGATCTTTGTATGTTGATTTAGATGTTTTATTTGCTGATATAAATTGTCATTTACTAATTCAAATTAGGGACAGAAATATTAACTAGCTGATCCAACTAACATTTACCATTGCAAAGTGTTTTTTCTTGTGTCTCGGGAAGGTACAATCATCGGGAGAAGTATTATACATGTGGGGCAACAATTACTTGAATTACAAGGCATATTTTCCCACTTTTCATCCCACTTAGACTTGAACTATATTGTCTTCAACTCCATCCATCTCCATCTCGATCTCCATCTAAATCCCCCTAGGGTCATCGGGATCGCCTCCCTAGAGTGACCTAGTCACCCTTGAAGTGTGGGACCTACATCGAGGTGACATTGGGTGTAGGATTCCCAAGTTGTAGCACTTTCTTTGTGGTTAGTTCGGGCTTTTCCCAAGCTACAACTTGCACTATAATAGGTACCATAACATATAGTGTCATCGATATTGGACACCATAGCAACAAACCATTTTCTTTGAAAGAAAGGAGGAGTCTGTGAAATTTCTAAGATTTGATACCATGTGAAATTGTAGTGAAACCTGCATAGAGAATCTAGCTAGCAACAATGAACATTAAACTTGCAAAGTTGAGAGAAGAATTGAAGAGAAAGAATAAAATAATTGTATTCCACACTAATACACACTCAAAGAGTGAATAATTTACAATATATATAAGCCACATGAGCCAACTAATGCACCATAGTAGTGTTTTATATATATGTGGGCATACACTAACATAAAATTGAGTTATACGCCACCTAGTCCTAGTTAATTGTCCATGTAGTCATCAATTATCTGGATCATACAAGTGGAGTGGAGAGAATATCATGCATGCGCATGTGGTGATCCCTCCCATGCATGTCAAGTGCTCCCTCCTAGTGATGATCCCAAGGTGAGTGTGCCCCCCTGGTGATGATCCCAAGGTGAGCATGCAACACATGGTGATAATATCGAGGTTGCCATACATGACTTGACTCCACTAGTCTAACTGACATACAACTAAGTAATGACTGAAGAGGAGGTGGCACCCTCATATATGGAAGAATATTATCATGTAGGGGATAATATCTCTAACCAGGGGCGCCCTCAACATACACTAATAAACATAGGATAGGAAATACTAGGTGGGTGTGTAATATCTCCAACAACCCCCCCTGAATGATACTAGGGAGTATGAATGGGTCCCGACAATAAGCCATGTTAGGTACCCATTTTATAATGCATTTATTAAAAAAATGGAACAACAAAAAAGAGGAAAGAGGGAAAACCGCATGGGAAACNCCCCCCCCCCCCCCCCCCCCTCAAGATACAATCCTAAAAAAAAGGAGGGAATTTGTGTTCTTCACCCCAAGGAAACCTCACAAGGCTTGAAATGTATGCTCGGTGAAGGTTTTCATGAAGATGTAGATGTTTGTAAAGATTTGATGAAGTAATTGCACGAGTGAGATGTTTGTATCTATCCACTTTCTCTGATTGGAAGGAAGAAGTTCAAAATATTTTTCATTCATGGAAATTTTCCAATACGGATTCCCTTCAACCTCTACATAAGCCTGAGGGTCAGATGTCAAAACCATGTATCAATGCATGTAAAATATTGGTTCTATGACAATGAGAGCATGTGTATCTCCCTCAAATTGGGATCTCGTTCTTCTATGATCAACAAGATCATCCACAAGATCATTGGTTTCTAATAGGATGGACTGTGTCCATTTGGGTCTTAGTTCTGGATCGGCATATGCATTCTCATAATATTTTGAATCTGATTCGGAAATCAAATCTGACATCCGATCTAAGGAAGCTGAGAAGTTGAGAAGCTTGTTCTTGTCTTTGAAATCTGCATCAAGAGGAACCTGAGAAGCTTGTTCTTCCAGTGGATTTTATGTGGGCTTTGTCCTGCGTTCTCCAGCATGCATTCTTTGCAATCTTCCTTTATCACAAATAGGACCTCCAATTTGGTCCATACTTTGTTTGGAGTTGAGTGTGATACTACATGGAGTTGTATTTCATGAGAAACAAACATGGAGATAAGTCCAAAATCCATATCACGTCTATCGAGGAAATGAATTTTCTCATCGACAGAATCAAGATCTGCCTCTGTTGCCATGGTTATTTGATATAAGTCTCTTCTTACGAGAAGAATAAAAATCGTTGGCTTCCCATCAAAGTAATTGTATGTCATAAGAAATGATGACGGAATAAGTAATTCCATTCTTTGTGTGTCTTCTTCCTAGCACATGTTGGCTATGATACCATGTGAAATTTCTAGGCTCTTATACCATGTGAAATTGCAGTGAAACCTGCACAGAGAATCTAGCTAGCAACAATGAACAAAAAACTTGCAAATTTGAGAGAAGAAGAGAAGAATTGGAGAGAAAGAATGAAAGAATTGTATTCCACACTCAAAGAGTGAATAATTTACAATAGATATAAGCTACATGAGCCAATTAAAATTCCATAGAAGCCTTCTAGAGAGATCTGGACATACACTAACATAAACATGAGTTATATGCCACCTAGTCCTACTTAATTGTCCATGAAGTCATCAGTTAGCTGGATCATACAAGTGGAGTGGAGAGAATCTCATGCATACACATGTCGTGCACACTCCAAGCCTCATGCATGTCAAGTGTGCCCTCTTGGTGATGATCCCAAGGTGAGTGTGCCCTCTTGGTGATGATCCCAAGGTGAGCAAGCAACACTTGGTGATAATACCAAGGTTTCCATGCATGACTTTACTCCACTAGTCTAACTGACGTACAACTGAGTAATAACTGAAGAGGAGGTGGCACCCTCATCTAGGGGAGAAAATCTCTAGCCATGGATGCCCTCAACATAGACTAATAAACATAGGATAGGAAATACTAGGTGGGTGTGTAATGTCTCCAATAGAGTCTCACCTAGTTTATACATATGATCAAATTCATCATAATATATGGCAACAACCACTTTGAAATCATCAATTATGTCCTTTACAACCCATTAATCTAGCTAGAATTCCACCTTTTTATCAGTATGTGTATTTCATTAGAGAGATAGAAGATTTGTTCCAACACATGGAATATGAATAACATCTCCAAACTTAGTTGTATCTATGATGATATCACCACATCCTACACCCTGTATGGTTATATTGTCTCCAATAAAAAAAAATCTACATTATGTTGTTATCAATAATCAGAGAGCAGGTGTTCATGTTTGGTCACATGTGAAGCATCTCTATAATTAGCACTCCACTCCTACTAAGACAAAGGGGACCAAAGTGAAAAGTGGACTACCAAATGTGCACTATGAAATGATCCAACATTCTCATAAAAAACGGACTTTGGTGCTCATTGTAGATCTTGCAAGCTCTTCAATCTTCTAAAGATGAACAAGGAAATACTTGAGGGGATGGCCCTCCTTACGACAATAGTCGCATATGACAGTTTTCTTCTTAGGGACCCTGGTTGGACTCAGATTTAAAAAGGGTTGAGACCACGTTTTTATGGGCTTGATCTTAGGTCGATAATTCACCCATATTCCCAAAAGTAACATGATGCTAAATGAGATTAAAGAAAACATCCTCAACATGTTTTAAGTAACGACCACCCTCTTCTACACTAATCATAGTCTTATAAATGAGTATACGAGTATAACCATAGTTTGTATAATTTTATTATTATTATTATTATTATTATTAAAAACATTTTTCTTCCTATAATTTTTTATATATAACAGCTAGCTTCTACTCTAGGAAACAAACCATTGATAATAATAACCAAAAATCTATCGTTATGTGCCTTTACACCATTAAGCACTCATTGGTCAACAATTGAACAAAATCAGAGTAGTCGTAAATAAAACTTGGATTCAATCCCATATCATTTAAGCTTAAGGATTATCATTTCCTCAAGGTTCGGTTATCTTTACTTATTTAAGATCCATGCCAAAAGTAAACACTAAATATATTGTTTAAGATGTTCATTTATCCCATACTTCATTCTTAATAATTACATTAATCAATTATTTATTCAACATCGTCTGATTGCTACCATGATCATATAACAATTCCATTTCATCATTTATCTTGTAAACAATCTCATTTCAACTTAAAATTCCTTCTATTCCAGTCTCAATTTCAACCATTAACTAAGACATCTAGATAATTGTAGTGACTACCTTATGTAGGGTGGCACAAGTCGTTGTCAACTAACAAGTGCCAAAGTAAAGCGTTGATAATGATAAATTAACTATTATTTCTAAAAATTCAACAAGAGGTAATTTATATACAACCACATTAGTCATAAGATTATTTACCTACCTCAAGTGTCCCAATACTATCCAAAATTCCATTATTTAAACAAAATAAAACCACACACTCAACATTCAAAGTATTTATTGAATAGTTTCAATTGGTATAAACGGTTACTCAACTCCATAGTGGTTCTAGTTATAAGTAATTCTTGAGGAGAATTTTCATTAATTTACTTATATAAACAATGATAGTCAAAATAAATAAAAAATCGTTGATCACCATAATCATTCGATGTACTAACTTTTGTTTACTTAAAGTTGATGACTATAGAGTACTTCTTCATAACGTGATCATGCACATAAGCCGATCCCAAATTTAATAGTCTAGAATTAACCTAAAGTAAAGTTCGTAATACTTTACAATGATGAGTTAATAGAGGTTCATTGACGGATTCTTATCCGTCTAAATTCAGTTAAATGTTGTGTATCAGTCCAAAGTTGAACTTGTCAACAACGAAAACAATAGCTTGCTATCTAAATTTTTTTGTGGGAACACTCGAGATTTACCTGCGCTAGTTCACTCGTAGGAATCCTAAGTCTTGTAATTAATTACCTAACTACGATCAACTCGTAAGTCTACTTAGCATTACATAAAAAAAAATCAAAATTTAGACCACTCATCCCTTGATAAAAGTTCACGGAGTAACCGCAACGACGTATCCTATGACAATTTCAATATTCAACAATAGTTGAGGAATATTTGTTCAACCTCTTAGTATCGCTCTTGAGTGGTAAAATAAAAATTATTACCTACCCAAAAGAAAGGCAAGAAATTAAGATTATTACAACCTGGATTAAAATGAGTCAAGTGTTGTTCCTTTATCCGTCAATCCTACAAGTGGGATGCAACATTAATGATTGGAATGATCCAATGATCAAGGAGAAAAGGAACAAGAGACATTCTAGAGGCAAGGATAACGGTTGTAATGTTACAGTTAAGAGAATCCATGTTGGGCATGTCAGGTTGAAGACTTAATTACATCAAGTGATTAAAAATGAAAAGTATGGAATAACAACTCGTCTCTAAAAAGGATTACACCGTCGAAACCATCTCGAGATAAGATAACTCTACGCAGGTTGGGAGGCCGATTGAACCTACGATTAAAGGGAAAAGTTTAAGTGATACCTATCAAGTTCTAAATTCAAAAGAAAAATTGAATTTATGTGACTGGTTGGATGATGTAGAACGTTTCCCCGGAACCATGAATTGATAAGATTAATAAAACCCAGGATTTGATCAAGATCCCACTCGATTTCTGCCAAGTTAGGAAAAATCTGCGATCGGATTCAAGTTGTGATACTGTAAATAATAATAGTCTTCTCTCAACAAAAAAAAATGGATTTCGAGAATAAATGGTAACCTTACCATTCAAACATGTCAGTGGAATCAAAATTCTAGCACATGACCTTGATAACGCGAAGAAGTCCTGACAAGATTTCGAATAACATTTCATTTTATTTTAAAAACATAAGGAGAAAATTTAGTGATCGGCTTCTAGTTGTCAAAGTAACATCAAGATAGTTAAAAAATTACTAGAAAGATCCAACTCATTTGAGGGTGCATAGATCAACCACATGTTCAAGACAGAAATTCCCTCTCGAATTACCACCACCTGGAATCGTATTATAATACAGAGTAAGGTGTTCTAAGTTATGAGGGTGATTAAAGTTAGAGATATATCTTAAATTGGTGAGGTGGACTTAGATCTTCGCATATTAACAAGAATGAAATTTTCAATTCACGGAACTACAAATAGGTCAGCTTGACTTACATTTATCAATGTGCATATAAAAAAAAAACTAATTGAACCTTTAATAATGCCATTATCCACATCTATAACAACCACTAAAATCATTACACTGCGACTAAAATGATTATGAATCTCAATTGAGCTTTTGTTGAACTCCAATTCTATAATATATTACAGCAACATTATAAAATAGATTTATGCATCAAGAGTCTAATTGATATTTGAACGGTAGGATATAATTCCACTTTATACTCAGGTATAACGACCTCAAATTGCAATATATCAATGTTGAATTTATCAAATTTAGAACTACAATGGTAACCAGAAATTTAAATTAAACCAGAGAATAATAAAAATTCAAATACCGTAACCAGAAAACTTGGTAGAATGTGATGTTGATCTTCACTTGGATACTTGTGCAATGTCCTTTCCTTTGCCTTCCAATCCAGAGACTTCACTGGTACCTCTCAGCCAATGCTAGAGGTACTCTTCTTCCTCCTTATCCCTTGAGCCGCAAAGGGTCCACACACAAGAAACCAAAAAATCACTAGCACACAAGCTTGCCTCGCAAG
This sequence comes from Picea engelmannii, assembly GCA_009831015.1. NCBI lineage: Eukaryota > Viridiplantae > Streptophyta > Pinopsida > Pinales > Pinaceae > Picea > Picea engelmannii. Next base: position 506,777 of record ML776564.1, read on the forward strand.
AAAGAGCTTCCACTCTATCTACAAGCTTGGTATCCCAACTCTCACAAAAAAAACACAGTCCAATAAAATTTTGGCAACATAACAATACTAGTAGAAGTAAGATCCATATCCCTTCTCCTCATTTATTTTATAGGTAATTTTTCAATGACACTTGTCCATATGCACAAGTAATTCAAATTTTTCAGTATTTTATTAGTGATTATGTTGAAATAATGTAACTGCAAAGAGTATTCTTATTATTATTGATATATTATTCATAGGATCAATCCCCATTGTGGATTGATCATGTTAGTTATTGTAATAGGACCAAATCCCCTTTTGCGGATTGGTCAAAAGACAATTGTAATAAGCAAAATAAGAAGTCGGCCCCAACAGTTATTAAAGAGACCCAAAAATATAATAAAGGTGGATTTACCCACCCAGTTTGAGAAGTCGGCCCTTCCAGTGAAGAGACACTTCACACGTGCCAGACTTGTATAAATAAATGAGGCTAGCGCCTCACTTAGACATAACTCACTTGCTCAGTTTGAGAGACAAGTTATGATCTGTTACCGGCAAAGAAGAGAGAGAGTGGTGCATATCTAGGAGAGGACTTTCTGTATTAGCATAAGAGATCTCTTGGCATTGTATTGGCTATATATATTAAGGAAGTTTTGTTGGGTTTTCTTCCCCTAGAGGGTTTCCTAGGATAAATGTTGTGTCTCTTGTGATTGTGTATTGCTCAGTGATCTTGGATTATGCTATTGTTATCTAATGAAATGAAAACATCTATAATAATGGCTTAAACATTAACATGGTATCAGAGCCAAGCTGAAGGAAGCATCTTTCGCAAGAGAAAAACGTCATTGAATTAGGGTTTTTCAAAAGTGAAGCTTTTCAGCCCTAAAACTATCTAGAAAGTTGTGCCCTCCCCTAAGGATCAATTTGGCATCATAAGCACACCTTTTCAGTGGTTGGATCTCCTGGAAAGTGAAACCCTAGTTTCACAAAGTACCAGGAAACCAGAGTACCAGAAGTACCAGAAAACCAGAAGCACCAGTCCAGAAATCCGCAGATCAAGTTTGAGGGGGTAAAAGTTGGATTTTTGAAATTCTAACTACACCAGCTAACTCGCCTCAGCTCAGCGCATCTATCCCCTGGATCAGAATTTCAAAATTCGAAGTTTGAAAATTTTGAGTTTCCTCATAAAACCCTAAGTTGCAGTTGCAGTACCAGTTGCAGTAGCAGTCGTACTACTAGTGGTTGTCACCCTTAAAGTTTTTAAAGAGTTGGTAATAATTACTGCTGCTGCCAAATGGTGCCACCACCTGCAAATGCTATCAGAGGTATGTACTTTCATATGTTTAAATGATTAAACTTTAAAGAGTATTTGCAGGAGAAGGGATCTCTTGCCATAGATCGAGAAGGATCTCAAGATCCAACACATTCAGAGGAATGATGCAACCCAGGTGTGATTATTCTGATATGCATCTATTTGTCATGACATTATCTTGATCAGTGTTTCATGTTGAAGCTATGATCAAATTATTAGAAGGATTAAAAGTTGATCATAGAGCTTATCCTCTAACCTAACCTTCTGTCAAGATAACATATTGTCTCAGTACAAAAGACAGGTTAAAGAAATCACTCGCCACTTGAGTGAAGGAGACCTGGAAGAAAAGCAAGCACTCATTCTTGAGGACAAGGCTCCAAGTTTGATTAATCAAGATTAATAAAATTCAAAGGTACACATAACAAGTTGATGACTATAGTTGAGATAGCAGTCGTCGTAAAGTATTATACTTGATAGCATGTGAGCATATAGAAGTAAATGCTTTTCCTAATACAACTAACATCTCCTCTAGGAGAAACCTCATGTGTTAGTTCCAGGTTGCCATGGAGGAATGATTGGTCACAACACTATGAGAGTGTTGACCTCATTTCGTATTGTATTCCTTACCTTTAATCTTTGCTTCAAATAAGTTACAAATAATAGCTCTAAAGGAGCCATTGTGATTATTGATACTGCTATTTCTTTATATTATCAAAGGGATATTACTCTTGCTTGTTGTTTTGTTGACCTCGGGAAGCAATAGTGAAGGTTGCAGAAGGCAACATACTAAAGGAGAAACCTTAAAAGACGCAATCATCATTGAAAAGAAGAAGGTGTCTTGCATAAGCTAAAGGGTCACTCAGAAGCTTCCATGACCCACGCTATTGAAGAATCCATGTGAACTCTGTCATAGAAGATTAGCTCACATCAACTACAAGGCGCTACCATACATATGCAAAGCGGTCACAGGTTTACCAGAACTCAAAGGTGACCATGAAGGCATATACAATGGATGTGCACAAGGGAAGAACATCAAGAACTCGTTTTCGAAAAGGGACAACAAGGAAGAAGGAGTCCTAGAACTCATTCATTCAAATGTATGTGGCCCAATGCCATCATCCTCCATTAGTGGGTATGTATACTATGTCTCATTCATTGATGATTATTCTTGTAAAAACCTGGATATATTTGAAATGTTCAGTAAGTTCAAGGAATTCAAAGCCTTGATAGAGAACCTTTCTAAAAAGAAGATTAAGATACTCAGGTCAGATAATGGAGGAGAATATACCTCAAAAGATTTTGTGAACTTCTGCAAAGATGATGGGATCAAGAGGGAACTCAGTACTCCCTGTAATCCTCAACAAAATGGTGTAGCTGAAAGGAAGAACATAACCATACTAGAAGTTGTGAAAACTATGATCCATGATCAAGATCTTCCTATGTGCTTATGGGAAGAAGTAGCAATGGCAGTTGTTTATGTGCAGAACCGATTATCCCATAGTGCACTTGGGCTCAAGACACCAGAAGAGATGTTCACCGGAAAGAAGCCATAGGTAAGCCATCTCAAAATATTTGGCTGGCTAATGTTTATTCATATACCTAAAGAAAAGAGAAACAAGATGGACCCTTCAGGAAAGAAGGAAATATTTTTGGGATACTGTGAGGTCTCCAAGGCCTTCAGAGTCTATATACTAGGTCAACATCACATTGAGATCAGTCGGGATGTGACCTTTGATGAAGATGCAGCGCTCAAGAAATCTAAACTATGCCAGCTTGAAGAGGTATACGAAGAGGAACCTGTAATCCCCAGTACTGCAATGAGGGAGGTTCCCAGAGCTACAGAACCAGTGAGGGAAGTTGTAACTTCCCCTGATGAGGAACTTCTAGAAGACCATGATATAGTAGAAGTGCAAGAACCTCCTCAGATGACGATCCTCCATAAAATAAAGCCATCTTGGGCTAGAGAGCTTATTTAAGATGGAGAGAAGTACAGTGTTCCCCAAGGAACTATGAGACAGGTGAAAATACCAAAGCCATTCTCCAGTTATACAGCTTTGATGTGTGACCTCCTAGAAGAGGAGCCCGCCTGCTTTGAAGAAGCCATTCAGAGAAAAGAATGGGAAGATGCCATGATAGAGGAATACCAATCCATAATGAAGAACCAAGTATGGAAAATAGTTCCCAGACCAAAAAATAAAGATGTGGTATCCTCTATATGGCTCTTCAAAATAAAACATGTTGATGATGGAAGTATTGAGAAGTATAAAGAAATATTTGTCGCTCGTTGATTTTCCCAGAAGTAAGGCTTTGACTATGAAGAGACATTCGCTCCTGTGGCCAGATACACTTCAATCAGGACCATCATAGCTCTTGCAGCTAAGATGAAGTGGAAGCTGCACCAGATGGACATAAAGACAGCTTTCCTAAACCGTGCCATCGAAGAGGAAGTGTATATAGAGCAACCTCAAGGATTTGAGGTTGAAGACAGGAAGTCTCATGTCTACAGATTGAAGAAAGTCTTATACGGATTGAAGAAAGCTCCTAGATCTTGGTATGGCCATATAGATAGTTTCTTGACGAGCTTAGGCTTTACCAAGAGTAAAGAAGACTCAAATCTCTACTTCAAAATTGTGAATAATGAACTAGTAATATTAATGCTATATGTTGATGACTTATTCTTAATTGGAGAAGAAAAGCTCATCACTGAATGTAAAAAGAGACTTGCCTCAGAATTTGAAATGAAAGACCTTGGCCTAATGCATTATTTCTTAGGTCTTGAGGTATGGCAGAGTCCTGAGAGAATCTTCCTTAACCAAGGGAAGTGCACGGTCGAAATCTTAAAGAGATTCGACATGCTGGAATGCAAACCCATGAATACACCCATGGAAGCGAAGCTGAAGCTGTTGGTCGATACTTCGTCAGAATTGATTGATGCCACACTATACAGACAGTTTATTTGATCGTTGATGTACCTGACGAACACCAGACCAAACATTTGTTATTCCATGAACACCTTGAGTCGGTTTCTGGTAGAACCCGGACGTGTTCACCTAGTGGCTGCAAAACATGTGATGAGGTACCTTAAAAGGTACAATAGATTATGGTCTCAGCTATGATGGAGATCATGATTTCACATTGAGTGGATATATTGATGCAGATTGGGAAGGAAGTGTTTCTGACAGGAAAATCACTTTAGGATGTTGTTTCAAGTTGGGATCAAATATGATCTCATGGCAGAGTAGGAAGCAATCTAGCACTGCTCTCAGCACAGCGAAAGCAAAATACATTGTTGCATGTTCTGCTAGCTGCGAAGCTATATGGCTTCGAAAGTTGTTGACTGGCCTATTTGACTTGGAAATGAGAGCAACCCTGATTCTATGTGACAACCAGAG